>CM035172.1:129463590-130063590 GCA_020205615.1 Panax quinquefolius | reverse complement strand
ATATCCTTGGCCCGTAGTGCATGGATAATTTGTGGTCGTGATACTAATGAATATCTTTGGCCGTAGTGCAGGGATGATGTGGTTTATTTATTAAGCTGAGTCTCAGCGATAAAAGTGATGAAAAACCTATTTAAATCATATAAGATAGTAGATTTTATTCTCTACTTGACTCTTCTAATGGATTGCTTATTTCGCTGCAGTTAAACTTGATGTTTGTTATATTTTATTAGTTTAACATTGTTGAAGGCTAACGATAAATTATTCTACATTATCTTAGTCATAATATTTCTTACTAGGCTAGTTGAGCTCACCCTTTCTTTCACTGTTCTTTTTAGGAAATGAGAATATAGCTGGGATGAGTCGGGGAACGGATTGGCGGTCCAGATGGTTGTTTTAGTAGTCCTCACTATTCTATAAAATAGTGTAACCATAAATGTAATGACACTACAACAAAAAGACTTATCAGTGACCGACTATCAGCGACCGCACTTTCGATCAGAGATAGCTATCTCATGACAAGTGCGATCGTGACGATAGTCGTCGCATAAAATCTGGTCGCTGGGATGCACATCAGCGACCACTATTAGCCACCGAGATATCTGCGACCTCTATGAGCGACCGAAATGACAAATACGGTCGCTGAGCTGAGTCAGCATGGTCCAGGGCCAAAGCTGACGTGGTCCACGTGTCAGCGACCATTATCGTGCCGACCGCACGCGGTCACCGATACTATCTTAAATCACTAATAACGTTCGGCCACGCATCGCGATCGCCGATATAAAAAAATTACTGACCGATTTTTTTTTTTGTTTTGCGAAATTCCCAAAACACATGTACTGCTTTCTACCGCTTTATCCCAACACACATACACACCAAGATAAACAACATACAAAACAATATAAACATCCATCATCCACCAACACATACACCAAACTAGTATATAAACCTTTAAAACCAATATGATTTGAATAAATATAATAACATTTCAAAACTTGTTTAAGTAACATATATACAAACATCCAAATAATGAATATACAAGTACAAGGTTATGTCAAGCGTCATCCCTCCTTGATCACCCTGTAATTAACAAAATAATAAAACAAGTTACAAATATAATAAATATGTTGATACTGGTATATATTACGACAATACATACAACAAATTGATTTTATACCTCGTCGCCATCCCCATGCTTTGTCTTCTTTGCTGCTGCTTATTTCATCGCTTTAGCTAACTCCTCAGGATCAAGAGCCCCGGTGCCCGCCCAATATCTTCAGAAGATTTCGATCTTGACATATAGCTCTCACACAATCGGCCCGAGTATATGAACAATTTGGATGACTCGATGTCTAATGGAAGACCGGGTAGCAGAGTCGCTGAGCCATCAAGGATGGGCGTCGTTGTTGTCCTTGACCTTTAATGTAGTTCTTCTTCAAATGTACGCCTCTCCCACAACTCTTGATCAATAGGCGGACGTGGAGTGCCTTCGGGATAAGCGCTTCATTCAATAAACGTTTATAAGTATCCCGTCATCATGTTAACACTTAAATAGTTAAAAATAATATTTTGTAAGTATTAATAAACAAGATCAAGGTTGTTAAAACTTATTATTACGCTATCCGGATAGCCTCGAGTGGAACCATCACGGGTGGCCACGCGTACATCCAAACCAATGGATAGGTGACCTTGAGGCCGAGACTCCTATACAAAAATAAAGCACAATATTACTAAGTAAAATGGGATATTTTCTACAATTCATGATTGTAAACATATTAAAACTTGTAAATACGCGTGCGGGCGTTGATATCTTTGCAATCGTGAAATCTTGCCGCCCTTGTATGTTCCTTTAGCCTTTTCGCCATCGGATACACCCGAGGCTCTGTTGGTAGCGGCAGTCTTTCGTCTTTTCACCCAGCTCTCAGCTCTCCATTGGGCACACATCTCAAATTTATATGGATTTGGGTGCACCACCAGGCTATGCTCGTGCATATAATCCTCTCCCCGGCTCGGATGGTCGATCTCGGCATTGTGAATGGCTTTTTGTCGTTCTTTATTCAAGTTGTCCTTGAATGCGAGACGGTAGCACTTTTGCCGAAATAATGTCTCGAATCATTGAAGCCTCACGCGTCCTCCCATCTATACTGGTTTACGCAAATAAAAAACAATAATAACATTACTAAATAATTATCCTTTGAATATTATATTAATATTATTTGTCATAATTAAAAAAAAACATACCTAAAATTTCGCCAAACAAAGATCCTTGTGGGCGATAGGTGTGCTTCACGTAATCATCACAGTGTAGGCCAATTACAGTAAACAATTTGTGATATGCACTTGACGATCTTATTATCCGAAAAATCACTATAATATACAACATCAATTAGCATATATTAAAGCAATTTACATCTAAGTTATAATATTTGTGAACATTTTTCAAACTTATACTTATAATACTTAAAAAAATTTGCCATAGTCTCCCTATAATATAGACTAGTCACATGCACGACGGCATGCATATATGGACATTTCTAGGCACCCAAGACACAAAACCAAGAGAAATATACAAATTTTCAATACAATAAGACCAAAACAAAACATTACCAATATAATATCAATCAAAACATTACCAATATATAATAAATGGAATCTTAAATGCTTTTATATAAATGATATATGCGGACGACGTCGTCTTTATTCGGAGGAGGGCGAATCAAATAAGAATCGATCATCGGGATTAGTAGGGCCTTGGTCACATTATTAGGCCCCCCTACCCAAGCCGCGCTTTTTCTGCCGCCGCTTGTGAAGCCATCTCAGTATATTATAAATTTCAAGATGTTATTAGGAGTCATATTTGATTACATGTATATATGACAATAAACATGATGATGATATAAACATGTATATATATGAATATAAAATGACAATAAACAAAAGTTGCATTTAAATAGTTTAGTACATAAACATGATGTGATATAAACATGTATATATATGAATATAAAATGACAATAAACAAAAGTTGCATTTAAATAGTTTAGTACATAAACATGACAATGATATAAAAACATGTATTGCTAAACATACATTTCATGAGTTCAAGTGTCGATGTCCGATTCGGAATCATCTTGTATCGTGTTGCGGATTTATAACCATCATCTCGCTTGATTCTATGTCGATTCGATCAATAACTCTTCCTCCACGATGATCAATGTCATCCGACACAAGTATTGACTCGGGATCTAATTCATGTGGTTCATCTCCACCATCTAATGGATTACTTCATTGTCGTCCTCCACATTTATTATAGTCCGACTATGAAGCATCTGCTTCTTGGTAAATCTCCCCATCAACTAATTCTACACGACTACGCCGCGGGAGTATAAATTACAACTTGCCAATCAGAAAGCGGTCTATCCCTTTTCTAACGGGACTAGGAGTGTAGTATACTTGTCTTGCTTTGAGTTGGTAAAACAAATGGTTCGTTGGAGTACGTGACCTATGGAGGTCAATATCGACGATTCCATATGCATCGACACGTATCCTTTTTTCGAATCAAACCAACGGCACTTGAACAAGTGAATATGACCCCGTCACGTGCCTCTTGTCACGACAACTCTCACGATTTCCTCCAACTCCCCATAAAAGGCACGACCAAGCTCATTGTAACAATCTCCTTGGACACACACTCCGAGTTCGTTGTTCTTTTCTGGCGCCCATATGCCTTTGTGTGAAATTCACAACCATTTATTTTGTAACCATTGCGGTGACTTGATCCTTATGCGGTCCCATAGCTAGGACTTGTACATTAAGCCAAATCGTTGATCCCTCGATCAAAGCCTACAAAAACTCCATCTTATTAAATGAAGTCATAGTTAACATATGGAGTATATATATTATATATATATATACACTACGTGTTTAAAATTGAACTTACTTTGTCCTTTAGCCAAAGTGCAAAGTTTTTATCCCGATTGATTTGAATATCTTTATCGCTTATGTCGGCATGCTTCACTTTTAACTCGTCATCGTCAATCTATACCATGTTATAAACATTAACATATTAGAATAAATTTTCAACTTAAAAGATAAAATATCAAGTTTACATGTGTACCTCACAAATTAAATCAATCTCCTCCATGATTGAGAAGAATGTAAGTATGTGCGGCATGTAATTCTTGCTCAGAGAGGAATATGCGCTTCCCTTTTCCATAAGCGCGGCCCGCTTCTCTATGATGTTCTTCTCAAGTACAAACATGTCCTTCTCATTCAATGATTTTGAACACAAGTCTTTGAAGAAACGACTAAGATCCGTCAAAGCATCCCATATTGGTTTATCAAGCAGATCCCGAAATGCTATAGGCATGAGTCTCTCCATGAACACATGATGACCATGACTCTTCATCCCTTGCAATTTCCCACCCGTAACACACCTTGCAATGTTTGGCGATATCCATCTGGTAGTTTCAGAGACTTAACCTATGTGCACACATCTTCAACTTGCTTTTTGGACAATGTGTACCTTGCATGCGGTTTGACAATCTTACCATTAGGAGATTTATAAAGTTCTAATCCAGGACGCTTACAAATATCTTTCATGTCCAAACGCGTGCCTTATCGTTATCTTTTGTCTTCCCCGTAACATTCATCACAAAGATGTTAAACACATTGTCAAACACATTCTTCTTAATATGCATCACATCTAGATTATAACGAATCAAATTTGTAGACCAATAAAGGCAATTCCCAAAAGATGCTTCTCCGAACCCGGTTATGAGATTCACCAAACCCATTGATTATGTTTGTCGCATCAACCTTACCAAATGGGATAACCGGCAATCTCATCACACGATCTCGCATCTCCGTTCCCGACAATCGTTGTGCAGGCATATCATTATCTACTTTCCCTTTCCTGAAGTGTTCTCTATTTCTTGAAGCGGGTGATCTACCTAGGTAGAAAGCGATGATGATGATCAAACCAACAAGGCTTTCGACCTTTTGATAGATTAAACGACTTTATATGCTCCATACAATATGAACAAGCCAACTTCCGTGTGTACTCCATCCATTAACATACCATAAGTTTGGGAAGTCACTTATAGTCCACATAACCGCCTACTAAGGTTGAAATTTGTTTTTGTTGCAACATCCCAAGTCTATACTCCATCCTCCCACAATACCTTTAACTCGTCCTATAAGAGGTCTCAAGTAAACATCTAAGTTCTTTCCGGGGCTCTTACGACCGTGAATCACGAGTGAAAGAAATAAGTATGGGCCGTTTCATACACATCCAAGGAGGCAAGTTATGCGGAGTAACAATCACGAGCCAACATGAGTACGAAAGCAATTGAGTGGCTAAACAGTTGAAACCATCGGTGGACAATCCAAGCCTCACATTTCTAGGTTCCAATACAAATTCGGGATGTGCTAAGTTGAAATCTTTCCAAGCACCTTACATCTGCATGGATGATTTAGTTCTCCATCTTTAGTTTGGATATTTCGCATGCCAACTCATATGTTCAAATGATCTTGAAGACATGTACAATCTTTTTAGTCGATGTGTTATTGGAAAATACCTTAGAATCTTAAGCGGTATACTTGATTTTTTGTAGTCACACCTCTTTATTAGGCCTAAACCGATCATGACCGCAAAACGTGCACCTTGTCATCTGTTCATTTTCCTTATAAAACAACATGCAGTCGTTGGGACATGCATCGATCTTTTGGTATCCAAGACCCAACTTCTTCACCATTTTCTTACAAAAGTAATAGTTACCAAGTAATTTCTCACCGTCAGGCAACATACTCTTAATTATCTTCAAGAGTGACTCAAAACACTCATGGCTCATGTTGTGATCAGCCTTGATGTTAAGTAATGTCGCCACTGCAGACAATGTAGTGTGCTTGGTGCAACCATGCCACAATGGCTTGCTACCCTCGTCTAACAACTTAAAGAAGTCTTTGGCATCAGAATTCATAGGTTGCTCTCTGCCTTGCTCCCAATCAAAATCTGGCCCTGCAATATCATGGACCATTTCATTCATACGATGAGTACTCTTTGCCTGAATTGTGTACTTGTGTGATGCCACCATCTCTTCTCCCCCATGTGCCCACCAAAGATTCTTCGTAATTTCTCATGAACCCAAAACAAGTAAATGATAGTTTACCATGTCTCTGTCCATATAATTTACATTCTTACACTTTAAACATGGACATCGTATCATGACTTACCATTCATACATTACGGGTGACTATCGCGTACTCCAAAAACACTTGGCAACCAAATTTCTAAATTCAATCAGAAGACTTATCCGGGCACTTGACTTTCATCGTGCCATCCAACTACTGATGCGAATAGAGGTCCATGATTCCACGGTACCTACTACGCATACAACATTATAAATGTTAATTAACATATGACTTGAGCATACTTGTAACCATATGACTTGAGCATACTTGTAAGCATGCATAACTTGGTTGAGCAATTTATAGCTTCTATAACATTTTGTAGCTTTATTCTTATATATATAAGTGTTAAATACCCTTGTTAAAAAGATAAGCAGTCTCTTTATTGACCATGTGTGTCTAGTTACCTTCTCTGTTGCCTAACGGTTCCCTAAGATCGCTATTTTGGCTTATGACCCCCAATAGCTTACTATGCTAACAACCAAGCTTGGCTTGGCCCCGTGAGCTTAGGCTAAGCTTGGCGGTAACCTCGTGTGGCCTCGTTGCCCCAAGCCCACCCCATCAACTCCAATAGCCCTTAATAGGCTCTAGTGGATCAACAATAGGCTCGTTAATAGTATAAATATTCGCAACTACCCACTAATAAAAAAAAATTAGCGAGTCTCCCCATAATATGGACTAGCCACATGCACGACGGCATGTATATAAAGTCATTTCTAGGCACCCAAGACACAAACCAAGAGAAATATACAAATTCCCAATATAATAATGCAAATTAAACTAGTATACTCAAAAAAATTTTAAATTGGAAGTATATATGAACTTCTCCAACAAAATCGATTACTATCAAAATAAGAATTTCTTCATATCGGCTACCCAAAGTCAAGATTAACAAAATATGAATTTCTTCCTATTCATAAAGAAATATGAACTTCTCCAACAAAATCGGTCTCAACAAAATATGAAGCTACCCATAATATACCCATAATTTTGGAGCGAATATACCCATAACATCTGATAAAGTAAATCGGTCTTCATATCGATTTACCCATAATTTTGGAGCGAAGAAAGTAATAAATTGTGAAAGGAAGATTGTAATATACAATAAATTATGAAAGGAAGATTAAAGGGGTTACCGAAGCGGTGAAATGCGGTGATGGTGAAGGCGCGTCGGTAAGTAGAATGTTGGTGGTTCCTCTTCTCTTCTCCCCTACTCCCTCTTCTCCTCGTCCGAGTTTCACCCTCTTTTTTTCCTTATCGTTTGGTTCGAACAATTCTGAATCTGATTCGAGTTATAAGAATCGGCCCGATCCATCATCGTCGATCGCATGCGGTCGCTAGTTTTTAATGATGTGGACATATTAGCGGCCGTGCCAATGGTCACCGATATCAGATTAATCGTCGCCACCCAAAGTTTCGCACCAAATTTTTGGGGAATTCTTCTCGATGACCGTCGATCGCATGCATCGTCATCGATCTATACTAGCGACTAGATTTCTTTTCGGTCGCAGATAGCGGTCGTTAATACTATTATCAGCGACCAGATAGGGCGGTCGCTGATATCATTGGTCGCAGATGTCCCTTTTTCTTGTAGTGTGAGGACTCCATTGAGTGTGGATATTGTCTAGATGAAAATATTCTTATTAAAACTCTTAGATTATGTTTTGTCATATTCTACACGACTGTTGTATAATTAAGTTGTATTTGAATTTGTACCATGTATTTGGCGACTCAAGATGGGTGATGTATACCTATTTTGGGGGCGTCACAATATACATCTCTTTAATTTTCACACTTAATCACTTCACACCAATCACATATTTCAAGATAAATTGCAAATATATATACTTACCCACACTCGAAACACATAATTCAAAATATATACATATCATAATAAGAATTTTAATTATTAAATTCTTATTTTAATAACTTATAAAAATTCGGGTTGTCACATCCTTTCTCCCTTATAAGGATTTCGTCCTCGGAATCAACGAAGCCTCCCTTACTTGGTTTTCACCAAATCTCTTTTCAAAATTTATCATTGAATATCTTCAATACATTACCTTAATATATATTTTATTTATTATCACTCCAACCATTCTTCATAATAAATTCTTGTAAGTTTTATTTCATAACCTTTACTTATACTCAATTATATTTGAGTATTACATATTCTTTGACCTGTTCATTATCTCTATCTAAGGATCATTATCATGTACTAGATTCTCAAACTCTCGGGACATTACAACCCACATTCATGTGAGTCAGAGATTGTGAAAATATCAATTTTCCCTTGTAGAAATAACAATTCCTTATTTTTAATACAAATGTTATTTTGGAATGAGTCCTAGTTTAGATACGGTTCTAATTTGAATAAGAATTAAGAGAGGAGTTATGGGTATGAAAACAATGACAATGATGATGTTGTTGACCGGAATGATGCAAATTATATAGATAATGAGGATGATTGTAGTGATTACGATTACGAGAACGATGACAATGATGAAATTAAAGTATTTGGGGATTCGAATTATGGGAAGAATTGATGAGATACTCCTCGAATACTATTCTAGAAAGCAATCTTTTTTTTAGTAGGAATGTTATGTTGAAAGGAGTCCTATATATATAGGATTATTATAGAGTCATATGTTGAATAGGAAGAAGGGAGTCGTGGGTACTCCATAAATAGGGTATTAATTTTATTTTGTTGAAGTATAGCACAGAGGTGTGCTAAAAGGGCAAAAACTCTTTGTTGTAGTAATCAATAATTTTAAAGTTATTGAAGTGTAGCACAATCAAATGTCATGTATCATCTTAAGAGTTCAGAGATGGTGTTAGTGAATTTTGGGTCTGTGTGAAGTGGATGAATTTTGAAAATTTTATATTAAATGCAAAATATTATATTATTGAAAGGAACATTAATTTTGCAACTTTAATTTTGTACACAATATTGTACCGTCAATACTAGAAAAACAAGAATACGTGGCGGAATTTTGTGACAGTTTTTAAAAACAATCACAACAGATAGTAATTTGTGATTGACTTTTTAAGCAATCACAAAATAATAGTATATATGACGATTCTTAGTATGACTAATCCTGCCATCAATGTATTATAATTGTGATGGTCATGTCAATCACACCAAAATTTTCACGCAAAATAAAATTTCTTTTTGTGACGCACTAAGTCGTCACTTATAGATATACCCTTTTCGTGATTGCATTTAAGCTATCACTAATATTTTAATGTAAGAAATAATCAAAATAATATTTTATAACGGCCATGACAATCATTAAAATAGATTATTTTTTGTGACGACTTTTATTTGCAATTACAAAAAGAAGGTATTTTGTGATGGAATTTTCAAGCCATCACAAAACAATAAAATATATGTTGGCTTTCAGTGATGTCTAATTTTACCATCATTATAGAGTATTTGTGACTGTCATTTCAATCACCAAATCTTATGTGGAAGTAATTTTGTTTAGTAAGTCAACTCACATATGTTTCCTTATATATTTTGTTTTAAAATTATAATCATGATCTGGGCTTTGGTGTAGTGGCAATACTCGTTATTTAGTTTGCAAACGAGGGACGGTTCGAATCCTACAAGTATCATTGGATACAATTAATATAGTAAAATAGATTATACGTAAATAGAGATTCACATTCTTACCTTTGATCCCTAGTCTTGTTTTTTTGTGATGACTTTGACAATCACAATAGATTTCGTGTTTATGTGATTATATTAATCACCACAAAAGCAATAAGCGTTTGCGTAATTGCCAAAACCATCACGTAAAACTTATCATGATGGGCGTATACAAGACGACCATTGTGATGCTTAAAGTCATCACGTAAATCTTTCGTGATGGTTTTTCTCCTTTTTGTGATAGAGTAAGTTGTGTGATAGGTCATCATAGACTGAACAACATTCAATGATCAATTTTATTTATTAAGCTCAGATTGGAAAATTCAATTGCTCATGTTTAGAATGCGAGAAATATCCCGAGTCTTGAGAAGTTCTGAACGCTGCTAGATATACATATTTTGGGATCTTAAATTTTTTTTTATAAAATTAAATAATATACCTTTTTATTTTTTATTTCACCATTAAAAGAGAAAATATTGGTTTTCTTAATAAGCATATTACCATAATATTAATACTCTATTTTCAATAATGAGCCCAAAATATTTATATTAAATTCTTTTAATGAGAGAAGTATTTTTAGTTGTTACAACTTTACCTTATGTACTCCCTCTATTCATTTTAATTGACAATTTAGTAAAATTATATATATATATATATCGACATTAACCTTCTATTGAAAAGATGAAGAAATAAATTAGTATTTAATATAGGGATAATATTAATATGGAAAACTAAGTAATTAACTATTATTAGAAATATATAAAAGACAAATAAAAAATAAAAAATTTCAATACGTGAAAATACAAATACAAAGAAACTGGAAAAGTATTTCAGTTTCTATTTCAAGGAACGGGGTGATATATTTTTTTTTGAATTAACAGATATAATGAGAGAAGAGATAACATGGGAATCCATGAGAGGTGATATATTTTTTTTTGAATTTTCTCAAGATATTACAAGGTAGGGAATCCATAATTATACGCTAATAGATACATAACATATTGATAAGGTTTGCTTGATTCTTATCTTATTCAAGAACTTAATATTATATGATTTTATCTATTCTTATCATTCAATATAAGATACTCCATATATAGTCTAATAAGGAACGGGGGAGTAAATGCAATTTAATGTTGCAAATCAATCTCATGCATTAATTCCTATATATACCATCTCTCTCTCAACAATATATCTATATATATAATATAAACACAAAGACTCGTACATCTTAAAAAGTATACTCCCTCCGTGCCATAATATATGACGTTTTAGGTGATTTTATTTGTTCTAAATTATTTGACGTTTTAGAAAATCTAGGAGAATTAATTATAATCTTTCCAAAGTTATCCCTCATGGAAAAATATTACAGATGAGAGAGAATATGAGATAAGTATGATAATAAATGAGATTTTAAGGGTATTATAGACAATTGATACTATATTTAATACTTTCCAATTATTTTCTTAATTCTTGTGCACAACTCTAAAACGTCATATATTATGGGACGGAGAGAGTATATATTATCAAAAACACATGTGAAATAATAAAACGGGAGAGTAAATAAAATTTAATATTGCGAATCAATCTCATGCATTAATTCTCATACCATTTCTCTCTCTCTCTCAACTATAGATCTATATATATAAGAAACACAAAGACTCATACATCTACGTAAATAATATATATTTTTTTTGTGTGAGACTGTGCAGATGGAAGTTGCAGTGAAGTCTGCAGTAGTGAAGTTGGTGATGATGATACTAATGGCTTTTATGATTTCCATGGGAGTTGCTACGCCTCCGTGCTGTCCTCGTATTCCAGACTGTTGCCTTGCTGTCGAAGGTGTGCCAGAAGGGCAAAAACCCTTGGTCGCAGTAATTAATAGTTTTAATGGCTAATTAGTTGCAGTAATCTTTGTACTGGTTAAATAAGGGAAGTGACTATTCTCATCAATTATTTTGCATTATACGCTAATATTATGTCATATCTAAGTTATATGAAATTATTTTCTTTTGGTTCTCTCGGTATGTTGTGAGCTAGATTAAATCACTACTATAAATTGAAGATTCCGAGACCGGATAAGTCCATAACAAATGAAATTGTTTAATTGATCGCAAATTTTGATATATAAATTAAATTGACTTTCTTAATCAATAATAATGTTATATTTTGGAAGGGAGAGAGTACATATATGTGAATATAGGAGGAAGTAATTTATATGTGTATGTGGTAGATTCACATCACAATCCTAAGCTTGGATATCTGTAGTCTATCATAGCTGGCAGATTTAGATCACAATTAAAATCCCTGTTGTTGATAGTCTATCTTAGGTGGTAGATTCAGATCATACTTTTCTCTTCTGAAATGAAATTGTTTGGATAATAAGAGCAATGTCTCATGGCCCTCGCAACGAGGAACTTGTGCGCCTTCTCACTCATTGAGTTGTAGGATTGGTATTCAATAACTAAATTCAGATAACTTTATATTGTTTATTAATATTAAAGAAATCATGTTGTATAAAACAATTTATCAATATGGCATAAATCACATCCAAATAATATAGAGATATACTCAGGAAATACTATTGGAAAATATAGATATAAGCAAATAAACATAATTGCTAAATTAATAAAATTGATTGTTTAGGAGTTCCTAAATATCAGCTAAGTGATTGATTTTAATACACAGTGATTACTTAAATCATCCATGGAATAAGTAAAACATTAAAGCTTTAATATAATATAATCTTTACTAAATTTGAACATATAATATAATATAATAAGGCTTAAAGTAATACATTTGAGGACCATTTACTATCAATAAAAGTGAACCAGATAATCCGAAGAAATAGCCAAGATGACTAATGCACGAGCTACTACTCTATTATCATCACGTAATACATGCGAAAATGAATGAACTCAAAAGACCTTCTCAGTTGTAGGATTGATATTCATTACCTAAATTCAGTTGACTTTATATTGTTTATTAATATTAAATAAATCATGTTGCATAAAATAATTTATCAATATGGCATAAATCACATCAATAGGATCTAAACTTATTTCATTTACAAATAATATAGAGATATACTCAAGATATACTATTGCAAAATTTAGATATAAACAAATAAATATGATTGCTAAATTGATAAAATTGATTGTTTAGGAGTTCCTATGTGACGACCCGAGAAATCAGATTACATTGTAATAGATTTTTAAGATGAATATCTAATAAATGAACTTTTATGCCAAGAGTAGGGAATTTTTGGAGTTGAGCATGCTATAACTAATTTTCTTAAGTTACGAACTAAAAACGGACTTTTGAAAAATACTAAAGGAAATTGAAAATTTCCAGAAAAATTATTTTTGTGTATGGAATATATGCATATATGCATGGCATAAAGATAAAAAATAATAAGATGATTTGGTATTTTCATGCTTATGATTAAATTAAGAATAATTGAGAAAGTTAGATTATAATAAGTCCTAAAATTTGTTAATATGATTTTAGTGACTAATAATCATTAATATTTTATATTAAGACCATATAAGGGTAATTTTGTCATTTTTTGATAAAATGTTATATGAAGGGTTTGATATGTTTGTTAAATGAATTAAATAGTAAGAGATACACAATTAACTTAAAATTGTTTATAAGTTTATAAATGAATAAAATATTATTAAATGATTAATAATATGAGTAAAGAAATAAGATATTATTAAATGATTAATAATATTAGTAAAGAAATAAGATATTATTAAATGATTAATAATATTAGTAAAGAAATAAAATATTATTAATTGATTAATAATAGGGTCCTTAACACTAATATACAACAATTAAAAGTAATTACAAAAACAAAACATCCACAAAATAATTACAAAAATAACGCAATACAATATTACATTGCTAAAATTACGCGTCATTAACTCCCTACACGTCAGTTACCGACTTTCATATTTTCAACTGATCGATCCTAAATTCACGCTAATGAAGAAAAAAGGCAACTTGGAGATCAGAAAAAATAGAGCAACGACAGATCGATATATCGGAGAAGACGATATGCAACTCTGAGATCGGATAATAGAGGAGAAGATCAACAACAACTTCAAGATCAATAATCAACCTCTGTAACAACTTTGAGTTTAAAGTTTATATGTGTGGGAAAGGAAATCGCGCCTTGCTTGTTTAGGGTTTCGTGTTGGCTGAGGAGGAGAGAAATCCACGAAGAATACGGAATTGATTGATTGATTGTAGAGGGGAGAACGACAGGTGGACGATTACTCCAACGACTCGTGGCAGAACCCCTAGGATCCGGAAACCGTGTTAGGGTTATTGGGATTCCAAGAGCCTTCTTCAGTTCTTCGAGTTGAGAGAGTGTTCGAATCTTGTTAGTGCTTTTAGGTGGAATATCCAAGCCTTAAGCTACCAAAAGAGTCCTTTGAGTCGAGAGCGAGTGTCCCAAACCCTTTTAGTGCTTTTGGGTGGAATATCCAAGCCTTAAGACACCAAAAGTGCGATTCGTATCTATGTGAGAGAGGTCCCCCTTCATAGAATGGAAGGGCTATATATAGAGCTTTACGGAATTTAAGTAATCACATGCCAAGCACATGTCTTGAGGGAATTCGAAAATACCCTTTAGTCGTTAGAATAATGCCCGTATCGCCTACATCCTTCTAGCGACCAATCCATCCTCAATCGATTCCCAAAGCGAGCCGCCTCCACGAGCCTTCTGCCTCGGGACCCGTCGAGGCTTCTCCCGGGTCTAGTCCCTTTATTTCTAACTTATCCGTTTAATTAGGTTATGCGAACCCTAATTTACACATTTAATGAGGTCGTGGAACCCTAATTGTGCATTTAATTAGGTCATGTGAACCCTAATTTTGCACATGGGCCCACATTTGCCCCCTGCGCGAGAGTCGCATTCCCAAATAGACGATCGCGCAAGAATACTTCTATACTGAAAAATCTTCTTAAAATCTTTCCATAGTTTGCCCAATATTTGCTTCCTTATTTTTTTCTGGAAATTAAGACAAGGAAGATCATCAAATATTACCAAATAAAATTTAATTTAATAAAATCCTTCTTTTCGTAAACCAAATCTTTCCTTTTTACCAAATGAAATCAAATCATAATTTTATTTTGGAAATAAAATCAAATATAAAATTTATTTTGGAAATATGATCAAATCATAATTTTATTTTGAAAATAAGATCAAATCTTAATTTTATTTTGAAAATAAGATCAAATCTTAATTTTATTTGAAAGAAAAAGATTTTATTTATTTATTTATATATATATATATATATATATATCATCTATATATATATAAATAATCCATTTTCAAAAATTACCCCTTGTTGGGAATAAAATTAAATCTTCTTTATATTTGATTTTGAAGATAAGACCCTTCCTTATTATCATTAAGAAGGAAAATCAAACATATATTTCGAAATTTCCCTTTGTTGGGAATAAAATCAAAAATCAAATCTATTCTATATTTAGGAAATAATATTTTTATATGTTTCCATTTAGAAATAAATTCAAAGATACGTATCTTTTTGGAATTCAGCTTGAATCCTTCCCTTAATGGAAAAAGAGTGATCGCTTCCTTTTCCGTTACAAGCATACTTTGGGGCTATATATGTATTCGTATGTATGCATCTCCCAATCCAGCATGGCCGAACCCTAGGTGGCCTAAGGCAACATGGCCGAACCCTATGGGAAAAATGAAGTTTAAATGAAAAAATGAAGTTTTTGGAGGATCAACTACTATTTTGATCATAACTTTTCACTCATTTGGAGTTTCGGGACCCATAATATATCAAAACGAAGCTAGCGAGGAGCCCTACAAAGCCAACATGGCCGAATCCTAGGTGGCCTAAGGGAACATGGCCGAACCCTATGGGAAAAATGAAGTTTAAATGCAAAAAATGAAGTTTTTGGAGGAGCAACTACTATTTTGATCATAAATTTTCACTCGTTTGGAGTTTTGGGGCCCATAATATATCAAAACGAAGCTAGCAAGGAGCCCTACAAAGTCATCATGGCCGAACCCTAGGTGGTCGAACCCTAGGGGGCTGAACCCTAGGGGGGGTTTTGGAAGAGCAATTACTATTTTGATCATAACTTTTGACTCGTTTAGAGTTTCGGGGCCCATAATATATCAAAACGAAGCTAGCGAGGAGCCCTACGAAGCCAACATGGCCGAACCCTAGGTGGCTGAACCCTAGGGGGCCGAACCCTAGGGGGTTTTTGGAAGAGTAGTTACTATTTTGATCATAACTTTTGACTCGTTTGGAGTTTTGGGGCCCATAATATATCAAAACAAAGCTAGCGAGGAGCCCTACAAAGCCAACATGGTTGAACCCTAGGTGGCCGAACCCTAGGGGGGTTTTTGGAAGAGCAATTACTATTTTGATCATAACTTTTGACTCGTTTGGAGTTTTGGGGCCCATAATATATCAAAATGACCGTATCAATGAGCCCTACAAAATTCATCACTACGCCATGACATATGTCATTATAAGTCCAAAAAGGCTCCTAAAGGATGCCTTTTGGCTGTCCGAAGTTTTTTTCGAAAATTTTCGGGAATTTTCTTCTTGCATAAATGTACTCCCTAACTCTTTCTGACATTGTTTCATCTTCTTTTCAGGTGTTTTGAAGCTTTACTCTCGGACATTCCTCTTTTCCATGGTGAGCACTTCGAGCTCAAGCACTTTATTTGACGTCCCTTCCTTGCTTCTTTAGATCCCTTATGCTGAACTCTTTTTTTTCTTGCAGGCCCTCCTGTGAACATTTTGCGAGACTTAGGAACAACCAGAGGCCCGTTTCTCAATGATTGGGAAAGGGCTCCCTCCTTTGGTCTTTTAAATGCGTCTTTTGGAAGCAAGTCTAAACTTATGCCCGTATAACTTTTCCTCCACCATAGAAGGAAGGCTTGTTTCTATATCCAACGGCTTGTGGAAGTTGGGATGACTTCTTGTCTGATTCATCTAACCACCTTCAAGAATAGCAAGCCCTACATGTTGAACATTCTGCAGACTTGGGAACAACCAAGGAGGCCCCGTTTCTCAATGATTGGGAAAGGGCTCCCCTCCTTTGGTCTTTTCATCGTCTTTTGGAAGCAAGTCCAAACTTAAGCCCGTACAACTTTTCCTCTACCATAGAAGGATGGCTTGTTTCTATATCCAACGGCTTGTAGAAGTTGAGATGTCTTCTTGTCTGATTCATCTAACCACCTTCAAGAATAACAACATTGGATCGACTAGCTACTTGGGAATGCTGATTATGTGGATAGCTGACATTTTTCTTGTATCCAGCTATGTAGGAACATTCGTATCCAATAGGACCATGGTGTTCTTCTATCTAAATATTCATCACTACTTGGGGAGAATGCACTTTTACTCTGGAGGATGTCTATGTCATCTATCGGTAAGTATTTGCCCCCTGCGCGTGAGTCACGCCTTTGGTGAGATGATCGTGCAAAATATTGTAAGTGTTGAAGTCTTGATTCCGATTAATACGAACACTTGGCGGGGCTTGATGTTTTGCAATCCTCAAAAACGAAAGTCCAAGGAGAGGGAACCTCTATAGGGAGCAGACCCTAGAATGGCAGGCCTTAGAGGAGCTCTCCTGGGATATTTTTGTAAATCTTCGATCTAATCTTTTTTTACCATCTCTTGAAATTTCTCTTTCGTTTGGAATCAAGAAGTCATTGAGAACCAAACATTTCTTGAAGGCCTGATAGCTTCGAAGTCCTCATAGCCTCGAAGACCTGCTGATAGCCTCGAAGACCTGCTGATAGTTTCGAAGGCCTGATAGCATCGAAGACCTGATAATAGCCTTGAAGATCTACTGATAGCCTCGAAGACCTGCTGAGGGCCTCGAAGTTCTGCTGATAGCCTCGAAAACCTGTTGATAGCTTCGAAGGCCTGATAGCATCGAGGACATGATAATAGCCTTGAAGATCTACTGATAGCCTCGAAGACCTGCTGAGGGCCTCGAAGACCTGCTGATAGCCTCGAAGATCAAGCTTTAGGTATTCCTCTATCTTCAATTCGACAGGTCATGACCTTTGGATCATGAACTTTCGTAGTTCTTTTCATTTCCTATATCAGGAAATCATGTACATTTATTTCATACAAACTAACACTTGAATCTATACTTTTCTTTGCTTTTTTTTTTAAGAAATTGTAAAAAATGTTCAAGTATAAGTGAAAGTTTGTCAATTTATTGATAATAAAATTGCTTTTAACGAAAAAGCATAACGTTTCATATAATAAATCTTGCTTTTGTCGGTGAAAGCATAACGTTCACCACTTTTAGAGATAAAGTGTAACTTTTTTCGGGGTTGAGGGCTTATACTCAGGCGCCTCAATTACTTTTATTAAAGTTGAAAGTATAAATTTTTGGGTCTGAGGGCTTATAGTCAAGTGCCTCATTCACTTTTGATGATAAAGTGTAACACTCGGGTGCCTCATCACTTGGGTCGTCCAATTTCTTGGCAAGTGCAGTCTACGAGGACTTAAAAATGGGTGCCTCATCACTTGGGTCGTCCAATATTTTGGCAAGTGCCGTCTACGAGGACTTAAAATCGGGTGCCTCGTCACTTGGGTCGTCCAATTTCTTGGCAAGTGAAGTCTACGAGGACTTGAAATCAGGTGCCTCGTCACTTGGGTCATCCAATTTCTTGGCAAGTGCAGTCTACGAGGACTTGACCACCGTTTAGAGTGGACCACCATCTTGGGTGGTTTTTTTTTTTTTTAGTCGTCAATTCTTGTGCCTCCTCCCTTGGTCATCCAATTTACTTGGCAAGGGATATTCCTGAGGACTTAAACCACCATTTTTGGTGGACCACCATCTTGGGTGGATTTTTAATTCATCTGTAGTTCAGAGTTTGTTTGATGGTACGTAGAGCCAATATTTGAGTTCTTGACTTACGGGGCATTTGCACCATGGTGATGGTGTTGCGTTTCTTCTCTAGTTCAATCTCCCCGTACGCCATTTCTCATGGTATATCCTCAGTAGATATAATGATCCATAGTGGAATGCCTGTGTATTGGTGGTATACATGAAGTCTAATCTTCTTTTCATTTCTTGATTATAATAAGCCAAGGGCCTTGAGGTTTCACCACTCGTCTTTCGACCCATTGTTAAATCTGAGGCTCTGAGCGTCTTTCTCGGCTTGCATGTAATAGCCTTCGGAACTGGCATTGTGGTATACTTGTCCCCATGCTTTTCTCTACTTCATTCAAATTTCTCATTCTTCTCCCTCTTGCCCCCTTGTGGTTTTGTCTGAGAATCCACCAAAGCCACAGTTGTTGTCCTCTTGCTCTTCCATGTATCCATCGCATTCTTGGTGGGGAATGTCATGATTCCCCCAAAGTCTTGTGCAAAAAGATGAGAGGGTCATGAATGAATCCTGCGCCTTGGTAATGAAGTGGGGTTTGAAGGAGTCT
Organism: Panax quinquefolius; assembly: GCA_020205615.1. Lineage (NCBI taxonomy): Eukaryota > Viridiplantae > Streptophyta > Magnoliopsida > Apiales > Araliaceae > Panax > Panax quinquefolius. The sequence goes on along the minus strand of CM035172.1, from coordinate 130,044,297 downwards.
AAACCACCATTGTTGCATATCTTAACCAAGTTCTTTTCTTGATTGGTTCTACACACTTACGTGCTTGGGCCTGAACTTTGTCAGCGTAATCGGCGACTCCTCATTAAACCTTCTGCTTAAACCGCATGAGCTCTACAATGGTTACTGTTTACGCACATAGAAAAACTTCTTAAAAATTGTAATTTTAGGTCATCCCAATCATGGGTGACCCCTTCTCCAAATTATAGTACCAATGAAGGCCTTATCCAGTCAAAGTCTTGTTGAATTCCCGCATCAACAAGTTGTGGTTGTTCACTTCATCATATCCTAGCCACGGAGACATCGACTCTACAAACATGGCAATATGTTCCCTGACATTTCCTTTCTCTCCGTTGTATTTTGGAAATTGTGGGGGATGCTCAATATACCTTGTCGGGTAAGGTTGCCTCCGAATGTGTGCCGGGTAAGGTGGAGTAAAGTCTAACTCCGAGGGTCGGGATGTCTGCCTGCGAAGTTGATTGATCACTTCGATCATATCATCCTTCATCACGTACTGGCTCGTGGCATGAACTCTCTGGGGTGTTGTGATATACTGTTGTACCAGCGGTGTGTATGGTTGATGCACACTTGCATCGTGCAAAGTTGGCACTAGTGGCATTTGCTGGCTCACTCGCTGGAAATGGATTGGGACGGTTGGCATCTGCACCTGTGAAAATACTGGGAGAGCAGTTGGGATGCTGTTTGTTTGAGGTTGGCTTGCTTCCAACATAGGTTGTGGCATGTCACCACTGTTCTGGGGCTCTAAGTTGATTATTGGAACCGATTGACTTTCCGTCAATGGAGGTACAATCTTGTTCTCTTTGTTGTTGCTCCCATTGTTGTTGTCCTCCACTCCTACTTGTTCTCTCTGTGAACTGTCTGGGAATATGGCCTTGAAGGTAGGGATCTGCATCAACTGCTGGCGGAAATTCCCCATTTCCTCTTGCTTCCTCTGCATTTCCAGCATCATGGTCATCATCATCCCTTGTCCTTCTCGTACTTCCTTCAACACCTTGAGCATTTCCAGTTGCATAGCATTCGCTTGCTCTCCACTTGCATCCTCACCTTTCCTTCCTATGTTGGTTTGTTGTTGATTGGCTATTTGTGGTGATGTCGAACTTCCTTCTGAAGCGTCTTCAATAAGTGGTTGGTCAAAATCCAGATTTGCGCTTTAGAAAGCTTGAGTTGCTTGCCTTGGAACTGGATCCGGTGAGGTAATGCTATTTGTTGGTGAAGTAACTCTTCTTGTAGTTCTCCCACTTCGAGTTATGGGCATACCCTTCTAGAATTCTACACCTCCCCAGCAGAGTCGCCAAATAAATGTGGGCAAGGAAATCGTGCCTTGCTTGTTTAGGGTTTCGTGTTGGCTGAGGAGGAGAGAAATCCACGAAGAATACGGAATTGATTGATTGATTGTAGAGGGGAGAACGACAGGTGGGCGATTACTCCAACAACGCGTGGCAGAACCCCTAGGATCCGGAAACCATGTTAGGGTTATTGGGATTTCAAGATCCTTCTTCAGTTCTTCGAGTTGACAGAGTGTTCGAATCTTATTAGTGCTTTTAGGTGGAATATCCAAGCCTTAAGCTACCAAAAGAGTCCTTTGAGTCGAGAGCGAGTGTCCCAAACCCTTTTAGTGCTTTTAGGTGGAATATCCAAGCCTTAAGTCACCAAAAGAGTCTGAGTCATATGTCTGGAGAGAGGTCCCCTCCTTCATAGAATGGAAGGGCTATTTATAGAGCTTTCTGGAATTTAAGTAATCACATGTCAAGCACATGTCTTCAGGGAAATTCCAGAAATACCCTTTAGTCATTAGAATAATGCCCATATCGCCTTGTCCTTCTAGCCACCAATCCAATCCCTCAATCAATTCCCAAAACAAGCCGCCTCCATGAGCCTTCTGCCTCGGGACCCGTCGAGGCTTCTCCCGGGTCTAGTCCCTTTATTTCTGACTTATTCGTTTAATTAGGTTATGCGAACCCTAATTTGCACATTTAATGAGGCCGTGGAACCCTAATTATGCATTTAATTAGGTCATGTGAACCCTAATTTTGCACATGGGCCCACAATATGCATATAGTTACCCCGTGGGTACTATATACTCGTATATTGGTTACCTTTATTAAGTTTTTTGTTCTTTAATTGGTAATAAAATTCGATATCTTGTTGTTTTGATTTCAAAATGCATGTAAAAATATGTTTTATATTACGTTACTAAGTACATATAAATTGGTTCTTTTATTATTGATTTGGTTCTTTGTATAATGTTTATTTGGTTGTTGTATACATTAAATGTTTATTTGGTTACCCAGTAGGTACTATATACTAAATATATTGGTTACCTTTCTTAAGTTTTTCGCTCTTTAATTGGTAACAAAGTCGATTATCTTGATTGTTTTGATTTCAAAATGCATGTAAAAATATGTTTTATATTCAGTTACTAAGTACATATAAATTAGTTCTTATTTTATTATTGATTTGAGTTCTTTGTATAATGTTTATTTGGTTCTTTGTATACTTTTAATGTTTATTTGGTTACCCCTGGTTACTATATACTCGTATATTGGTTACCTTTCTTAAGTTTTAAATCTTTAATTGGTCACAAAAAGTCGATTATCTTGTTGTTTTGATTACAAAATGCATGTAAAAATATGTTTTATATTCTCGTTACATAGAAATTGGTTCTTTATTATTATTGATTTAGTTCTTGTATAATGTTTATTTGGTTCTTGTATACTTTAAAAGTATATTCTCTTGATGTTTTTATATTGATGGTTACTTATTAAATACATTGGTTACCTTCCTGCAACTGTTGAATCTTTAAGTACATATTGATGTTTTTTATATTGTTTGTTTTTGCTGTAAAATGCATGTCAAATATGTTTTATGTTATGGATACTAAGTAAATATATATTGAGTTCTTTATCTAATCTGGATTTGGTTAGTATATAATCTTGACTTTTTTTATCGTGTAATATTACCATGGTTACTTTATAATATTACTGTGTTTTATCTTGATTTTTTATATTGATGGTTCTTGATTAACAACATTGGTTACCTTCATACACCTGTTAGTCTTTAATTTGTAACAAATTCATTACTGATTGTTTTGGTTGTAAAGTGAATGTAAAAATATTTTTTATAATCTTGGCTACTAATTACATATATCTTGGTTACTGTATAATATGTATTTAGATACTGCAAGGTGTTTATTTGGTTACTCTATATTGTTATTGAGTTTTATAATTATTTCTTTTATATTGGTGGTTACTTATTGACTACATTGGCTACCTTCATACAACTGTTAATCTGATTATATATATTGGTTGTTGTATACTATTTAATTGGTTACAGTATAATGTTAATTTGGTTGCAGTGACAATTTGGCAATTTTTGTCAAGTTTGAAGTGTCAAATTTTGGCGTTGCTGGTGAACTGCAGGATTTTTTGGTCAAATTCCATCATTTAGGCCTTCAAAATTGCATGTAAAAATGTGGTTTATATTCTGGTTACTAAGATTATGTAATTTGGTTACTGTCTAATATTGATTTGGTTACTTTACAATATTTATTCAGTTGTTAGACAATGGAGACTGACAGTAACTAATACAACAAAGTTAATTGTTTACAGGAATATATAATTGATTACTGTTAGTAACCATTAACCACATGATTGGTAACATTTTTGATGGTGTACAGTAACCAAAATTGATGTTGATTAATATTTTAATTTTTGATTCCATCATGATTTATCAATATAAAGTAAATATATACATTGAACAATTTTTGGAGTTGAGCATGGTATAACTAATATTCCAAAGTTACGAACTAAAAACGGACTTTTGAACAATACTAAAAGAAATTGCATATATGCGTGGCATAAAGATAAAAAATAATAAGATGATTTGGTATTTTTCATGCTTATGATTAAATTAAGAATAATTGAGAAAAATAGATTATAATAAGTTCTAAAATTTGTTAATATGATTTTAGTGACTAATAATCATTAATATTTATATTAAGACCATATAAGGGTAATTTTGTCATTTTTTGATAAAATGTTATATGAAGGCTTTGATATGTTTGTTAAATGAATTAAATAGTAAGAGATAAACAATTAACTTAAAATTGTTTATACGTTTATAAATGAATAAAATATTACTAAATGATTAATAATATGAGTAAAGAAATAAGATATTATTAAATGATTAATAATATTAGTAAAGAAATAAGATATTATTAAATGATTAATAGTATTAGTAAAGGAATAAAATATTACTAATTGATTAATAATATTAGACAAGAGTTTAAGATGAATGATAAAATGGTTAAGAAGGCTTAATGAGGGTATTAGGCTTTCATCGAAATGAAAATAATTATAAACCAACGAGTCGGGAATCATTGAAGCAGTTTAATCGACTAGAGTAGGTTGACTAGTGACTTATAAGACGATGAAAAGATTAATCACATATTTTTATGCGAATATTATAAAAATAATGTGAACGGATGTATATTTTGGGGTATAAGTCAAAAGGACAATTACCAGATTAAGTCACAAGGTGATGATTAATTACTTAATCAAATAAATGCTCATAGATGCTTTGAGTTATTATTTGAAGAACGTTATGAATATGGATGAAGTAAAATGATAAAACGTCGGTGCGCACAAGTTTTTTAGAATTTGAGTTTATGTGATAAGTGTAAAGAAAGAGGAAACGTAATAAGATGTAAAATAAAGTTTAATGTAATAAATAGAAGGAACAAGAAAGTGTCTTAGTAAGTTTTTAAAACGTGACAAAACATTGTGTATCAGGATTTAAAAAGGGAGAATAATGAAATGTATATTAGAGTTAACATAAGTGACTAATAAGCGCCATTATGCAACTAATTATGTTTCGTACATATATACCCTTAATCGTGTAGAACAATGGAAGGACAAATTCTCCTAATCGCGCAAGGAACACTTCGAGGCAAGTTCTTCAATAACTTGCTCTTATGTGATAATCTGCATTAAACTATGTGTTTATAGTAGTTAATGAAATATGTTGCTTTATGTGAATTAATTGGTTATATGAATGTCATGTGATTAAGTGCAAAGTATGAAATTTTTGAAATATATATTAGTTGTACGACATGAAGTTTGTATGTGTTGTATGACAAGTATGATGCATATAAAAAAATGCATATGATCATGAGATATATGAAGAATAAGTAGATGCATTGGCTAAAACTTATGATGCATGAATATATGAAATTTGTATGCTATGTGAAGCATGACATGTGTAGATTGTTGGACTTGCTGAACCATCGTGCTAAACCTTGCAAACAAATTTTGCATATAAAGGTCAACAAAGCATATGATCATAGCGTCAAAGATTTCAGAATAGATGAAGGTTCACTATGAGGAATTGTAGTGGAATATCATTTTTGCTATAGTAACAAACTAAACCATTTGTGTATTCTCTTTAGAGTAAATATACTTGGAAATGCTAAGGGCTAAAACACTTAATAGCGTAGTTTCTAGCTATGTTTTATGTAGGGGTGTAAGTCGAGCCAAGTAGTTCGGTACTCGACTCGAGATCGGCTCGAAAATATGATCCAAATCTCGAATTCGAATCTAATCCGAGTCGAATCTAATCCATACTCGTTTTCTGTTTAATGATACACGGCTCAAATTCGAGCATACCAGTGTTCACTCAGATTAGGGTTCGAGTATTTCATTTTTTTTCTCAAACCATACTCGATACTTGCTCGATGGATCATATTCGAATATTAGTCTGATCCAAGCTAGTAAGCTAAATATGTGATATTTGTACCAATTTTTATAATTTATAATGTGTAGTATGGAATTGTATAAACTTGAACTTGAATAAATCAATAAATTGAATGTCAATTTTTATTGCATTCTTTATAATTTCAATACATAAATAAAAGTGAATTTTTTTTATATATAAATATTAGTTAAGTAACCAATTTAGTATGTAGTGGTTCAGTTTTAAGGGAAATGATTCATATTCGAAACTCGATTTAAAGACTCGTGAGTAACTCGCTTTGTAAACGAGTCGAGTACATACGAGCCGAGTAGGTCCGAGTAATGATCCGAGTTGAATCTGGCGCAAAAATATAAATCCCTTTATCGAATTCGAGCTCAATTTTTTCGAGTCGAGCATAATCTGAGCATGAAGGTGTTCGCTGAGATTCGACTCGTTCACACCCCTAGTTATATGAACGTTGATGTTATACATTTGTAGTTGAAGAACATTGCGCAGAAGTATATTTAATTTGGATTGTGAGTTAATAAATACTCGCAATAAATTTATCAACATGAAAAATATTGTTTAAAGTTTAAGGTGGATAGATTAGATCATGAACGATCTACAAATGTAATAACCGATTGTAAAGGTTACAGATTCTGGAACATAAGGGAATAATGTATTAATTGGTATAAAAGTCAGGTTGTGTTCATTAATTTATGAATAAAGGTTGTATATATGGAGATGAAGGTAGTACCGTGGCGTACCAGGTTCGAGGTCCAAGGAACCTGAATTTGGGAGCGTGACACATTAAAACAAAGATTATGTCCCTATATAAATTTTTTTTATCTTATAAAAAATAACTAGATATACATATTTTGGGATCTTAAAATTATTATTTTTATCAAATTTAATAATTTATCTTTTTCTTTTTGAGTTCACGATTAATAGAGAAAGTGTTGATTTTCTTAATAAGTGTATAAACATAATATTAATACTCTATTTTCAATAATGGGCCCAAAATATTTATATTAAATTATTTTAATGACAAAAGTATTTTTAGTTGTTATAACTTTACCTTATGTACTCCCTTCCTCCATTCTTTTTTAATTGACATTTTAGTAAAAAATATAATTCATGTTTTATACACTACAAGAAAAGAGGCTAATTCCGACGGAATTATTTTCGACGCACTACATTCCGTCAACATTAGTATATTTTCGAGGGAATAATTCGTTGGACATATGTCCCTCGAAAATAGTTTATTTTCGACCGAATTCCGTCAGAAGTAAGGATTTACTGGTGGCGCCAAGATTCCCGCCAGCACCAAATATAACCTCGACGGAACAAGGATTATTTCCGAGAGACTATCCGTTGGCCTTAAGATAATTTCAAGGGACCTAAACCCCACAGAACTTCCGTCGAAAATAAACCTAAAAGCATTTCTTATTCTCCCAGCGCCCTCTCATTTTCATATCTCTCTCTAAATACCAATCTACTCTCTCTTTCTCTCATTTCTCCCACTCCCAACCCCCTCTCCCCCGGTCCCCACACCCCTGCACTTTTGACTTTGGCATCCCAGTCTCCACTCCCTCCCCGTGGGTCGTCCCCCCCACCTTGGCCTACCCCTACCCCTCTCCCCGGTCCCCCCACCCCAGTCGTCTGTACCTACCCCACCCCAGTACCCACCCCTGTGGTACCCCCACTCCCAACCCCGTGCCCTCTTGCATCGCCAACCCTCTCCCTGCACCCCAGACCCCACGTCCCGATACCACCCCCCACCCACCACCCACGCTGGCATGGCCACCACCACCTGTTGGTTTATATCTTGAGAGGTTTTAATGATGACAATAAATTGGGCTTGTATTAAATATTATAATTAGGTCTTTTGCCTTATTGCTATTGGACTGGGTCATGTAACCAATATTTGTTTGCTGGAATCATTCAAAGTCTTGACCCAACAGCTCATTACCAATCAAGTCTTGTATTTGAATTCAAAATTAATTGATTTCCTACTATATCTCTTGTGAAGATTATTCCAAAGATACGTTTATATAATAGGAGTCTTATGGTAACTAGGAAAATCATTCCTTCCTTATTCTTAGATGTTTGTTTTGAATATATATACTCCTTAATATCAGCTGGGTCTTTGAATTAGTTTTGGAATCAATTATTCAATCTTTTCAAAACATATTCTGTTGCTCCAACTATGATTGATTCATGCTAATCTATTTATCCGTTAGGAGCTAATTAGAGAGAAAGATCGGTAATTGATTCTCTGTGTTATTCATATAGCCGTTACCCTCCTTAGTATATATATATATATATATATATATATATATATATATATATCTTCTTCTTTTATATATAGCAATTTTGAGGAATATACTTCAGCAAGGGAAAAGCAGTAATCATATTGATTCTTATTGATTGTATTCCTCCTTTGAGAGCTTTTACTGTCTAGAATTTTTTAGCAAGTTTTCATCTCTTTGTAAGTTCTTTATTAGCTGGAAAATAGCCATTGTAAAACAATATCCTTTGTTACAAGTTCTGTTCACCAGTATTTGTCGGAGTGGTCGATCCATTAGTGGATAGGGTTACATTCGCTCAAAGAGCTTGTAAGGTTGCTGAAGGTGCAAGGGTTGCAGTAGTGCAAAAAGGGACAGAGGTGTCCATACAAGGAGGAAAGCTTTTGTTGAACAGGGATGTTGTTCTTATTGTATTTAATTTGAGTTTTAAATATTAATAAAAAGAGTCTCCAATCCTAGTTGGGATTGGACGTGGATTAGGCTACTAGATAGAGGATAGGGTCTGAACCACGTAAAAATCCTTGTGTCTATGGTTTGATTATCTCGTGTTTTGATTTGATATTATCTCCTGAATAACTGAACTTAATATTACAACGTAGATTTTCTGGCAATGCGAAATACACTTATCCAGACATTCCTCATATCACTTCATTCTGTCTGTGTTATAAGAAAAGTAAATTTGCTTTCTAAAAGCATACCTGATAAACTATTTTCCAAACTGTCTGTTTTAGTCCAGAATCTGAGAATTGAAAAATTGGTCATTGTTGATTACTTTTGGCTTAGACACCTATTCACCCCCCTCTAGGTGTGCTTATACACGAAATTACATTTGGTATCAGAGCAAGGCTCTACTAATATTGATCTTTGCAGGTCGTAGGGAAAGATCCTATGGCACACCTCAATTTTCAAGAAGGTCAATCAACAAGTCGACCACCTCTGTTGCTCGGAAGTGAAAACTTCAACTTTTGGAAGTTCAGAATGATGATTTATCTTAAGCGAGACCCATGGAAGTATTGGGTTGTTGAAAATGGGCCAGTCATTCCAAGACATGATGATGGGAGACCAAAGAATCTCATGGAAATGGATTCCAATGAATCGTACATGGTATCCTATGATTCCAAAGCCATGGACACGTTCTTTGATTGGAATGATTCAAGTGAAATCGATAAAGTCTCTGCGTGTACTCTTGCAAAAGAAATATGGGACACAATCATCATGAGCCACGAAGAACAACTAAAGTAAAAGAAGTCAAGTTGAGCGTGTTGATGCAAGAATATGAACTTTTCAAGTTAGATAAGAATGAATCAATCAAAGAAGTTCAAGCTAGATTCCTCACATCGATGAATTCACTAAGTATGCTCGGAAGAAAAATTGATCAAAAGGAAATAAGCAGAAAATTACTTAGAGTCATGCCCAAACGATTTGCACCAAAGGTTACAACCCTTGAAGACTCAACAACAATCAAGATCTTATGGAAACTCTCACTCTGTTGGAGAGCTTGAAGAATTTGAGAATCAACTAAAGAGGTATGATGAAGAAGATGAGGGACCAAAAAGGAAGACCTTAGCATTACAAGCGGAAAGCTACATTGCAGGTGATGATGAAGACTCCGATGAAGAAATAGCTATGATGACCCGGAAATTGAGAGAGCTGATTAGAAAGAAGAACAAATCAAAATTACAAGGCAAAACATTCAACAACAAGAAGGACTTCAAACAAAAGCCACAAGAAGAAACTTGTTATGAATGTGGAAGGCCAGGTCACTACAAGAAAGAGTGTTTTCAACTCAAAAATAAGAACAAAGGAAACAATTCAAAAGGAAAATCATTTATGACATGGAGCGATGATGAATCCGATCATGATGATTAAGATGATGAAATCCGCTTTCAACTATGCTTCACCGGGTTAAATAATCGAGAATCATCCGAGGTAAACATTGAACTTGGCGAAATTACTATTTCGATTATCTTGTTTTAAAAATGAAAACATTAGTATTAAAGAGAAAATGCTCGTTTAAAAAATTGGATAAATGATCTAATGAAAAAAGTAGAAACTTTGATTGAGGAAAAACAAGAAATAGTTAAAGATTGCACATCTAGTGAAGTATCTAAGTTAAATATTAAAATTGATTATTTAGATAACTATAACAAAATTCTATATAATCGTGCAAACAAGTTGAATGAAGAAAACAATGCTCTTAAAAAGGAAAATGAGAATTTAAAAGAAAGTTTAAAATGAGAGATACATGTATTGATGCGTTTAATGATGGAAAAATAGTTAACGTACAAAAAACTAATGAGGAAGAAATAGTTTCATTAAAAAGGATCTTGCTAAATTTGTTCAAGGAGAAGAAAATCTAAATATTATGTTGGGAGTTCAAAGGTCAAGTCTAGACAAACAAGGTATTGGATATAATCCTGTCAAGAACATAAAAAGTAATACTAATAAAATTAGAGTAATAAATAATAAACCAAGGAACAAGCCTCTTTATTGCTCACCTTTTGTTACTTGCAAAAAATGTGGTTTAAAGGGACATTTTGATACTAATTGTAATAAAATGAAAATAAAACAAGTTTGGGTAAAGAAAGGAGAATTACTTGCTACTAACAAAATTGAACCCAAACAAATGTGGGTACCAAAACGATGAGCTACTTCTTTGTTTTGTAGGTGTGTTTTAAAGCTAAAGTACCATCACATAAATGGGTCCTAGACAGTGGATGTTCTAGACACATGACGGGTGATAGTACTAAATTCATCTCACTAACTACTAAGAAGGGAGGAACTGTTACCTTCGGAGATGACACCACATGCCAAATCGTCGGTAAAGGTAAAATTAGAAATGGTAAGGTTTTCATTGATAATGTCCATCATGTTGAAGGATTGAAATATAATTTAATTAGTGTAATTCAACTAATGGATAATGGTCATAAAGTAATATTTGAAAAAGATAAATGTGCTATTATTCATGCTTCACATAATGTTCCTTTAGTAGCCAACAGGAAGGTAATATATATCTGATCAACTTCAAAATCAATATGAAGATATTTGTTTAGCTGTTATTCAAGATCAAACCATTCTATGGCATAGAAGATTAGGGCATGTGCATATGGAGCTAATTAACAAGCTAGTTTCAAAAGAACTTGTCAAAGGATTACCAAAGCTGAAATATGAAAAGACAGTATATCTGATGCATGTCAGCTAGGTAAACAAGCAAGAAATTCTTTTATAAGCAAAAATCAGGTATCAACTTCTTCTCCTCTTCAATTATTGCATCTTGATCTATTTGGACCCGAGAGATGTGTTAGTATAGGAAATAATCATTATGTTTTTTTATTGTGGATGATTTTTCAAGATTTACATGGGTTTTTATCTTGAAAACTAAAGATCAAGCTTTTGCCAGAATTTGAAAGGCTCATAAGGAATGTTGAAACAAAACACAACATCAAACTAATTAGTATAAGGAGTGACCATGGTGGTGAATTTGGAAAGGACTTTATACCATATTGTAATGAGAAAGGTGTTACACATGAGTTCTCTCTGCACCAAGAACACCACAACAAAATGGAGTCGTGGAGCGTAAAAATCGTACTTCTCTCAACTGCAAGAACTTTGCTTGAAAAGTAAAGCGCCTAAGAGATTTTGGGCGTAGGTCATATGTAAATCTTGTGTGTTACATTTTAAATAGAGTACTACTTAGACCCATTTTATTAAAGATACCATATGAGTTATTAAATAAAAGTATTCCAAACATTGGTTATTTTAAAGTATTTGGTGCTAAATGCTTTGTGTTAAATACTTATGGAAATCTTGGTAAATTCGATGCTAAATCAACCGAAGCAATCTTCCTTGGTTACTCATTGTATAGTAAAGCATATAGAGTTTATAATCTGGATAAGTCAAAAGTTGAAGAATCTGTGCATGTTATTTTTGATGAGCTTAACATTGATCTGTCAAAAGAAGAAGGCGAGATTTCTGCAGAAAAAAAATATGCCCAGATTCGTGGAACTAAAATAGCTGAATCCAGACAGACTGAGCCATCTACATCAGAAGAAAGATCAAGCGAATCAGGAAAACAAACAAAGGAAAACAGACAGCCTGAGTCGTCTGTTTTAGAAGAAAATTCAGACTTGCAAACATCTGAATCCAGACAGATCGAACTGTCTGTTTTAGAAGAAAACTTAAATGATCAGATCGAGACAACAACTCACAATCAAGAACAGGAAGCAGAGGAGCAAATGTCAAATATTAGACTTCCCAGATCAACCAGAACTGTGAGAAACCATCCTCCAAACCTGATCATAGGTGATCCCAACACTTGGATGAACACTAGAAGAAAAGCAAGGAATTATTGTGCATTTTCAAATTTTCCTCTCACAAATAGAACCAAAGAGTGCCAAAGAAGCAATTGAAGATGAAAATTGGTCTATTGCCATGCAGGAAGAATTAAACCAATTCGAAAGGTGTCAGGTATGGGAACTTGTTAAACCTCCTAAGGATGCTTCTATTATTGGTACAAAATGGATTTTCAAAAATAAATGAGATGAAGATGGCATAATCACTAGAAATAAAGCTAGATTAGTAGCTCAAGGGTATAACCAATAGGAAGGAATAGATTTTGAAGAAACGTTTGCCTCTGTTGCAAGGTTAGAAGCAATAAGAATCCTATTAGCCTATGCATGCTATAGACAGTTTAAATTATATCAAATGGATATGAAAAGTGCTTTTTTAAATGGTTATTTAAATGAAGAAGTATATGTTAAACAACCACCCGGATTTGAACATGAAAAATATCCACACTATGTGTTTAAACTAAAAAAGGCTTTGTATGGATTAAAACAAGCTCCAAGAGCTTGGTATGAAAAATTAAGTAAGTTTTTACTAGATATTGGTTTTAATTACGGTAAAATTGACTCTACTCTTTTTATTAAAACCAAAAACAATGACTTACTAATTGTTCAAATTTATGTGGATGATATAATTTTTGGAGCTACTACTAACTCTTTGTGTGAGTGGTTTTCCCAATGTATGCATAATGAGTTTGACATGAGCCTTATGGGCGAATTAAACTATTTTTTGGGGCTTCAAATCAAACAATCCAATGAAGGGATTCACATTCATCAATCCAAGTATGTGAAAGAGCTATTGAAGAGATTTGGTTTTGAAAATACCAAACCAAAGTCAACCCCAATGAGCACAATCATCGAGTTAACAACCGATACTACGGTAAAGATGTTGAGGTAACCATGTATCGAGGTATGATCGGTAGTTTACTTTATTTAACTGCATCAAGGCCAGATATTATGTATAGTGTATACTTATGTGCTAGATTTCAAGCTCAACCAAAAGAGTCTCATCTTCAAGCAGTAAAACGAATATTTAAATATTTATTCGGGACAATTAATCTTGGATTATTCTACCCTATATCTCCAAGCTTTGAACTCATTGGATACTCAGATGCAGATTATGCAGGGTGCCAAGTTGATAGAAAAAGCACAAGTGGAGCCTGTGAATTTTTAGGGCAAAGCCTTGTAGCTTGGCACAGCAAGAAATAAACATCAGTGGCCCTGTCAACTAAGGAAGGTGAATATTTGGCGGCAAGTAGTTTTTGTTCACAACTTTTATGGATGATACAAACTCTTCATAATTTTAATGTGATATGTGAAAATGTGCCTATTATGTGTGACAATACTAGTGCAATTGATATTTCAAAAAATTTGGTGCTTCACTCTCGTACTAAGCATATTGAAGTAAGACATCATTTTCTAAGAGATAATGTTGCTAGAGGATTAATAAAATTGGCATTTGTCCCTACTGAACATCAATTGGCTGATATTTTTACAAAACTGTTAAGTGAAGACCGTTTTTATACCTTGAGAAGAGAACTTGGCATGTCTATCTGTCCCTAAATGGTCCTTGTTTGCCTATAGTACTAATAACTAATATATAATTAAAAAAATATATATATTATTATCTCATGTGCTGCTTGAATTTAACGATTTATTTTGGTTATTTGTTTGTCTCAAAGGCATTCTAGGACTTTGATCTAATTTATTTTCGCGGGAACAAAACACTAATGTATTTGTCTCTCTTTCTCTTTCTTTTACCCGGTCATTCTTTTAAAACCGTTCGTCTTCCCTTCTTAGCACTCTCTGCTCTACTTCCCCTCTCGACAGTTAGGGATTAGTCGACAAGTTTCTTTCCTTTTGGTCTCACTGGCAAAAACGAGAGGAGGGCATATGGTCAACACCGACCGGAAATCGGCTCGAAAGGAAAAGGAAACAACCAAGGGACCGAGGACAACCCGTCGCTCAAACCGACTCGTAGATCTGGGGATTTCATCCCAGAAGATGAAACGCCAAGAAGAATCATCGAAGGGTAAAACCCCTGAACATGTGAGTATCCCTGATTCACCTCCTCCAGTTCCTAACCCCCATGGTTCTGCCATTACATTTCGTTCCTCCAAATTTTCAAAACGATTCCAAAACCTTATGATGAACAAGACCATTGTTTATGGTAAATTTGTTGACCCTGTCTTGTTTCATCAAATTGGGGTGTCTTCGTTATTTGAAGCTATTGGGCTTGTTGATATGTTACATCCTTCTCCCATAGCATATCCCACCTTAATTAAACAGTTCTTTGGTAACATGTCGATCAAATCGATCAATAGTCACTTATGTGCGTAATCAAACTCATCTTTTGGGTGCGAGTTATTAAGTACTATTCTCGAATATACCTTGTCTTGGTATCCGCCCATTCACTCTGAAAGGACCTTTTGAATCGATAATTTCGATCTACTTGATCGATTAAATTGGGTTAAAAATTCTTACGAGTGCAATTTGTAGAGTTTCCTCTTGTGTTAGAAACCTCTCCCATAAATAGTGTCATTCATAAAATTATTCGGACCAATTTAGTTCCTCGGGCCGGTGGCGATCCGATATGACCTTTCAAGACCTCATTCTATCAGGACTGATCTTATGAGGGACGAAATTTAATTTTGCTTTGTTTGTGATCAAAAATATGGAAAGTTGTCTTAAAAACAAAACAAAATGCTTTCCATATGGTGGTTTTATTACCAAAATATTTGAGTATTTTAACATCTCCTTGGAAAATGATGAAGCGATCAACATCAACGATACAATAGATGAAGCCACTCTTCATAAGTCATTATTAAAGGTGAATCTTGATGAATGCATTGGTATGGGACTTGGCTCACTCTTCCACTCTAGTTATTACTTCTAATCATCCTTCTCCACATTCCTTCCCTTCCAGCTTCGCCACTCCTCGACCCCAAGCATTCGAGAACTTCTTGAATTTCTTCATGCTATGGACCACAAACTTGATTCTGTTATTACCACCGTTCTTGCCTCTCTACCAAGATTGACTCATTGGAGACCAAGCTTGGGGACATTGACACAAAAGTCAAGA
Organism: Panax quinquefolius; assembly: GCA_020205615.1. NCBI lineage: Eukaryota > Viridiplantae > Streptophyta > Magnoliopsida > Apiales > Araliaceae > Panax > Panax quinquefolius. The sequence goes on along the minus strand of CM035172.1, from coordinate 130,028,794 downwards.
AGAAGTCTTATTTGAGACTGCTCTCTGTTGAAAACTGATTTTTTTTTGATAATGACAAAGGGGAGAGTAGTTTTGGTCTTTGTTTTTTTAGGTCTTTGTTTTATAATTTGGGTTAACATTTATTTTGATCTGTGATGCATAATTTGTTGGGATCTTTTATGTATGAAAGTATTTGGATGATATTATTATGGGTTATCTGTTATTGTGTTGGTTGGATTTTATTTTGATATAATCTCTCATAATGTATGTAGTCGATAGGCATGAATTAAGGGGAGTCATAAATTTAGGGGAGCATATAAATTAAATATTGTCATTATCAAAAAGGGGAGAATGTTAGTTTATATCTTGAGAGATTTTAATGATGATGATAAATTGGGCTTGTATTAAATATTATAATTAGGTCTTTTGCCTTATTCTATTTGAATTTGGGTCATATAACTAATATTTGTTTCTTTGGAATCATTCAAGTCTTGACCCAACATATAAGACCCCAAATTATTAATAAATGAAATTTATTTTCCTCTATTTATTATTTTGAAATAGTAAGGGTTGATTTGATTAATGTGGATAGTTATGGGTAAAATACGCAAATATTTCGAATAAGCAAGTGGTTATAAAATATTCATTATTGTCGGGGAATATTCATTTGGTCGTGGAATATTAAATGCTTGTCGGGAATATTAAATGCACTGGCCTTGAGCCTTTTGTGGGACCCATAACGAAAAAGCGATTGGATGAAGAAAATGACAAATATAAGTTGTTTATAAATAACTTGGCGTAGTTATTACAGAAGTATCTTTGTTGGAATACCCGGTGGTTAAAACACACTAATACGCGTTGTTGAACAAAGAGTAGCTGCAGTATTGCACCAATTATTGATTCTTACGTAAGAAGGCACTTTACTCTCAATAATTGTTACGATAATTCTTGTTCAGTATTTTATTTTATTGATTCAATAATTCTTTGCATTGATATTTTATATTACTTGTTGTTTCAATAAATTATCATTACAAAGTATTTTCCATTATCGAAGCAATAATTCATATTATCCTAATGATATTATTAGAAAGCATTATTGGCAATGTCTAGAAAGTCATGTCTAATGAGAGGTTTGGTCACCTAATTGCGCACTAGTAAGGAGAGATTCTTATTGAAAGCCCCTCTTCACCTGAGAACGACACGGTTGTCGATCTTGTGATTACGTAATATTATTTGTGAATAATTAATTATTGATTTATATGATGAGGAAAATATTGATTTTATGTGGATATAGATGGAGAAATTTTTAAAATGACAATTGTTGAAAATTAATATTTTATCTTTTTCCGATAAAATAATTCATTTAAATATATTATTTTAATAATATATTAACTAGGTGATATTTTTATAATTAATGTGCGATATGTGAGTATATGGGGAGGAAGAGTATTTTGTGGCATTAAATGATTAACACATGTTTTGTGTGTCGGTGGACCCCATTTCTTGATCGAAATTTGATTATAAACAGTAAAATCGCTTTCGTTTGTGGATTCCGATCAATTTACATTTGGAATTTGGAAAAACTTTCTTCCGCAAAGTTGTAGAAATTGAATTTCCTATAAAATAAATGTGAGATTCGAATTTTTTGATAAAATGGCTATTTATTATGAATTATTGAATTTACAAGCTCAAAATAATTGATTTTTGGAAGTTTAAAATAATTTAAATAAGAAAAACGTTTTTAAATGTTTGTGGGCATCTTTAACATGTGTTGATGGCTGAGATCAGATTGTCTAGATGGGCGTAGAGAATTTATTAAATATATATTAATATTATATTAAATTTTCTACTTTGGTGTTCTAAGCATTTTTCTATAAATAGGGTGCTTAGGTTAGAATTGAAAATCACACGAAATCGAGGTTTTCTCTCTATATTATCGAGTTTATTCTTGTGAGTATTTTGAGTATACTTTGAGTATTGCTATACGGTGCAAGTTCAAGTCATAGCCTATATCCGGTGTTTCAACTAGAAGTACTATTTTTCGAGGTAAGGGATGTTATTTTATTCAAAATGATATTATTTCTTCAATATCATTATGCTTAAAATATTGGTTGGAAATTTTATCAAATTTGGAACTTTTTCATGTCAAGGTTACTATTCATGAGTTACTATTCACGAGTTACTATTCATGAGTTACTATTCACGAGTTACTATTCATGAGTACTATTCATGAAGCGTGAAGTTGTTTTTTGTGAAATTTCTATCTTTTGGTGTCGGAGTTACTATTCACGTATACGGCACTATTCACGAATCTGACATCTATTCAATTTAAAAATGAAATTTCTTCTTTTTGTCCAAAATATCTACTATGGATACTAGCTTTGATGGTATCCATGTTTTGATCATTCTTGAATTTTACTCCACTCTGATTACTTATGAAGTATTTTTGAACTTGGATTGTTTAAAATACGAATCCTTAATATTTGTTCTTTTGTTTCACTGGATTCGTTTCCTTTAAAATATTTTTCATCATCCTCAGTCCTAAATGATGATATTACTGAATATCTTTGGCCTGTAGTGTAAAGATGAATGATTTCTTGATGAATATCTTTGGCCCGTAGTGCAAAGATGAAAAGGTGTTGAGATGAACATGACCGACTGATTAATATCTTTGGCCCGTAGTGCAAAGATGAACAGGTGTTTAGATGAACATGACCAACTGATGAATATCTTTGGCTTTGTGAGTGTAAAAAGATGAATATTTGATTCCGAGATATATATTGATTGATGTTACAGGGATAAAATATCGATAATGGACTTTTAAATTCATATATAGAAGATAGTAGTTTGCATTCTCTACTTAACTCTTCTAATGAATTATTATTTCATTGTGAAGATTGATTTAAAAGCTGGTTGTCATTGTATTCTATTAGATTTTTCCCTATTGAAGACTAACGATAATTTGTTGTATATTATCTTAGTCATAATATTCTTTACCCGGGCTAGTTGAGCTCACCCTTTTCCTTGTTGTTCCATTTTTCTTCTCGTAAAGCGAGAATGTAGCGAGTACTAGTCGGGTATGGAATGAAGGTTCTAGAGAGAGTTGTTTAGTAGTCCTCACCATTTTTGTAAAATAATGTATCAATAATTATGATGGGGATTTATTTACGTGTGGATATTGTCTAGATGACAATATCTGTATTTAAACTCACAATTTATATGTTGTAATAATAAAGTTGTAGTTATTTCTGTACCATGTATTTGGCGACTCAGAATGGGTTGGATGGAATGGACCTATTTTGGGGGCGTCACACAACAACTCATTACCAATCAAGTCTTGTATTTGAATTCAAAATTAATTGATTTTCTATTATATCTCTTGGGAAGATTATTCCAAAGATACGTTTATATAATAGGAGTCTTATGGTAACTAGGCAAATCATTCCTTCCTTATTCTTAGCTGTTTGTTTTGAATATATATTCTCCTTAATATCAGCTGGGTCGTTGATTTAGTTTTGGAATCAATTATTCAATCTTTTCAAAACATATTCTGTTGCTCCAACTATGATTGATTCATGCTAATCTATTTATCCGTTAGGAGCTAATTAGAGAGAAAGATCGGTAATTGATTCTCTGTGTTATTCATATAGTCATATTCCCTCCTTAGTATATATATATATATATATATATCTTCTTTTCTACTATAACAAAACACAAGAGAATTTACTTGAAGAAGGAAAAGCAAGAATAATATTGAGTCTTATTGATTGTATTCCTCCTTTGAGAGCTTTTACTGTCTAGAATTTTCCAGCAAGTTTGCATCTCTTTGTAAGTTCTTTATTAGCTGGAAAATAGCCATTGTAAAACAATATCCTTTGTTACAAGTTCTGTTCACCAGTATTTGTCGGAGTGGTAGATCCATTAGTAGATAGGGTCTGTTCAAAGAGCTTGTAAGGTTGCAAAGGTGCAAGGGTTGCAGTAGTACAAAAAGGGGCAGAGGTGTCCATATAAGGAGGAAAGCTTTTGTTGAACAGGGAAGTTGTTCTTATTGTATTTAATTTGAGTTTTAAATATTAATAAAAAGAGTCTCCAATCCTAGTTGGGATTGGACATTGATTAGGCTACTAGATAGAGGATAGGGGCTGAACCACGTAAAAATCCTTGTGTCTATGGTTTGATTATCTCGTGTTTTGATTTGATATTATCTCCTGAATAACTGAACTTAATATTGCAACGTAGATTTTTTCCGGCAAAGGCGAAATACACTTATCCAGACATTCCTCATATCACTTCATTCTGTCTGTGTTATAAGAAAAGTGAAATTTGCTCTAAAACAGACACAATAAACTATTTTCCAAACTGCTTATTTTAGTCCAGATTCTGAAAATTGAAAAATTGGTCATTGTTGATTACTTTTAGCTTAGACACCTATTCACCCCCCCTAAAGTGTGTTATTATACACGAATTAAATTTGGTATCGAGCAAGGCTCCACTAATATTGATCTTTGCGGTCGTAGGAAAGATCCTATGGCACACCTCAATTTTCAAGAAGGTCAATCAACAAGTCGACCACCTCATGTTGCTTCTAAGTGAAAACTTCAACTTTTGGAAGTTCATAATGATGATTTATCTTAAGCGAGACCCATGGGAGTAGTGGGTTGTTGAAAAATGGGCCACCATTCCAAGACATGATGATGGGAGACCAAAGAATCTCATGGAAATGGATTCCAATGAATCGTATATGGTATCCTATGATTCCAAAGCCATGAACCTTACTAATTGGAATGATTCAAGTCGAAATCGATAAAGTCTCTGCGTGTACTATCGCAAAAGAAATATGGGACACAATCATCATGAGCCACGAAGGAACAACTAAAGTAAAAGAAGTCAAGCTGAGCATGTTGATGCAAGAATATGAACTTTTCAAGTTAGATAAGAATGAATCAATCAAAGAAGCTCAAGCTAGATTCCTCTCACACCGATGAATTCACTAAGTATGCTCGGTACGGAAAATTGATCAAAAGGAAATAAACAGAAAATTACTTAGAGTCATGCTCAACGATTTGCACCAAAGGTTACAACCCTTCAAGACTCAACAACAATCAAGATTATGGAAACTCTCACTGCTTTTGGAGAGCTTGAAGAATTTGAGAATCAACTAAAGAGGTATGATGAAGAAGATGAGGGACCAAAAGGAAGACCTTAGCATTACAAGCGGAAAAGCTACATGGAAGGTGATGATGAAGACTCAGATGAAGAAATAGTTATGATGACCAAAATTGAGAGAGCCGATTAGAAAGAAGAACAAATCAAAATTCAAAGTAAAACATTCAACAACAAGAAGGACTTCAAACAAAAGCCACAAGAAGAAACTTGTTATGAATGTGGAAGGCCAGGTCACTACAAGAGAGAGTGTTTTCAACTCAAAAATAAGAACAAAGGAAACAATTCAAAAGGAAAAGCATTTATGACATGGAGCGATGATGAATCCGATCATGATGATCAAGATGATGAAACTGCTCAACTATGCTTCACTGGGTTAAACAATCAGGAATCATACGAGGTAAACACTGAACTTGGCGAAATTACTATTTCTGATTATCTTGTTTTAAAAAATGAAAACATTCGTATTAAAGAGAAAAATGCTCGTTTAAAAAATTTGATAAATGATCTAATGAAAGAAGTAGAAACTTTGATTGAGGAAAAATAAGAAATAGTTAAAGATTGCACATCTAGTGAAGTATCTAAGTTAAATGCTAAAATTGATTATTTAGATAACTATAACAAAATTCTATATAATCGCGCAAACAAGTTGAATGAAGAAAACAATGCTCTTAAAAGGAAAATGAGAATTTAAAAGAAAGTTTAAAATGAGAGATACATGTATTGATGCGTTTAATGATGGAAAAATAGTTAACGTACAAAATACTAATGAGGAAGAAATAGTTTCATTAAAAGGGATCTTGCTAAATTTGTTCAAGGAGAAGAAAATCTAAATATTATGTTGGGAGTTCAAAGGTCAAGTCTAGACAAACAAGGTATTGGATACAATCCTGTCAAGAACATAAAAAGTAATACTAATAAAATTAGAGTAATAAATAATAAACCAAGGAACAAGCCTCTTTATTGCTCACCTTTTGTTACTTGCAAAAATGTGGTTTAAAGTGACATTTTGATACTAATTGTAATAAAATGAAAATAAAACAAGTTTGGGTAAAGAAAGGAGAATTACTTGCTACTAACAAAATTGGACCCAAACAAATGTGGGTACCAAAACGATGAGCTACTTCTTTGTTTTGTAGATGTGTTTTAAAGCTAAAGTACCATCATATAAATGGGTCCTGAGCGGTGGATGTTCTAGACACATGACGGGTGATAGTACTAAATTCATCTCCTAACTACTAAGAAGGAGGAAGAATGCATACCTTCGGAGATGACACCACATGCCAAATCGTCTTTAAAGGTAAAATTGGAAATGGTAAGGTTTTCATTGATAATGTCCATCATGTTGAAGGATTGAAATATAATTTAAATAGTGTAAGTCAACTAATGGATAGTGGTCATAAAGTAATATTTGAAAAAGATAAATGTGCTATTATTCATGCTTCACATAATGTTCCTTTAGTAGCCAACAGGGAAGGTAATATATATACAATCAACTTCGAAAATCAATATGAAGATATTTATTTAGCTGCTATTCAAGATCAAACCATTCTATGGCATAGAAGGTTAGGGCATGTGCATATGGAGCTAATTAACAAGCTAGTTTCAAAATAACTTTTCAAAGGATTACCAAAGCTGAAATATGAAAAGACAGGCATATCTGATGCATGTCATACTAGTAAGCAAATAACAAAATTCTTTTATAAGTAAAAATCAGGTATCAACTTCTTCTCCTCTTCAATTATTGCATCTTGATCTATTTGGACCCGAGAGATATGCTAGTATAGGAAATAATCATTATGCTTTTGTTATTGTGGATGATTTTTCAAGATTTACATGGGTTTTATTCTTGAAAACTAAAGATCAAGCTTTTGCAGAATTTGAAAGGCACATAAGGAATGTTGAAACAAAACACAACATCAAACTAATTAGTATAAGGAGTGACCATGGTGGTGAATTTGGAAAGGACTTTATACCATATTGTAATGAGAAAGGTGTTACACATGAGTTCTCTGCACCAAGAACACCAAAACAAAATGGAGTCGTGGAACGTAAAAATCGTACTCTCCAAGAAACTGCAAGAACTTTGCTTCAAGAAAGTAAACTGCCTAAGAGATTTTGGGCAGAGGCTGTAAGTACTGCATGTTACATTTTAAATAGAGTACTACTTAGACCCATTTTATTAAAGACACCATATGAGTTATTAAATAAAAGGATTCCAAACATTAGTTATTTTAAAGTATTTGGTGCTAAATGTTTTGTGTTAAATACTTATGGAAATCTTGGTAAATTTGATGCTAAATCAACCAAAGCAATCTTCCTTGGTTACTCATTGCATAGTAAAGCATATAGAGTTTATAATCTTGATAAGTCAAAAGTTGAAGAATCTGTGCATGTTATTTTTGATGAGCTTAACATTGATCTGTCAAAAGAAGAAGGCGAGATTTCTACAGAAAAAAAAATACCCAGATTCGTGGAACTAAAATAGCTGAATCCAGACAGACTGAGCCATCTGCATCAGAAGAAAGATCAAGCGAATCAGGAAAACAAACAAAGGAAAACAGACAGCTTGAGTCGTCTGTTTTAGAAGAAAACGCAGACTTGCAAACATCTGAATCCAGACAGATCGAACTGTCTGTTTTAGAAGAAAACTCAAATGATCAGACCGAGACAATAACTCACAATCAAGAACAGGAAGCAGAGGAGCAAATGTCAAATATTAGACTTCCCAGATCAACCAGAACTGTGAGAAACCATCCTCCAAACCTGATCATAGGTGATCCCAACACTTGGATGAACACTAGAAGAAAAGCAAGGAATTATTGTGCATTTTCAGCCTTCCTCTCACAAATAGAACCAAAGAGTGCCAAAGAAGCAATTGAAGATGAAAATTGGTCTATTGCCATGTAGGAAGAATTAAACCAATTCAAAAGGTGTCAGGTATGGGAACTTGTTAAACCTCTTAAGGATGCTTCTATTATTGGTACAAAATGGATTTTCAAAAATAAATGAGATGAAGATGGAATAATCACTAGAAATAAAGCTAAATTAGTAGCTCAAGGCTATAACCAACATGAAGGAATAGATTTTGAAGAAATGTTTGTCCCTGTTGCAAGGTTAGAAGCAATAAGAATCCTATTAGCCTATGCATGCTATAGACAGTTTAAATTATATCAAATGGATATGAAAAGTGCTTTTTTAAATGGTTATTTAAATGAAGAAGTATATGTTAAACAACCACCCGGATTTGAACATGAAAAATATCCACACTATGTGTTTAAACTAAAAAAGGCTTTGTATGGATTAAAACAAGCTCCAAGAGCTTGGTATGAAAGATTAAGTAAGTTTTTACTAGATAATGGTTTTAATTACGGTAAAATTGACTCTACTCTTTTATTAAAACCAAAACAAGGACTTACTAATTGTTCAAATTTATGTGGATGATATAATTTTTGGAGCTACTACTAACTCTTTATGTGAGTGGTTTTCCCAATGTATGCATAATGAGTTTGACATGAGCCTTATAGGAGAATTAAACTATTTTTTTGGGCTTTAGATCAAACAATCCAATGAAGGGATTCACATTCATCAATCCAAGTATATGAAAGAGCTATTGAAGAGATTTGATTTTGAAAATACCAAACCAAAGTCAACCCCAATGAGCAGCACAATCATCAAGTTAACAAATCGATACTACGTGTAAAGATGTTAAGGTAACCATGTATGAGGTATGATCGGTAGTTTAATTTATTTAATTGCATCAAGGCCAGATATTATGTTTAGTGTATGCTTATGTGCTAGATTTCAAGCTCAACCAAAAGAGTCTCATCTTCAAGCGGTAAAATGAATATTTAAATATTTATCTGGGATAATTAATCTTGGCTTATTCTACCCTATATCTCCAAGCTTTGAACTCATTGGATACTCGATGCAGATTATGCGCAGGTGACAAGTTGATAGAAAAAGCACAAGTGGAGCTCAGTGAATTTTTAGGGCAAAGCCTTGTGAGTCAAGCGACAAAAGAAACAAACATCGGTGGCCTCCGCGAACTACTTAAGGTGAATATTTGGTCACAGTAGTTGTTGTTCACAACTTTTGTGGATGATACAAACTCTTCATGATTTTAATGTGATATGTGAAAATGTGCCTATTATGTGTGGGCAATACTAGTGTAATTGATATTTCAAAAAATCCGGTGCTTCACTCTCATTACTAAGCATATTGAAGTAAGACATCATTTTCTAAGAGATAATGTTGCTAAAGGATTAATAAAATTGGTATTTGTCCCTACTGAACATCAATTGGCTGACATTTTTACAAAACTGTTAAGTGAAGACCGTTTTTGTACCTTGAGAAGAGAACTTGGCATGTCAATCTATTCCTAAATGGTCCTTGTTTTCCTATAGTACTAATAACTAATATATAATTAAACAAAAATATATATTATTATCTCATGTGCTGCTTGAATTTAACAATTTATTTTGGTTATTTGTTTGTCTCAAGGGCATTCTAGGACTTTGATCTAATTTATTTTCACGGGAACAAAACACTAATTTATTTGTCTCTCTTTCTCTTTCTCTTTCTTTTACCCGATTATTCTTTTAAAACCGTTCGTCTTCCCTTCTTAGCACTCTCTGCTCTGCTTCCCCTCTCGACAGTTAGGGCTTAGTCGATAAGTTGCTTTCCTTTTGGTCTCAATGGCAAAAACGAGAGGAGGGCATATGGTCAACACCGGCCGGAAATTGGTTCGAAAGGAAAAGGAAACAACCAAGGGACCGAGGACAACCCGTCGCTCAAACCGACTCGCAGATCTGGGGATTTCATCCCAGAAGATGAAACGCCAAGGAGAATCATCGAAGGGTAAAACCCCTAAACATGTGAGTATCCCTGATTCACCTCCTCCAGTTCCTAACCCCCATGGTACTGCCATTACATTTCGTTCCTCCAAATTTTCAAAACGATTCCAAAATCTTATGATGAACAAGACCATTGTTTATGGTAAATTTGTTGTCCCTGTCTTGTTTCATCAAATTGGGGTGTCTTCGTTATTTGAAGCTATTGGGCTTGTTGATATGTTACATCCTTCTCCCATAGCATATCCCACCTTAATTAAACAGTTCTTTGGTAACATATCAGTCAAATCTGATACAATAGTCACTTATGTGCAGAATCAAACTCGCATTTTTTAGGTGCGAGTTATTAAGTACTATTCTAAATATACCTTGTCTTTGGTATCCTTTATTCACTCTGAAAGGACCATTTGAATCGATAATTTCGACCTCTTTGATCGCTTAAATTGGGTTAAAAATTCTTCTCGAGTTCGAATTTGTAGAGTTTCCTCTTCGTGGTAGAAACCTCTCCCATAAATAGTGTCATTCATAAAATTATTCGACCAATTTAGTTCCTCAAACCGCGGCGATCCGATATGACCTTTCAAGACCTCATTCTATCAGCACTGATCTTATGAGGGACGAAATTTAATTTTGTTTTGTTTGTGATCAAAAATATGGAAAGTTGTCTTAAAAACAAAACAAAATGCTTTCCATATAGTGGTTTTATTAGCAAAATATTTGAGTATTTTAACATCTCCTTGGAAAATGATGAAGCAGTCAACATCACTGATACAATAGATGAAGCCACTCTTCATAAGTCATTATTAAAGGTGAATCCTGATGGTCTGTTGGTATGGGACTTGGCTCACTCTTCCACTCTAGTTATTACTTCTAATCATCCTTCTCCACATTCCTTCCCTTCCAGTTCTGCCACTCCTCCTGACCCCAAGCATTCAAAACTTCTTCAATTTCTTCATGCTATGGACCACAAACTTGATTCTGTTATTACCACCGTTTACTCCCTCTCTACCAAGATTGACTCATTGGAGACCAAGCTTCAGGACATTGACACAAAGCTGGCAGAAGTCTTATTTGAGACTGTTCCTGTTGAAGAAAACTGATTTTTTTTGATAATGACAAAGGGGGAGAGTAGTTTTGGTGCTGTTTTTATGAACTGGGTTAACATTTATTTTGATCTGTGATGCATAATTTGTTGGGATCTTTTATGTATGAAAGTATTTGGATGATATTATTATGGGTTATCTGTTATTGTGTTGGTTGGATTTTATTTTGATATAATCTCTCATAACAGGTATGTAGTCAATAGGCATGAATTAAGGGGGAGTCATAAATTTAGGGGGAGCATATAAATTAAATATTGTCATCATCAAAAAGGGGGAGAATGTTAGTTTATATCTTGAGAGATTTTAATGATGACAATAAATTGGGCTTGTATTAAATATTATAATTAGGTCTTTTGCCTTATTGGACTGGGTCATGTAACCAATATTTGTTTGCAGGAATCATTCGAAGTCTTGACCCAATATGTAAGACCCCAAATTATTAATAAATGAAATTTATTTTCCTCTATTTATTATTTTGAAATAGTAAGGGTTGATTTGATTAATGTGGATAGTTATGGGTAAAATACGCAAATATTTCGAATAAGCAAGTGGTTATAAAATATTCATTATTGTCGGGGAATATTCATTTGGTCGTGGAATATTCGCATCTTGTCAGAAATATTAAATGCGATGGCGCAGTCTTTTGTGGGACCCATAACGGAAAGCGATTGGATGAAGAAAATGACAAATATAAGTTGTTTATAAATAACTTGGCGTAGTTATTACCAATTATCTTGTTGGAATACCCGGTGGTTAAAACACACTATCTGCCGTTGTTGAACAAGATATACAGTATTGCACCAATTATTGATTCTTACGTAAGAAGGCACTACTCAATAATTGTTACGATAATTACTTTATTCAATATTTTATTTTATTGATTCAATAATTCTTTGCATTGATATTTTATATTATTGTTGTTTCATAAATTATCATTACAAAGTATTTTCCATTATCGAAGCAATAATTCATATTATCTGAATGATATTATTAGAAAGCATTATTGGCAATGTCTAGAAAGTCATGTCTAATGAGAGGTTTGGTCTCCTAATTGCGCGCCAGTAAGGAGAGATCCTTATTGGAAAGCCCCTCTTTCTGAAACGACACGGTTGTCGATCTTTGTGATTACGTAATATTATTTGTGAATAATTAATTATTGATTTATATGATGAGGAAAATATTGATTTTATGTGGATATAGATGGAGAAATTTTTAAAATGACAATTGTTGAAAATTAATATTTTATCTTTTTCTAATAAAATAATTCATTTAAATATATTATTTTAATAATATATTAACGGTGATATTTTTATAATTAATGTGCGATATGTGAGTGTATGGGGAGGAAGAGTATTTTTGTGGTATTAAATGATTAACACATGTTTTGTGTGTCGGTGGACCCCATTTCTTGGTCGAATCGATTATAGCTTTGTAAAATCGCCTGCTTTGTGGATTCCGATCAATTTCTGTTTGGAATTTGGAAAAACTTTCTTCTGCAAAGTTGTAGAGAATTGAATTTCCTATAAAAAAATGTGAGATTCGAATTTTTTGATAAAATGGCTATTTATTATGAATTATTGAATTTCTGAAGCTCCGAAATAATTGATTTTTGGAAGTTTAAAATAATTTAAATAAGAAAAACGTTTTTTAAATGTTTGTGGGCATCTTTAACATGTGTTGATGGTTGAGATCAGATTGTCTAGATGGGCGAGAAATTTATTAAATATATATTAATATTATATTAAATTTTCTACTTTGGTGTTCTAAGCATTTTTCTATAAATAGGGTGCTTAGGTTAGAATTGAAAATCACATCAGAAACTGAAGTTTTCTCTCTCTATATTATCGAGTTTATTCTTGTGAGTATTTTGAGTATACTTTGAGTATTGCTATACGGTGCAAGTTCAAGTCATAGCCTATATTCGGTGTTTCAACTAGAAGTACTATTTTTCGAGGTAAGGGATGTTATTTTATTCGAAAATGATATTATTTCTTCAATATCATTATCTTAAAATATTGGTTGGAAATTTTATCAAATTTGGAACTTTTTCATGTATCGGGTTACTATTCATGAGTTACTATTCACGAAGTTACTATTCATGAGTTACTATTCACGAGTTACTATTCATGAGTACTATTCATGAAGCGTGAAGTTGTTTTTTGTGAAATTTCTATCTTTTGGTGTCGAGTTACTATTCACGATATACGGCATATTCATTCAATACTCTGCACTATTCAATTTAAAAAAATGAAATTTCTTCTTTTTGTCCAAAAATCTACTATGATACTAGCTTTGATGGTATCCATGTTTTGATCATTCTTGAATTTTACTCCACTCGATTACTTATGAAGTATTTTTGAACTTGGATTGTTTAAAATACTGAATCCTTAATATTGTTCTTTTGTTTCACCGGATTCGCTTTCCTTTAAAATATTTTTCATCATCCTCGGTCCTAAATGATGATATTCTTGAATATCTTTGGCTGTGTAGTGCAAGATGAATGATTTCTTGATGAATATCTTTGGCCCGTAGTGCAAAAGATGAACAGTGTTGAGATGAACATGACCGATCGATTAATATCTTTGGCCGTGAGTGCAAAGATGAACAGTGTTTAGATGAACATGACCAATGATGAATATCTTTGGCACAGAGTGCAAAGATGAATATTTGATTCCAGATATATATTGATTGATGTTACAGGGATAAAATATCGATAATGGACTTTTAAATTCATATATAGAAGATAGTAGTTTGCATTCTCTACTTAACTCTTCTAATGAATTATTATTTCCGCTGTGAAGATTGATTTAAAACTGGTTGTCTATTGTATTCTATTAGATTTTTCCCTGTTGAAGACTAACGATAATTTGTTGTATATTATCTTAGTCATAATATTCTTTACTGGGCTAGTTGAGCTCACCCTTTTCCTTGTTGTTCCATTTTTCTTCTCAGGAGGCGAGAATGTAGCGAGTACTAGTCGGGGTATGGAATGAAGGTTCTAGAGAGAGTTGTTTAGTAGTCCTCACCATTTTTGTAAAATAATGTATCAATAATTATGATGGGGATTTATTTGCGTGTGGATATTGTCTAGATGGCAATATCTGTATTTAAACTCATAATTTATATGTTGTAATAATAAAGTTGTAGTTATTTCTGTACCATGTATTTGGCGACTCAGAATGGGTTGGATGGAATGGACCTATTTTGGGGGCGTCACACAACAACTCATTACTAATCAAGTCTTGTATTTGAATTCAAAATTAATTGATTTTCTATTATATCTCTTGGGAAGATTATTCCAAAGATACGTTTATATAATAGGAGTCTTATGGTAACTAGGCAAATCATTCCTTCCTTATTCTTAGCTGTTTGTTTTGAATATATATACTCCTTAATATCAGCTGGGTCGTTGATTTAGTTTTGGAATCAATTATTCAATCTTTTCAAAACATATTCTGTTGCTCCAACTATGATTGATTCATGCTAATCTATTTATCCGTTAGGAGCTAATTAGAGAGAAAGATCGGTAATTGATTCTCTGTGTTATTCATATAGCCGTTACCCTCCTTAGTATATATATATATATCTTCTTTTCGGCTATAACAGGTACACAAGGGAATTTACTTCAGCAAGGGAAAAGCAGTAATAATATTGAGTCTTATTGATTGTATTCCTCCTTTGAGAGCTTTTACTGTCTAGAATTTTCCAGCAAGTTTGCATCTCTTTGTAAGTTCTTTATTAGCTGGAAAATAGCCATTGTAAAACAATATCCTTTGTTACAAGTTCTGTTCACCAGTATTTGTCGGAGTGGTAGATCCATTAGTAGATAGGGTCTGTTCAAAGAGCTTGTAAGGTTGCAAAGGTGCAAGGGTTGCAGTAGTACAAAAAGGGGCAGAGGTGTCCATACAAGGAGGAAAGCTTTTGTTGAATAGGGAAGTTGTTCTTATTGTATTTAATTTGAGTTTTAAATATTAATAAAAAGAGTCTCCAATCCTAGTTGGGATTGGACATTGATTAGGCTACTAGATAGAGGATAGAAATTTGAACCACGTAAAAATCCTTGTATACATGGTTTGATTATCTCGTGTTTTGATTTGATATTATCTCCTGAATAACTGAACTTAATATTGCAACGTAGATTTTCTGGCAGTGCGAAATACACTTATCCAGACATTCCTCATATCACTTCATTACATGCGTGTTTATAAGAAAAGTGAAATTTGCTCTAAAACAGACACAATAAACTATTTTCCAAACTGCTTATTTTAGTCCAGATTCTGAAAATTGAAAAATTGGTCATTGTTGATTACTTTTAGCTTAGACACCTATTCACCCCCTCTAGGTGTGCTTATACACGGAATTAAATTTGGTATCAGAGCAAGGCTCCACTAATATTGATCTTTGCAGGTCGTAGGGAAAGATCCTATGGCACACCTCAATTTTCAAGAAGGTCAATCAACAAGTCGACCACCTCTGTTGCTCGGAAGTGAAAACTTCAACTTTTGGAAGTTCATAATGATGATTTATCTTAAGCGAGACCCATGGGAGTAGTGGGTTGTTGAAAATGGGCCAGTCATTCCAAGACATGATGATGGGAGACCAAAGAATCTCATGGAAATGGATTCCAATGAATCGTACATGGTATCCTATGATTCCAAAGCCATGAACACGCTGCTGAGTGGAATGATTCAAGCTGAAATCGATAAAGTCTCTGCGTGTACTACTGCAAAAGAAATATGGGACACAATCATCATGAGCCACGAAGGAACAACTAAAGTAAAAGAAGTCAAGCTGAGCATGTTGATGCAAGAATATGAACTTTTCAAGTTAGATAAGAATGAATCAATCAAAGAAGCTCAAGCTAGATTCCTCACACTGATGAATTCACTAAGTATGCTCGGCGGAAAATTGATCAAAAGGAAATAAACAGAAAATTACTTAGAGTCATGCTCAACGATTTGCACCAAAGGTTACAACCCTTCAAGACTCAACAACAATCAGTACTATGGAAACTCTCACTCTGTTTGGAGAGCTTGAAGAATTTGAGAATCAACTAAAGAGGTATGATGAAGAAGATGAGGGACCAAAAAGGAAGACCTTAGCATTACAAGCGGAAAGCTACATGGAAGGTGATGATGAAGACTCCGATGAAGAAATAGTTATGATGACCCGAAAATTGAGAGAGCCGATTAGAAAGAAGAACAAATCAAAATTCCAAGGTAAAACATTCAACAACAAGAAGGACTTCAAACAAAAGCCACAAGAAGAAACTTGTTATGAATGTGGAAGGCCAGGTCACTACAAGAGAGAGTGTTTTCAACTCAAAAATAAGAACAAAGGAAACAATTCAAAAGGAAAAGCATTTATGACATGGAGCGATGATGAATCCGATCATGATGATCAAGATGATGAAACTGCTCAACTATGCTTCACTGGGTTAAACAATCAGGAATCATACGAGGTAAACACTGAACTTGGCGAAATTACTATTTCTGATTATCTTGTTTTAAAAAATGAAAACATTCGTATTAAAGAGAAAAATGCTCGTTTAAAAAATTTGATAAATGATCTAATGAAAGAAGTAGAAACTTTGATTGAGGAAAAATAAGAAATAGTTAAAGATTGCACATCTAGTGAAGTATCTAAGTTAAATGCTAAAATTGATTATTTAGATAACTATAACAAAATTCTATATAATCGTGCAAACAAGTTGAATGAAGAAAACAATGCTCTTAAAAAGGAAAATGAGAATTTAAAAGAAAGTTTAAAAATGAGAGACACATGTATTGATGCGTTTAATGATGGAAAAATAGTTAACGTACAAAATACTAATGAGGAAGAAATAGTTTCATTAAAAAGGGATCTTGCTAAATTTGTTCAAGGAGAAGAAAATCTAAATATTATGTTGGGAGTTCAAAGGTCAAGTCTAGACAAACAAGGTATTGGATACAATCCTGTCAAGAACATAAAAAGTAATACTAATAAAATTAGAGTAATAAATAATAAACCAAGGAACAAGCCTCTTTATTGCTCACCTTTTGTTACTTGCAAAAAATGTGGTTTAAAGTGACATTTTGATACTAATTGTAATAAAATGAAAATAAAACAAGTTTGGGTAAAGAAAGGAGAATTACTTGCTACTAACAAAATTGGACCCAAACAAATGTGGGTACCAAAACGATGAGCTACTTCTTTGTTTTGTAGGTGTGTTTTAAAGCTAAAGTACCATCATATAAATGGGTCCTAGACAGTGGATGTTCTAGACACATGACGGGTGATAGTACTAAATTCATCTCCCTAACTACTAAGAAGGGAGGAACTGTTACCTTTCAGAGATGACACCACATGCCAAATCGTCGGTAAAGGTAAAATTGGAAATGGTAAGGTTTTCATTGATAATGTCCATCATGTTGAAGGATTGAAATATAATTTAAATAGTGTAAGTCAACTAATGGATAGTGGTCATAAAGTAATATTTGAAAAAGATAAATGTGCTATTATTCATGCTTCACATAATGTTCCTTTAGTAGCCAACAGGGAAGGTAATATATATACAATCAACTTCAAAATCAATATGAAGATATTTATTTAGCTGCTATTCAAGATCAAACCATTCTATGGCATAGAAGGTTAGGGCATGTGCATATGGAGCTAATTAACAAGCTAGTTTCAAAATAACTTTTCAAAGGATTACCAAAGCTGAAATATGAAAAGACAGGCATATGCAATGCATGTCAGCTAGGTAAGCAAACAAGAAATTCTTTTATAAGTAAAAATCAGGTATCAACTTCTTCTCCTCTTCAATTATTGCATCTTGATCTATTTGGACCCGAGAGATATGCTAGTATAGGAAATAATCATTATGCTTTTGTTATTGTGGATTATTTTTCAAGATTTACATGGGTTTTATTCTTGAAAACTAAAGATCAAGCTTTTGCAGAATTTGAAAGGCACATAAGGAATGTTGAAACAAAACACAACATCAAACTAATTAGTATAAGGAGTGACCATGGTGGTGAATTTGGAAAGGACTTTATACCATATTGTAATGAGAAAGGTGTTACACATGAGTTCTCTGCACCAAGAACACCAAAACAAAATGGAGTCGTGGAACGTAAAAATCGTACTCTCCAAGAAACTGCAAGAACTTTGCTTCAAGAAAGTAAACTGCCTAAGAGATTTTGGGCGGGGAGGTCATAAATCTTGCATGTTACATTTTAAATGGAGTACTACTTAGACCCATTTTATTAAAGACACCATATGAGTTATTAAATAAAAGGATTCCAAACATTAGTTATTTTAAAGTATTTGGTGCTAAATGTTTTGTGTTAAATACTTATGGAAATCTTGGTAAATTTGATGCTAAATCAACCAAAGCAATCTTCCTTGGTTACTCATTGCATAGTAAAGCATATAGAGTTTATAATCTTGATAAGTCAAAAGTTGAAGAATCTGTGCATGTTATTTTTGATGAGCTTAACATTGATCTGTCAAAAGAAGAAGGCGAGATTTCTCTGAGAAAAAAAATACCCAGTTTCGTGGAACTAAAATAGTTGAATCCGAGACGATCGAGCCATCTCGCATCGAAGAAAGATCAATTAATCGGAAAAACAAACAAAGGAAAATGAACTGACTTGTCGTCTATTTTAGAAGAAAACGCAGACTTGCAAACATCTGAATCCAGACAGATCGAACTGTTTGTTTTAGAAGAAAACTCAAATGATCAGACCGAGACAATAACTCACAATCAAGAACAGGAAGCAGAGGAGCAAATGTCAAATATTAGACTTCCCAGATCAACCAGAACTGTGAGAAACCATCCTCCAAACCTGATCATAGGTGATCCCAACACTTGGATGAACACTAGAAGAAAAGCAAGGAATTATTGTGCATTTTCAGCCTTCCTCTCACAAATAGAACCAAAGAGTGCCAAAGAAGCAATTGAAGATGAAAATTGGTCTATTGCCATGTAGGAAGAATTAAACCAATTCAAAAGGTGTCAGGTATGGGAACTTGTTAAACCTCTTAAGGATGCTTCTATTATTGGTACAAAATGGATTTTCAAAAATAAATGAGATGAAGATGGAATAATCACTAGAAATAAAGCTAAATTAGTAGCTCAAGGCTATAACCAACATGAAGGAATAGATTTTGAAGAAATGTTTGCCCCTGTTGCAAGGTTAGAAGCAATAAGAATCCTATTAGCCTATGCATGCTATAGACAGTTTAAATTATATCAAATGGATATGAAAAGTGCTTTTTTAAATGGTTATTTAAATGAAGAAGTATATGTTAAACAACCACCCGGATTTGAACATGAAAAATATCCACACTATGTGTTTAAACTAAAAAAGGCTTTGTATGGATTAAAACAAGCTCCAAGAGCTTGGTATGAAAGATTAAGTAAGTTTTTACTAGATAATGGTTTTAATTACGGTAAAATTGACTCTACTCTTTTTATTAAAACCAAAAACAAGGACTTACTAATTGTTCAAATTTATGTGGATGATATAATTTTTGGAGCTACTACTAACTCTTTATGTGAGTGGTTTTCCCAATGTATGCATAATGAGTTTGACATGAGCCTTATAGGAGAATTAAACTATTTTTTGGGGCTTTAGATCAAACAATCCAATGAAGGGATTCACATTCATCAATCCAAGTATATGAAAGAGCTATTGAAGAGATTTGATTTTGAAAATACCAAACCAAAGTCAACCCCAATGAGCACAACTGTCAAGTTAACAACCGATACTACAGGTAAAGATGTTAAGGTAACCATGTATCGAGGTATGATCGGTAGTTTAATTTATTTAACTGCATCAAGGCCAGATATTATGTTTAGTGTATGCTTATGTGCTAGATTTCAAGCTCAACCAAAAGAGTCTCATCTTCAAGCGGTAAAATGAATATTTAAATATTTATCTGGGATAATTAATCTTGGCTTATTCTACCCTATATCTCCAAGCTTTGAACTCATTGGATACTCAGATGCAGATTATGCAGGGTGCCAAGTTGATAGAAAAAGCACAAGTGGAGCCTGTGAATTTTTAGGGCAAAGCCTTGTAGCATGCACAATGAAAAACAAACATCGCGGCCTTACATCAACTCTACTAAGGTGAATATTTGGCTGCAGGTAGTTGTTGTTCACAACTTTTGTGGATGATACAAACTCTTCATGATTTTAATGTGATATGTGAAAATGTGCCTATTATGTGTGGCAATACTAGTGCAATTGATATTTCAAAAAATCCGGTGCTTCACTCTCGTACTAAGCATATTGAAGTAAGACATCATTTTCTAAGAGATAATGTTGCTAAAGGATTAATAAAATTGGTATTTGTCCCTACTGAACATCAATTGGCTGACATTTTTACAAAACTGTTAAGTGAAGACCGTTTTTGTACCTTGAGAAGAGAACTTGGCATGTCAATCTATTCCTAAATGGTCCTTGTTTTCCTATAGTACTAATAACTAATATATAATTAAACAAAAATATATATTATTATCTCATGTGCTGCTTGAATTTAACAATTTATTTTGGTTATTTGTTTGTCTCAAGGGCATTCTAGGACTTTGATCTAATTTATTTTCACGGGAACAAAACACTAATTTATTTGTCTCTCTTTCTCTTTCTCTTTCTTTTACCCGATTATTCTTTTAAAACCGTTCGTCTTCCCTTCTTAGCACTCTCTGCTCTGCTTCCCCTCTCGACAGTTAGGGCTTAGTCGACAAGTTGCTTTCCTTTTGGTCTCAATGGCAAAAACGAGAGGAGGGCATATAATCAACACCGTGGGAAATTGGTTCGAAAGGAAAAGGAAACAACCAAGGGATGAGGACAACCCGTCGCTTCAAACCGACTTCATGCAGATCTGGGGATTTCATCCCAGAAGATGAAACGCCAAGGAGAATCATCGAAGGGTAAAACCCCTGAACATGTGAGTATCCCTGATTCACCTCCTCCAGTTCCTAACCCCCATGGTACTGCCATTACATTTCGTTCCTCCAAATTTTCAAAACGATTCCAAAATCTTATGATGAACAAGACCATTGTTTATGGTAAATTTGTTGTCCCTGTCTTGTTTCATCAAATTGGGGTGTCTTCGTTATTTGAAGCTATTGGGCTTGTTGATATGTTACATCCTTCTCCCATAGCATATCCCACCTTAATTAAACAGTTCTTTGGTAACATGTCAGTTAAATCTGATACAATAGTCACTTATGTGCAGAATCAAACTCTGTCTTTTGGGTCTGAGTTATTAAGTACTATTCTAAATATACCTTGTACTGGTATCTGCCCATTCACTCTGAAAGGACCATTTGAATCTGATAATTTCAGTCTACTTGATCAGTTAAATTGGGTTAAAAATTCTTCTGAGTTTGAATTTGTAGAGTTTCCTACTGTGGTAGAAACCTCTCCCATAAATAGTGTCATTCATAAAATTATTCGGGCCAATTTAGTTCCTCGAACTGGTGGCAGATCCGATATGACCTTTCAAGACCTCATTCTATCAGCACTGATCTTATGAGGGACGAAATTTAATTTTGCTTTGTTTGTGATCAAAAATATGGAAAGTTGTCTTAAAAACAAAACAAAATGCTTTCCATATAGTGGTTTTATTAGCAAAATATTTGAGTATTTTAACATCTCCTTGGAAAATGACGAAGCGATCAACATCAACGTCTGATAGATGAAGCCACTCTTCATAAGTCATTATTAAAGGTGAATCTGATGGTCTGCATTGGTATGGGACTTGGCTCACTCTTCCACTCTAGTTATTACTTCTAATCATCCTTCTCCACATTCCTTCCTTCCATTCTCGCCACTCCTCCTCGACCCCAAGCATTCAAAACTTCTTCAATTTCTTCATGCTATGGACCACAAACTTGATTACTGTATTTACCACCGTTTATTCCCTCTACCAAGATTGACTCATTGGAGACCAAGCTTCAGGACATTGACACAAAGCTGGAAGAAGTCTTATTTGAGACTGTTCCTGTTGAAGAAAACTGATTTTTTTTGATAATGACAAAGGGGGAGAGTAGTTTTGGTGCTGTTTTTTTTGGTGCTGTTTTTATGAACTGGGTTAACATTTATTTTGATCTGTGATGCATAATTTGTTGGGATCTTTTATGTATGAAAGTATTTGGATGATATTATTATGGGTTATCTGTTATTGTGTTGGTTGGATTTTATTTTGATATAATCTCTCATAACAGGTATGTAGTCAATAGGCATGAATTAAGGGGGAGTCATAAATTTAGGGGGAGCATATAAATTAAATATTGTCATTATCAAAAAGGGGGAGAATGTTAGTTTATATCTTGAGAGATTTTAATGATGACAATAAATTGGGCTTGTATTAAATATTATAATTAGGTCTTTTGCCTTATTGCTATTGGACTGGGTCATGTAACCAATATTTGTTTGCTGGAATCATTCGAAGTCTTGACCCAACATGTAAGACCCCAAATTATTAATAAATGAAATTTATTTTCCTCTATTTATTATTTTGAAATAGTAAGGGTTGATTTGATTAATGTGGATAGTTATGAGTAAAATACGCAAATATTTCGAATAAGCAAGTGGTTATAAAATAATCATTATTGTCGGGGAATATTCATTTGGTCGTGGAATATTAAATCTTGTCGGGAATATTCGCACGACACGATATGGCGATCTTTTGTGGGCCCCATAACTAAAAAGCGATTGGATGAAGAAAATGACAAATATAAGTTGTTTATAAATAACTATGAAGTAGTTATTCTAATTATCTTTGTTGGAATACCCGTGGTTAAAACACACTAATACGCATTGTTGAACAAGAAGATACGGTATTGCACCAATTATTGATTCTTACGTAAGAAGGCACTACTCAATAATTGTTACAGTAATTACTGTTCAGTATTTTATTTTATTGATTCAATAATTGCTGCATTGATATTTTATATTACTGTTGTTTCAATAAATTATCATTACAAAGTATTTTCCATTATCGAAGCAATAATTCATATTATCTGAATGATATTATTAGAAAGCATTATTGGCAATGTCTAGAAAGTCATGTCTAATGAGAGGTTTGGTCACCTAATTGCGCGCCAGTAAGGAGAGATTCTTATTGGAAAGCCCCTCTTCTCGGAGAACGACACAGTTGTCACGATCTTTGTGATTACGTAATATTATTTGTGAATAATTAATTATTGATTTATATGATGAGGAAAATATTGATTTTATGTGGATATAGATGGAGAAATTTTTTAAAATGACAATTGTTGAAAATTAATATTTTATCTTTTTTTGATAAAATAATTCATTAAAATATATTATTTTAATAATATATTAACGGTGATATTTTTATAATTAATGTGCGATATGTGAGTATATGGGGAGGAAGAGTATTTTTGTGGCATTAAATGATTAACACATGTTTTGTGTGTCGGTGGACCCCATTTCTTGACTGAAATTTGATTATAGCCTGTAAAATCGCTCGTTTGTGGATTCCGATCAATTTCTGTTTGGAATTTGGAAAAACTTTCTTCTGCAAAGTTGTAGAGAATTGAATTTCCTATAAAAAAAAATGTGAGATTCGAATTTTTTGATAAAATGGCTATTTATTATGAATTATTGAATTTCTGAAGCTCCGAAATAATTGATTTTTGGAAGTTTAAAATAATTTAAATAAGAAAAACGTTTTTTAAATGTTTGTGGGCATCTTTAACATGTGTTGATGGCTGAGATCAGATTGTCTAGATGGGCGTAGAGAATTTATTAAATATATATTAATATTATATTAAATTTTCTACTTTGGTGTTCTAAGCATTTTTACATAAATAGGGTGCTTGGTTAGAATTGAAAATCACACCGTAAATCAAGTTTTCTCTCTCTATTATCGAGTTTATTCTTGTGAGTATTTTGAGTATACTTTGAGTATTGCTATACGGTGCAAGTTCAAGTCATAGCCTATATCAAGGTGTTTCAACTAGAAATCTACTATTTTTCGAGGTAAGGATGTTATTTTATTCGAAAATGATATTATTTCTTCAATATCATTATCTTGAAATATTGGTTGGAAATTTTTATCAAATTTGGAACTTTTTCATGTCGGGGTTACTATTCATGAGTTACTATTCACGAGTTACTATTCATGAGTTACTATTCACGAGTTACTATTCATGAGTACTATTCATGAAGCGTGAAGTTGTTTTTTGTAAAATTTCTATCTTTTGGTGTCGGAGTTACTATTCACGTATACGGCACTATTCACGAATACGGCACTATTCACCGAAAAATGAAATTTCTTCTTTTTGTCCAAAATATCTACTATGGATACTAGCTTTGATGGTATCCATGTTTTGATCATTCTTGAATTTTACTCCACTCTGATTACTTATGAAGTATTTTTGAACTTGGATTGTTTAAAATACGAATCCTTAATATTTGTTCTTTTGTTTCACTGGATTCGTTTTCTTTAAAATATTTTTCATCATCCTCAGTCCTAAATGATGATATTACTGAATATCTTTGGCCTGTAGTGTAAAGATGAATGATTTCTTGATGAATATCTTTGGCCCGTAGTGCAAAGATGAACAGGTGTTTAGATGAACATGACCAACTGATGAATATCTTTGGCCTGTAGTGCAAAGATGAATATTTGATTCCAGATATATATTGATTGATGTTACAGGGATAAAATATCGATAATGGACTTTTAAATTCATATATAGAAGATAGTAGTTTGCATTCTCTACTTAACTCTTCTAATGAATTATTATTTCCGCTGTGAAGAATGATTTAAAACTGGTTGTCTATTGTATTCTATTAGATTTTTCCCTGTTGAAGACTAACGATAATTTGTTGTATATTATCTTAGTCATAATATTCTTCTTCGGGCTAGTTGAGCTCACCCTTTTCCTTGTTGTTCCATTTTTCTTCTCGGGAGGCGAGAATGTAGCGAAGTACTAGCCGGGGTATGGAATGAAGGTTCTAGAGAGAGTTGTTTAGTAGTCCTCACCATTTTGTAAAATAATGTATCAATAATTATGATGGGGATTTATTTATGTGGATATTGTCTAGATGACAATATCTCATTTAAACTCACAATTTATATGTTGTAATAATAAAGTTGTAGTTATTTACGTACCATTTATTTGGCGACTTCGAATGGGTTGGATGGAATGGACCTATTTTGGGGGCGTCACACAACAACTCATTACCAATCAAGTCTTGTATTTGAATTCAAAATTAATTGATTTTCTATTATATCTCTTGGGAAGATTATTCCAAAGATACGTTTATATAATAGAGTCTTATGGTAACTAGGCAAATCATTCCTTCCTTATTCTTAGTTTGTTTGTTTTGAATATATATACTCCTTAATATCAAATTTGGGTCGTTGATTTAGTTTTGGAATCAATTATTCAATCTTTTCAAAACATATTACATTGCTCCAACTATGATTGATTCATGCTAATCTATTTATCCGTTAGAGCTAATTAGAGAGAAAGATCGGTAATTGATTCTCTGTGTTATTCATATAGCCATTACCCTCCTTAGTATATATATATATATATATATATATATTTATATATATATATATATATATATATATTCTTTCTAATTTACTTGAAGCAGTATAATAATATTGAGTCTTATTGATTGTATTCCTCCTTTGAGAGCTTTTCTTTGTCTAGAATTTTCCAAAATAAGTTTGCATCTCTTTGTAAGTTCTTTATTAGTGCGGAAAATAGCCATTGTAAAACAATATCCTTTGTTACAAGTTCTGTTCACCAGTATTTGTCGGAGTGGTAGATCCATTAGTAGATAGGGTCTGTTCAAAGAGCTTGTAAGGTTGCAAAGGTGCAAGGGTTGCAGTAGTACAAAAAGGGGCAGAGGTGTCCATACAAGGAGGAAAGCTTTTGTTGAATAGGGAAGTTGTTCTTATTGTATTTAATTTGAGTTTTAAATATTAATAAAAAGAGTCTCCAATCCTAGTTGGGATTGGACATTGATTAGGCTACTAGATAGAGGATAGGGGCTGAACCACGTAAAAATCCTTGTGTCTATGGTTTGATTATCTCGTGTTTTGATTTGATATTATCTCCTGAATAACTGAACTTAATATTGCAACGTAGATTTTACGGCGGTCTGAAATACACTTATCCGCACATTCCTCATATCACTTCATTACATGCGTATTTATAAGAAAAGTGAAATTTGCTCTAAAATGCAGACCTGATAAACTATTTTCCAAACCGCTTGTTTTAGTCCGGATTCTCGAAAATTGAAAAATTGGTCATTGTTGATTACTTTTGGCTTGAACACCTATTCACCCCTCTAGGTGTGCTTATACACTAATTAAATTTGGTATCGAGCAAGGCTCCACTAATATTGATCTTTGCAGGTCGTAGGGAAAGATCCTATGGCACACCTCAATTTTCAAGAAGGTCAATCAACAAGTCGACCACCTCTGTTGCTCGGAAGTGAAAACTTCAACTTTTGGAAGTTCATAATGATGATTTATCTTAAGCGAGACCCATGGGAGTAGTGGGTTGTTGAAAATGGGCCAGTCATTCCAAGACATGATGATGGGAGACCAAAGAATCTCATGGAAATGGATTCCAATGAATCGTACATGGTATCCTATGATTCCAAAGCCATGACACACTTCTTAATTGGAATGATTCAAGCTAAAATCGATAAAGTCTCTGCGTGTACTACTCTTTGCAAAAGAAATATGGGACACAATCATCATGAGCCACGAAGGAACAACTAAAGTAAAAGAAGTCAAGCTGAGCATGTTGATGCAAGAATATGAACTTTTCAAGTTAGATAAGAATGAATCAATCAAAGAAGCTCAAGCTAGATTCCTCACACTGATGAATTCACTAAGTATGCTCGGCCGGAAAATTGATCAAAAGGAAATAAACAGAAAATTACTTAGAGTCATGCTCAACGATTTGCACCAAAGGTTACAACCCTTCAAGACTCAACAACAATCAGTACTATGGAAACTCTCACTCTGTTTGGAGAGCTTGAAGAATTTGAGAATCAACTAAAGAGGTATGATGAAGAAGATGAGGGACCAAAAAGGAAGACCTTAGCATTACAAACGGAAAGCTACATGGAAGGTGATGATGAAGACTCCGATGAAGAAATAGTTATGATGACCCGGAAATTGAGAGAGCCGATTAGAAAGAAGAACAAATCAAAATTCCAAGGTAAAACATTCAACAACAAGAAGGACTTCAAACAAAAGCCACAAGAAGAAAATTGTTATGAATGTGGAAGGCCAGGTCACTACAAGAGAGAGTTTTCAACTCAAAAATAAGAACAAAGGAAACAATTCAAAAGGAAAAGCATTTATGACATGGAGCGATGATGAATCCGATCATGATGATCAAGATGATGAAACTGCTCAACTATGCTTCACTGGGTTAAACAATCAGGAATCATACGAGGTAAACACTGAACTTGGCGAAATTACTATTTCTGATTATCTTGTTTTAAAAAATGAAAACATTCCGTATTAAAGAGAAAATGCTCGTTTAAAAATTTGATAAATGATCTAATGAAAGAAGTAGAAACTTTGATTGAGGAAAAATAAGAAATAGTTAAAGATTGCACATCTAGTGAAGTATCTAAGTTAAATGCTAAAATTGATTATTTAGATAACTATAACAAAATTCTATATAATCGTGCAAACAAGTTGAATGAAGAAAAACAATGCTCTTAAAAGGAAAATGAGAATTTAAAAGAAAGTTTAAAATGAGAGACACATGTATTGATGCGTTTAATGATGGAAAAATAGTTAACGTATAAAAATACTAATGAGGAAGAAATAGTTTCATTAAAAGGGATCTTGCTAAATTTGTTCAAGGAGAAGAAAATCTAAATATTATGTTGGGAGTTCAAAGGTCAAGTCTGAATAAACAAGGTATTGGATACAATCACATCAAGAACATAAAAAGTAATACTAATAAAATTAGAGTAATAAATAATAAACCAAGGAACAAGCCTCTTTATTGCTCACCTTTTGTTACTTGCAAAAAATGTGGTTTAAAGTGACATTTTGATACTAATTGTAATAAAATGAAAATAAAACAAGTTTGGGTAAAGAAAGGAGAATTACTTGCTACTAACAAAATTGGACCCAAACAAATGTGGGTACCAAAACGATGAGCTACTTCTTTTTTTTGTGTAGGTGTTTTTTAAAGCTAAAGTACCATCATATAAATGGGTCCTGAGCGATGGGATGTTCTAGACACATGACGGGTGATAATACTAAATTCATCTCCCTAACTACTAAGAAGGAGAGGATTGTTACTTTTTCGGAGATGACACCACATGCCAAATCGTCGGTAAAAGGTAAAATTGGAAATGGTAAGGTTTTCATTGATAATGTCCATCATGTTGAAGGATTGAAATATAATTTAAATAGTGTAAGTCAACTAATGGATAGTGGTCATAAAGTAATATTTGAAAAAGATAAATGTGCTATTATTCATGCTTCACATAATGTTCCTTTAGTAGCCAACAGGAAGGTAATATATATACAATCAACTTCAAAATCAATATGAAGATATTTATTTAGCTGCTATTCAAGATCAAACCATTCTATGGCATAGAAGGTTAGGGCATGTGCATATGGAGCTAATTAACAAGCTAGTTTCAAAATAACTTTTCAAAGGATTACCAAAGCTGAAATATGAAAAGACAGGCATATGCAATGCATGTCAGCTAGGTAAGCAAACAAGAAATTCTTTTATAAGTAAAAATCAGGTATCAACTTCTTCTCCTCTTCAATTATTGCATCTTGATCTATTTGGACCAGAGATATGCTAGTATAGGAAATAATCATTATGCTTTTGTTATTGTGGATGATTTTTCAAGATTTACATGGGTTTTATTCTTGAAAACTAAAGATCAAGCTTTTGCGAAATTTGAAAGGCACATAAGGAATGTTGAAACAAAACACAACATCAAACTAATTAGTATAAGGAGTGACCATGGTGGTGAATTTGGAAAGGACTTTATACCATATTGTAATGAGAAAGGTGTTACACATGAGTTCTCTCGCACTAAGAACACCAAAACAAAATGGAGTCGTGGAACGTAAAAATCGTATTTCCAAGAAACTGCGCAAGAACTTTGCTTCAGAAAGTAAAGCGCCTAAGAGATTTTGGGCGGAGAGGTCATGAAATCTTGCATGTTACATTTTAAATGGAGTACTACTTAGACCCATTTATTAAAGACACCATATGAGTTATTAAATAAAAGGATTCCAAACATTAGTTATTTTAAAGTATTTGGTGCTAAATGTTTTGTGTTAAATACTTATGGAAATCTTGGTAAATTTGATGCTAAATCAACCAAAGCAATCTTCCTTGGTTACTCATTGCATAGTAAAGCATATAGAGTTTATAATCTTGATAAGTCAAAAGTTGAAGAATGCATGCATGTTATTTTGATGAGCTTAACATTGATCATCACAAAAGAAGAAGGCGAGATTTCTCTGAAAAAAAAATACCCAGTTTCGTGGAACTAAAATAAATTTGAATCCAGACGGTATCGAGCCATCCATCGCATCGGAAGAAAGATCAAGCGAATCAGAAAAACAAACAAAGGAAAAGCAGACACTGACTTGAGTCGCCTCTGCTTTTAGAAGAAAACGCAGACTTGCAAACATCTCAATCCGATGGATCGAACTGTATGCATTTTAGAAAAAACTCAAATGATCGGGCCGAGACAATAACTCACAATCAAGAACGAGAAGCGAGAGGAGCAAATGTCAAATATTAGACTTCCCGATCAACCAGAATCGTGAGAAACCATCCTCCAAACTCGATCATAGGTGATCCCAACACTTGGATGAACACTAGAAGAAAAGCAAGGAATTATTGTGCATTTTCACCTTCCTCTCACAAATAGAACCAAAGAGTGCCAAAGAAAGCGATTGAAGATGAAAATTGGTCTATTGCCATGTAGGAAGAATTAAACCAATTCAAAAGGTGTCAGGTATGGGAACTTGTTAAACCTCCTAAGGATGCTTCTATTATTGGTACAAAATGGATTTTCAAAAATAAATGAGATGAAGATGGAATAATCACTAGAAATAAAGCTAAATTAGTAGCTCAAGGCTATAACCAACATGAAGTAATAGATTTTGAAGAAATGTTTGCCCCTGTTGCAAGGTTAGAAGCAATAAGAATCCTATTAGCCTATGCATGCTATAGACAGTTTAAATTATATCAAATGGATATGAAAAGTGCTTTTTAAATGGTTATTTAAATGAAGAAGTATATGTTAAACAACCACCGGTTTGAACATGAAAAAATATCCACACTATGTGTTTAAACTAAAAAAGGCTTTGTATGGATTAAAACAAGCTCCAAGAGCTTGGTATGAAAAGATTAAGTAAGTTTTACTAGATAATGGTTTTAATTACGGTAAAATTGACTCTACTCTTTTTATTAAAACCAAAAACAAGGACTTACTAATTGTTCAAATTTATGTGGATGATATAATTTTTGGAGCTACTACTAACTCTTTATGTGAGTGGTTTTCCCAATGTATGCATAATGAGTTTGACATGAGCCTTATGGGAGAATTAAACTATTTTTTGGGGCTTTAAATCAAACAATCCAATGAAGGGATTCACATTCATCAATCCAAGTATATGAAAGAGCTATTGAAGAGATTTGATTTTGAAAATACCAAACCAAAGTCAACCCCAATGAGCACAACTGTCAAGTTAACAACCGATACTACAGGTAAAGATGTTAAGGTAACCATGTATCGAGGTATGATCGGTAGTTTAATTTATTTAACTGCATCAAGGCCAGATATTATGTTTAGTGTATGCTTATGTGCTAGATTTCAAGCTCAACCAAAAGAGTCTCATCTTCAAGCGGTAAAACGAATATTTAAATATTTATCTGGGACAATTAATCTTGGCTTATTCTACCCTATATCTCCAAGCTTTGAACTCATTGGATACTCAGATGCAGATTATGCAGGGTGCCAAGTTGATAGAAAAAGCACAAGTGGAGCTCATGAATTTTAGGGCAAAGCCTTGTAGCTTGCACAAAGAAGAAACAAACATCGGTGGCCACATCAACTACTTTTAAGGTGAATATTTGGCTACAGGTAGTTGTTGTTCACAACTTTTGTGGATGATACAAACTCTTCATGATTTTAATGTGATATGTGAAAATGTGCCTATTATGTGTGGCAATACTAGTGCAATTGATATTTCAAAAAATCCGGTGCTTCACTCTCGTACTAAGCATATTGAAGTAAGACATCATTTTCTAAGAGATAATGTTGCTAAAGGATTAATAAAATTGGTATTTGTCCCTACTGAACATCAATTGGCTGACATTTTTACAAAACTGTTAAGTGAAGACCGTTTTTGTACCTTGAGAAGAGAACTTGGCATGTCAATCTATTCCTAAATGGTCCTTGTTTTCCTATAGTACTAATAACTAATATATAATTAAACAAAAATATATATTATTATCTCATGTGCTGCTTGAATTTAACAATTTATTTTGGTTATTTGTTTGTCTCAAGGGCATTCTAGGACTTTGATCTAATTTATTTTCGCGGGAACAAAACACTAATTTATTTGTCTCTCTTTCTCTTTCTCTTTCTTTTACCCGATTATTCTTTTAAAACCGTTCGTCTTCCCTTCTTAGCACTCTCTGCTCTGCTTCCCCTCTCGACAGTTAGGGCTTAGTCGACAAGTTGCTTTCCTTTTGGTCTCAATGGCAAAAACGAGAGGAGGGCATATAGTCAACACCGTAGGAAATTGGTTCGAAAGGAAAAGGAAACAACCAAGGGACCGAGGACAACCCGTCGCTCAAACCGACTCGCAGATATGGGGATTTCATCCCAGAAGATGAAACGCCAAGGAGAATCATCGAAGGGTAAAACCCCTGAACATGTGAGTATCCCTGATTCACCTCCTCCAGTTCCTAACCCCCATGGTACTGCCATTACATTTCGTTCCTCCAAATTTTCAAAACGATTCCAAAATCTTATGATGAATAAGACCATTATTTATGGTAAATTTGTTGTCCCTGTCTTGTTTCATCAAATTGGGGTGTCTTCGTTATTTGAAGCTATTGGGCTTGTTGATATGTTACATCCTTCTCCCATAGCATATCCCACCTTAATTAAACAGTTCTTTGGTAACATATCGATTAAATCGATCTGATAGTCACTTATGTGCAGAATCAAACTCTGTCTTTTGGGTCTGAGTTATTAAGTACTATTCTAAATATACCTTGTACTGGTATCTGCCCATTCACTCTGAAAGGACCATTTGAATCTGATAATTTCAGTCTACTTGATCAGTTAAATTGGGTTAAAAATTCTTCTGAGTCTGAATTTGTAGAGTTTCCTACTGTGGTAGAAACCTCTCCCATAAATAGTGTCATTCATAAAATTATTCGGGCAAATTTAGTTCCTCGAACTGGTGGCAGATCCGATATGACCTTTCAAGACCTCATTCTATCAGCACTGATCTTATGAGGGACGAAATTTAATTTTGCTTTGTTTGTGATCAAAAATATGGAAAGTTGTCTTAAAAACAAAACAAAATGCTTTCCATATGGTGGTTTTATTACCAAAATATTTGAGTATTTTAACATCTCCTTGGAAAATGACGAAGCAGTCAACATCACTGATACAATAGATGAAGCCACTCTTCATAAGTCATTATTAAAGGTGAATCCTGATGGTCTGTTGGTATGGGACTTGGCTCACTCTTCCACTCTAGTTATTACTTCTAATCATCCTTCTCCACATTCCTTCCCTTCCAGTTCTGCCACTCCTCCTGACCCCAAGCATTCAAAACTTCTTCAATTTCTTCATGCTATGGACCACAAACTTGATTATGTTATTACCACCGTTTACTCCCTCTCTACCAAGATTGACTCATTGGAGACCAAGCTTCAGGACATTGACACAAAGCTGGCAGAAGTCTTATTTGAGACTGTTCCTGTTGAAGAAAACTGATTTTTTTTGATAATGACAAAGGGGGAGAGTAGTTTTGGTGCTGTTTTTATGAACTGGGTTAACATTTATTTTGATCTGTGATGCATAATTTGTTGGGATCTTTTATGTATGAAAGTATTTGGATGATATTATTATGGGTTATCTGTTATTGTGTTGGTTGGATTTTATTTTGATATAATCTCTCATAACAGGTATGTAGTCAATAGGCATGAATTAAGGGGGAGTCATAAATTTAGGGGGAGCATATAAATTAAATATTGTCATCATCAAAAAGGGGGAGAATGTTAGTTTATATCTTGAGAGATTTTAATGATGACAATAAATTGGGCTTGTATTAAATATTATAATTAGGTCTTTTGCCTTATTGGACTGGGTCATGTAACCAATATTTGTTTGCTGGAATCATTCGAAGTCTTGACCCAATATGTAAGACCCCAAATTATTAATAAATGAAATTTATTTTCCTCTATTTATTATTTTGAAATAGTAAGGGTTGATTTGATTAATGTGGATTGTTATGGGTAAAATACGCAAATATTTCGAATAAGCAAGTGGTTATAAAATATTCATTATTGTTTGGAATATTCATTTGGTCGTGGAATATTAAATCTTTGTCGGGAATATTAAATGCGACGGCAGCGATCTTTTATGGGACCCATAACGAAAGCGATTGGATGAAGAAAATGACAAATATAAGTTGTTTATAAATAGCAGCGTAGTTATTCTGCAGATTATCTTGTTGGAATACCCGTTGGTTAAAACACACTAATCTGGCGTTGTTGAACGATAGCACGGTATTGCACCAATTATTGATTCTTACGTGAAGAAGGCACTACTCAATAATTATTACGATGAATTATTGTTTCGTATTTTATTTTATTGATTCAATAATTCTTTGCATTGATATTTTATATTATTGTTGTTTCAATAAATTATCATTACAAAGTATTTTCCATTATCGAAGCAATAATTCATATTATCTGAATGATATTATTAGAAAGCATTATTGGCAATGTCTAGAAAGTCATGTCTAATGAGAGGTTTGGTCACTAATAATTGCTTGGCCCCATGAAGAGAGATCCTTATTGAAAGCCCCTCTTTCTGGGAGCGACACGGTTGTCGATCTTGTGATTACATAATATTATTTGTGAATAATTAATTATTGATTTATATGATGAGGAAAATATTGATTTTATGTGGATATAGATGGAGAAATTTTTTAAAATGACAATTGTTGAAAATTAATATTTTATCTTTTTCTAATAAAATAATTCATTTAAATATATTATTTTAATAATATATTAACGGTGATATTTTTATAATTAATGTGCGATATGTGAGTGTATGGGGAGGAAGAGTATTTTTGTGGTATTAAATGATTAACACATGTTTTGTGTGTCGGTGGACCCCATTTCTTGACTGAAATTTGATTATAGCACAGTAAAATCGCTTGGTTTGTGGATTCCGATCAATTTACATTTGGAATTTGGAAAAACTTTCTTCTATGAAGTTGTAGAGAATTGAATTTCCTATAAAAAAAATGTGAGATTCGAATTTTTTGATAAAATGGCTATTTATTATGAATTATTGAATTTCTGAAGCTCCGAAATAATTGATTTTTGGAAGTTTAAAATAATTTAAATAAGAAAAACGTTTTTTAAATGTTTGTGGGCATCTTTAACATGTGTTGATGGCTGAGATCAGATTGTCTAGATGGGCGTAGAGAATTTATTAAATATATATTAATATTATATTAAATTTTCTACTTTGGTGTTCTAAGCATTTTTCTATAAATAGGGTGCTTAGGTTAGAATTGAAAATCACACCAGAAACTGAAGTTTTCTCTCTCTATATTATCGAGTTTATTCTTGTGAGTATTTTGAGTATACTTTGAGTATTGCTATACGGTGCAAGTTCAAGTCATAGCCTATATTCGGTGTTTCAACTAGAAGTACTATTTTTCGAGGTAAGGGATGTTATTTTATTCGAAAATGATATTATTTCTTCAATATCATTATGCCGAAATATTGGTTGGAAATTTTTATCAAATTTGGAACTTTTTCATGTCGGGGTTACTATTCATGAGTTACTATTCACGAGTTACTATTCATGAGTTACTATTCACGAGTTACTATTCATGAGTACTATTCATGAAGCGTGAAGTTGTTTTTTGTGAAATTTCTATCTTTTGGTGTCGAATTCTTATTCACGTATACTGGGACTATTCACGAATCTGGCCTTATTCATAGAAAAATGAAATTTCTTCTTTTTGTCCAAAAAATCTACTATGGATACTAGCTTTGATGGTATCCATGTTTTGATCAATTTGAATTTTACTCCACTCTGATTACTTATGAAGTATTTTTGAACTTGGATTGTTTAAAATACGAATCCTTAATATTTGTTCTTTTGTTTCACTGGATTCGTTTCCTTTAAAATATTTTTCATCATCCTCGGTCCTAAATGATGATATTCTTGAATATCTTTGGCCTGTAGTGCAAAGATGAATGATTTCTTGATGAATATCTTTGGCCGTAGTCAAAGATGAGCAGTGTTGAGATGAACATGATGATCGATTAATATCTTTGGCCGTAGTGCAAAGATGAGCAGTGTTTTAGATGAACATGACCAATCGATGAATATCTTTGGCACAGTAGTGCAAAGATGAATATTTGATTCGGATATATATTGATTGATGTTACAGGGATAAAATATCGATAATGGACTTTTAAATTCATATATAGAAGATAGTAGTTTGCATTCTCTACTTAACTCTTCTAATGAATTATTATTTTCGCTGTGAAGATTGATTTAAAACTGGTTGTTCTATTGTATTCTATTAGATTTTTTCTGTTGAAGACTAACGATAATTTGTTGTATATTATCTTAGTCATAATATTCTTTACTGGGCTAGTTGAGCTCACCCTTTTCCTTGTTATTCCATTTTTCTTCTCAGGAGGCGAGAATGTAGCGAGTACTAGTCGGGGTATGGAATGAAGGTTCTAGAGAGAGTTGTTTAGTAGTCCTCACCATTTTTGTAAAATAATGTATCAATAATTATGATGGGGATTTATTTCCGTGTGGATATTGTCTAGATGGCAATATCTGTATTTAAACTCATAATTTATATGTTGTAATAATAAAGTTGTAGTTATTTCTGTACCATGTATTTGGCGACTCAGAATGGGTTGGATGGAATGGACCTATTTTGGGGGCGTCACACAACAACTCATTATCAATCAAGTCTTGTATTTGAATTCAAAATTAATTGATTTTCTATTATATCTCTTGGGAAGATTATTCCAAAGATACGTTTATATAATAGAGTCTTATGGTAACTAGGCAAATCATTCCTTCCTTATTCTTAGTTTGTTTGTTTTGAATATATATACTCCTTAATATCAATTTGGGTCGTTGATTTAGTTTTGGAATCAATTATTCAATCTTTTCAAAACATATTACATTGCTCCAACTATGATTGATTCATGCTAATCTATTTATCCATTAGGAGCTAATTAGAGAAAAGATCGGTAATTGATTCTCTCTCGTGTTATTCATATAGCCAATTACCCTCCTTAGTATATATATATTCTTTTTTCGGCTATAAATTACACAAGGAATATACTTTAGCAAGGGAAAAGCAGTAATAATATTGAGTCTTATTGATTGTATTCCTCTTTTGAGAGCTTTTACTGTCTAGAATTTTCCAGCAAGTTTGCATCTCTTTGTAAGTTCTTTATTAGCTGGAAAATAGCCATTGTAAAACAATATCCTTTGTTACAAGTTACATTCACGGTGATTTGTCGAAGTGGTAGATCCATTAGTAGATAGGGGTCCATTCAAAGAGCTTGTAAGGTTGCAAAGGTGCAAGGTTGCGATGGTGCAAAAAGGGCGAGAGGTGTCCATCTGAGGAGGAAAGCTTTTGTTGAGCAGGAAAGTTGTTCTTATTGTATTTAATTTGAGTTTTAAATATTAATGAAAAGAGTCTTCAATCCTAGTTGGGATTGGACATTGATTAGGCTACTAGATAGAGGATAGGGGCTGGAACCACGTAAAAATCCTTGTGTTAATGGTTTGATTATCTCGTGTTTTGATTTGATATTATCTCTGAATAACCGAACTTAATATTGCAACGTAGATTTTTCGGCGAAGGCAAAATACACTTATCCAGACATTCCTCATATCACTTCATTCTGTCTGTGTTATAAGAAAAGTGAAATTTGCTCTAAAACAGACACAATAAACTATTTTCCAAACTGCTTGTTTTAGTCCAGATTCTGAAAATTGAAAAATTGGTCATTGTTGATTACTTTTGGCTTAGACACCTATTCACCCCCTCTAGGTGTGCTTATACACGGAATTAAATTTGGTATCAGAGCAAGGCTCTACTAATATTGATCTTTGCAGGTCGTAGGGAAAGATCCTATGAGCACAACTGTCAAGTTAACAACCGATACTACAGGTAAAGATGTTGAGGTAACCATGTATCGAGGTATGATCGGTAGTTTACTTTATTTAACTGCATCAAGGCCAGATATTATGTTTAGTGTATGCTTATGTGCTAGATTTCAAGCTCAACCAAAAGAGTCTCATCTTCAAGCGGTAAAACGAATATTTAAATATTTATTCGGGACAATTAATCTTGGATTATTCTACCCTATATCTCCAAGCTTTGAACTCATTGGATACTCAGATGCAGATTATGCAGGGTGCAAAGTTTATAGAAAAAGCACAAGTGGAGCCTGTGAATTTTTAGGGCAAAGCCTTGTAGCTTAGCACAAGAAAACAAACATCGGTGGCCTGTCGACTAAGGAAGGTGAATATTTGGCGGCGGTAGTTGTTGTTCACAACTTTTGTGGATGATACAAACTCTTCATGATTTTAATGTGATATGTGAAAATGTGCCTATTATGTGTGACAATACTAGTGCAATTGATATTTCAAAAAATTTGGTGCTTCACTCTCGTACTAAGCATATTGAAGTAAGACATCATTTTCTAAGAGATAATGTTGCTAGAGGATTAATAAAATTGGCATTTGTCCCTACTGAACATCAATTGGCTGACATTTTTACAAAACTGTTAAGTGAAGACCGTTTTTATACCTTGAGAAGAGAACTTGGCATGTCTATCTGTCCCTAAATGGTCCTTGTTTGCCTATAGTACTAATAACTAATATATAATTAAACAAAAATATATATTATTATCTCATGTGCTGCTTGAATTTAACGATTTATTTTGGTTATTTGTTTGTCTCAAGGGCATTCTAGGACTTTGATCTAATTTATTTTCGCAGGAACAAAACACTAATATATTTGTCTCTCTTTCTCTTTCTTTTACCCGGTCATTCTTTTAAAACCGTTCGTCTTCCCTTCTTAGCACTCTCTGCCCTACTTCCCCTCTCGACAGTTAGGGCTTAGTCGACAAGTTTCTTTTCTTTTGGTCTCAATGGCAAAAACGAGAGGAGGGCATATGGTCAACACCGGCCGGAAATCGGCTCGAAAGGAAAAGGAAACAACCAAGGGACCGAGGACAACCCGGCGCTCAAACCGACTCGTAGATCTGGGGATTTCATCCCAGAAGATGAAACGCCAAGGAGAATCATCGAAGGGTAAAACCCCTGAACATGTTAGTATCCCTGATTCACCTCCTCCAGTTCCTAACCCCCATGGTTCTGCCATTACATTTCGTTCCTCCAAATTTTCAAAACGATTCCAAAATCTTATGATGAACAAGACCATTGTTTATGGTAAATTTGTTGACCCTGTCTTGTTTCATTAAATTGGGGTGTCTTCGTTATTTGAAGCTATTGGGCTTGTTGATATGTTACATCCTTCTCCCATAGCATATCCCACCTTAATTAAACAGTTCTTTGGTAACATGTCAGTCAAATCTGATACAATAGTCACTTATGTGCAGAATCAAACTCTGTCTTTTGGGTCTGAGTTATTAAGTACTAATTCGAATATACCTTGTCTTGGTATCGCCCATTCACTCTGAAAGGACCTTTTGAATCTGATAATTTCAGTCTACTTGATCAGTTAAATTGGGTTAAAAATTCTTCTGAGTCTGAATTTGTAGAGTTTCCTACTGTGGTAGAAACCTCTCCCATAAATAGTGTCATTCATAAAATTATTCGGGCCAATTTAGTTCCTCGAACTGGTGGCAGATCCGATATGACCTTTCAAGACCTCATTCTATCAGCACTGATCTTATGAGGGACGAAATTTAATTTTTCTTTGTTTGTGATCAAAAATATGGAAAGTTGTCTTAAAAACAAAACAAAATGCTTTCCATATGGTGGTTTTATTACCAAAATATTTGAGTATTTTAACATCTCCTTGGAAAATGACGAAGCAGTCAACATCACTGATACAATAGATGAAGCCACTCTTCATAAGTCATTATTAAAGGTGAATGCTGATGGTCTGTTGGTATGGGACTTGGCTCACTCTTCCACTCTAGTTATTACTTCTAATCATCCTTCTCCACATTCCTTCCCTTCCAGTTCTGCCACTCCTCCTGACCCCAAGCATTCAGAACTTCTTCAATTTTTTCATGCTATGGACCACAAACTTGATTCTGTTATTACCACCGTTCACTCCCTCTCTACCAAGATTGACTCATTGGAGACCAAGCTTCAGGACATTGACACAAAGATGGCAGAAGTCTTATTTGAGACTGTTCCTGTTGAAGAAAACTGATTTTTTTTTTATAATGACAAAGGGGGAGAGTAGTTTTGGTGTTGTTTTTATGAACTGGGTTAACATTTATTTTGATCTGTGATGCATAATTTGTTGGGAACTTTTATGTATGAAAGTATTTGGATGATATTATTATGGGTTATCTGTTATTGTGTTGGTTGGATTTTATTTTGATATAATCTCTCATAACAGGTATATAGTCAATAGGCATGAATTAAGGGGTAGTCATAAATTTAGGGGGAGTATATAAATTAAATATTGTCATCATCAAAAAGGGGGAGAATGTTGG
This sequence comes from Panax quinquefolius, assembly GCA_020205615.1. Lineage (NCBI taxonomy): Eukaryota > Viridiplantae > Streptophyta > Magnoliopsida > Apiales > Araliaceae > Panax > Panax quinquefolius. The sequence goes on along the minus strand of CM035172.1, from coordinate 129,988,683 downwards.
TTTATATCTTGAGAGGTTTTAATGATGACAATAATTTGGGCTTGTATTAAATATTATAATTAGGTCTTTTGCCTTATTGCTATTGGACTGGGTCATGTAACCAATATTTGTTTGCTGGAATCATTCGAAGTCTTGACCCAACAACTCATTACCAATCAAGTCTTGTATTTGATTTCAAAATTAATTGATTTCCTATTATATCTCTTGGGAAGATTATTCCAAAGATACGTTTATATAATAGAAGTTTTATGGTAACTAGGCAAATCATTCCTTCCTTATTCTTAGTTGTTTGTTTTGAATATATATACTCCTTAATATCAGCTGGGTCTTTGAATTAGTTTTGGAATAAATTATTCAATCTTTTCAAAACATATTCTGTTGCTCCAACTATGATTGATTCATGCTAATCTATTTATCCGTTAGGAGATAATTAGAGAGAAAGATCGGTAATTGATTCTCTATGTTATTCATATAGCCGTTACCCTCCTTAGTATATATATATCTTATTTTCGGCTATAACAGGTACACAAGGGAATATACTTCAGCAAGGGAAAAACAGTAATCATATTGAGTCTTATTGATTGTATTCCTCCTTTGAGAGCTTTTACTGTCTAGAATTTTCCAGCAAGTTTGCATCTCTTTGTAAGTTCTTTATTAGCTGGAAAATAGCCATTGTAAAATAATATCCTTTGTTACAAGTTACATTCACCAAGATTTGTCTGAATTAATCGATCCATTAGTGGATAGGAGTGCATTCAAAGAGCTTGTAAGGTTGCAAAGGTGCAAGGTTGCGATAGTGCAAAAAGGCGAGAGGTGTCCATACTGAGGAGGAAAGCTTTTGTTGAGCAGGGAAGTTGTTCTTATTGTATTTAATTTGAGTTTTAAATATTAATAAAAGAGTCTTCAATCCTAGTTGAGATTGGACATGGATTAGGCTACTAGATAGAGGATAGAAATTTGAACCACGTAAAATCCTTGTATACATGGTTTGATTATCTCGTGCTTTGATTTGATATTATCTCCTGAATAACTGAACTTAATATTGCAACGTAGATTTTCTGGTAGTGTGAAATACACTTATCCAGACATTCCTCATATCACTTCATTATGTCTGTGTTATAAGAAAAGTAAAATTTGCTCTAAAATAGACACAATAAACTATTTTCCAAATTGTCTGTTTTAGTCCAGAATCTGAAAATTGAAAAATTGGTCATTGTTGATTACTTTTGGCTTAGACACCTATTCACCCCCCCCCCTCTAGGTGTGCTTATACACCGAATTACACACCCACTGCCGGTCACCTAATTTTCCAGGTATTGAGTATATATTATATGTTAGTAGTATGAAATTTGTGTATGAATTTGGTATTATAATGTGCAATTGGTATAAATATATTTTGTTTTTTGATTGATATTACTAGAATTTTGGTATTATAATGTATGAATTTTGTGATATTGTTAATTGATGAGGAGTTATGTAATTTGAATTGGGACTGATCGAGGAGATATATTTGGGACTGTTACATATATGTTCTGATTTTGTGATTCTATTAATTTGGGACTGATATATTTTTTGCTTAGTTTTGGGACTGATAAATTATGTGTTTTGAATTGGGTTTGGTATTGAGTATATACACATGTTAATTTATGTTATCAGTTATTCAGTAAGTGTGATGATGATGTTTGATGTAGGTATATTTGTTATTTATAATGAAATTCTTGGCGAAATTTACGTCGAACTATCAATTCAAAATTTGATTTAATTTAATAGATAAATTAATTTAATAAATAATATTTAAAATATATAATACAATACAAATAAAATACAATAAAATAAAATAATACAATAAAATAAATTTAATTTAATAATAAAAAAATAAAATAAATTAATAAAATTAAATAAATAATAATAATAAACTAAATTAAATAAATTTAATTAAATTAAATTAATTTAACATAAAATTAAATTTAACGAATTTCATTTAAAAATTATATAATATAATAATACAAAACAAAATAAAATATATTAAAACATAATAATAAATTTAATTTGATTTAATAAAATAAAAAAATGAATTTAATTTAATATAATAAAATAATCAAAATTATATTATATATTATAGTACAAAATAAAATAAAATACAATAAAATATAATAATAAATACAATTAAATTTTATAAAATACAATTAAATTTTGTAAAATAAAATAAAATAATTTAATAGTAGTCTTCATATATATTCAAAATAATAGTTCTCAGAAGCTAAGTAGCACTTAGTTTTTCATTGGCAGAATAAACTAAGTAGCATTTGCTTAGTTTGTCATAATTTTAAATAAACTCAATAATTAAGTATTATATGTATATATATACATATATGTACTATAATATGAAACTTAGAAACCCGTTTGACAAATAGGAGTGAATGTCGAACAGTAGTCTCTATAGATTCCAAATAACAATTCTCATAAACTAATTACCAATTATTTAGTTTATCATTGGTAAAATAAACTAAGTAGCATTTGCTTAGTTTGCCACAATTTTCAATTAATAAATGCAATAATACTCTCCGTACATTCGACATAGCAGTTGCAGCTAATAGTACTCCAACCGGTTCCTCGACAGCAATTAAAGAAAAGGGGTCATAGTTCCTGTTTGTGTCCTATACTCGAATTGTAAAGTTAATTGAATTACTGCAGACATTCCTCACTGTTCCATCATAATAGATGGCAACATCCGAAAGGAGTGCCATTAAGTTGTTGAACAAAGTTCTAGGTTAAGCAACCCTCTAGATGAGCGAATGATCACTTCTATGCTAGGAATGAATTAGACTCGTATGGGGAGATGATTCATTCCTAGCTGAGAAGTGATCATTCGTTCATTTAGAGGGTTGCTTAACATGAAACTTTGTTCAATAGCTTAATGGAACTCCTTCGGGATGTTGTCATCTGTTATGATGGAACAATGAGGAATGTCTGCAGTAATTCAATTAGCTTTATTATTCGAGTATAGGACACAAACAGGAACTACGACCCTTTTTTTTTTTGGATTGCCGACTCAAGTAGTCTCTATAGATTCCAAATAACAATTCTCATATACTAAGTACCACTTACTTAGTTTATCATCATTGGCAAAATAAACTAAGTAGCATTTGTTTAGTTTGCTACAATTTTCAATAAACTTAGAAACCCGTTTGACATTCACTCAGTAGGAGGGAATGTTGAACAGTCCCTAGTTTGGGACTGTTATTAGATGTTAGGCCGGTGTCAATACGAAACAGTACATTTTTGTTATTTTGAAGATTTTTCGACTGTTATCTCTCTATATGTTCTCCGAGTGTATTGAGAGCAGATTAAGTTATCTTAGTCTATTTCGTGTGCTTGGAGACCATGAGGAGGTGCTGCAAAAATTTTCTTGAAACTCATGAAACGTACTCATTATGTTTGCACTAGTACTGACGAGACGCATCCAATAACGGGATAGAAGCCTTATCCATGTCATGTAGAGTGGAGATACTAGGTAATCTAATTCATGCATAAATTTCCAAATTAACTGAATTATCCGAATTTATCACATTATATAAATTATTATTAGTAATTGAATTTGTATCTCTTTATAGGCTCCGGCCGATTGCCGTCCAAAACACATATAAGACCATCTCATTCGGTATGGCTTGGATGACGATATCTTCGGCCCGGTGATAGGGCCGTGTCGGATAGAGTTCCGTCTTAGACTTCGATCTTTTAGCGTCGTGATTGCCTTCAAGTTCTCGTCTTCACCAGATTGCTCAGGATATTATAGCAGAGGCCTCTGCAAAGAGTATAGGATTACCACGGGAGCAATTACGACATTTGGGCGTAGAGATGCTCGGGATGGTGATTACCCTCTTGGAGGAGGCTTTTAAATCCGCCCCCTACTACTCGAGTATTCTTATTGTTTATGTTTTTTTAATTAAGGCTAGCTAGCTTGTTAATTCTCACATATATATATATATGGACTAATGATTTTTATTATTGATTCTATCAACAGAAATTGGCGATAAGCGGCAGTATGAATGATAATGACGCGAGCGCACATGACGATGATGATACTTTTACTAGTTTTATAGTTCATTTGTATTCATGTTATTGTAGAACATTTGTATATATTGTAGTGTCTAATTGCGTCTGTACAAGTATTGTAAATTATATTGTTTATCATTTATGGAACATTAGCTTATATTTGTAATTGGTTAGCTCAGTAGTGTTGATGATAATAAGTTGAAGATTACGTTTTGGTGGATATTTGAATGTGACTGTGAATGTATGTGAATGATAATGAGTTGGATATCGCATAATGAGTTGGATATTATGTTTTAGCGTTACGTTGAATATTTGAATGTGAGATACATGTTTATATTACTGTGTATTGGGTTGTGACAGGTTAAATGTACATAAATATGTTTAAACACCTAGAAACTGAACTTTTCAAATTTGCATTAAAAAAATTTACTGTTTTTTACGACAGAATAAGTGATTTTTGACGGATATTCTGTCGGTGTTAACAAGAACATATTTTTTAATAAACACTGTTATATTTTAATTTTCAGTCAAAAATACGTTAATTCCGACGGATATTTCCGCCAGAATTAATAATTAGCCAGTTTAAATAAATACCGGTTCATTTTAATATTCAGTCGAAAATAACTTATTTCCGAAGGAATTGTTCCGTTGAACATGAGAAATATTATACTCGACGGAACGTTGCGTCGGAGATAAGTTCGTCGAAGATAAGTAAACTCCGACTGAGTTTTTGACGGACCTTATCTTTGACGCATTTATATATCGATCAATGCTGAAACGCAAAATTTAAATTGGAAATATACTACTACATGAATAATAGGCTTATTTTTGAGGGAATATTCCGTCGGACTTAAGCTTTTTTCTTGTAGTGATATGACTGATTAAAAAGGTTATATATCTCACATTAGCCTTCTAAATTTAATTGAAAAGGATGAATATATAAAGTAATATTTAATGTATGAATAATATTAATATGTAAAATTAAGTAATTAATGATTATTAGAAATCTACAAATGATAGATAAAAAAAAAAATTCACTACGTAAAAATACAAATACAAAGAAACAGAGAGAGTATTTCAGTTTCTAATTCAAGGACTATAGAAACATATAATTAATTAATAGAGATAATGAGAGAGGATATAACATGGGAATCCATGAGAGGTGAAATATTTTCTATGGATTTTCTCAAGATATTACAATGTAGGGAATGCCTAATTATAGTCTAATAGATACATACAATATTGATAAGTTTTACTTGATCCTTATCTTATTCAATCACTTAATATTTTTTAAATCTAATCTATCTTTATCACTCAATATAAGATATATATAGTCTAATAAAGACAATTAATATTTCTCTCTTCCACTTTTATATCCATATGTAGCCGAGAGTTGGGAATTATTGGAGTTGAGCATGGTATAACTAAATTTCTTAAGTTATGAACTAAAAACGGACTTTTGAAAAATACTAAAGGAAATTGAAAATTTCCAGAAAAATTATTTTTATGCATGGAATATATGCATATATGCGTGGCATAAAGATAAAAAATAATAAGATGATTTGGTATTTTTCATGCTTATGATTAAATTAAGAATAATTGAGAAAATTAGATTATAATATGTCCTAAAATTTGTTAATATGATTTTAGTCACTAATAATCATTAATATTTATATTAAGACCATATAAAGGGTAATTTTGTCATTTTTGGTAAAATGTTATATGAAGGCTTTGATATGTTTGTTAAATGAATTAAATAGTAAGAGATAAACAATTGACTTAAAATTGTTTATAAGTTTATAAATGAATAAAATATTATTAAATGATTAATAATATGAGTAAAGAAATAAGATATTATTAAATAATTAATAATATTAAATACGTAAATAAGATATTATTAAATAATTAATAATATTAGTAAAGAAATAAAATATTATTAATGATTAACAGTATTAGTAAAGGAATAAAATATTATTAATTGATTAATAATATTAGACAAGAGTTTAAGATGAATGATAAAATGGTTAAGAAGGCTTAATGAGGGTATTAGGCTTTAATCAAAATGAAAATAATTATAAACTAACGAGTTAGGAATCGTTGAAGCAGTTTAATCCACTATAGTAGGTCGACTAGTGACTTATAAGACGACGAAAAGCTTAATCACATATTTTATACGAATATTATAAAAATAATGTGAACGAATGTATATTTTGGGGTACAAGTTAAAAGGACAATTACCAGATTAAGTCGCGAGGTAAGGATTAGATACTTAATCAAATAAATGCTCATAGATGCTTTGCGTTATTATTTGAAGAATGTTATGAATATGGATAAAGTAAAATGATAAAATACCGGTGCATGCATGTTTTTTAGAACTTGAGTTTTTGTGATAAGTGTAAAGAAAGAGAAAACGTAATAAGACGTAAAATGAAGTTTAATGTAATAAACAGAAGGGACAAGAAAGTGTCATTGTAAGTTTTAAAAACGTGATTCAGGCATTGTGTATCAGGATTTAAAAAGGGAGAGTAATGAAATATATATTAGACTTAACATAAGTAACTAATAACCGTTATTATGCAACTAATTATGGTTTGTATATACACTTAATCGTGTAGGACAATGGAAGGACAAATTCTCGTAATCGCGCAAGGAACGCTTCGAGGCAAGTTCTTCAGTAACTTGCTCTTATGTTATAATTTGCATTAAACCATGTGTTTATAGTAGTTAATGAAATATGTTTCTTTATGTGAACTAGTTGGTTATATGAATGTTATGTGACTAATTAAGTGCAAAGTATGAAATTTGTGAAATATATATTAGTTATACGATATGAAGTTTATATGTGTTGTATGACAAGTATGATGCATATAGAAAAATGCATATGATCATGAGATACATGAAGAATAAGTAGATGCACTGGCTAATTAAAACTTATGATGCATGAATATATGAAATTTGTATGATATGTGAAGCAAGAAATGTGTAGACTGTTGGACTTGCTGAGCTATCGTGCTAAACTTGCAAACAAATTTTGCAGATAAAGTTCAACAAAGTAGATGATAATAGCGTCAAAGATTTCAGAATAGATGAAGGTTCACTATGAGGAATTGTAATGGAATATCGTTTGTGCTATAGTAACAAACTAAATCATTGGTGTTTTCTCTGTAGAGTAAATATACTTGTAAATGCTAAGGGCTAGAACACTTAATAGCGTAGTTTCTAGCTGTGTTATATGAACGTTGATGTTATACATTTGTAGTTGAAGAACATTGCGTAGAAGCATATTTAATTTGGATTGTGAGTTAATAAATATCGCAATAAATTTATCGACGTGAAAAATATTGTTTAAGTTTAAGATGGATAGATTAGATCATGAACGATCTACAGATGTAATAACCGATTGAAAAGGTTACAAATTCTGGAACAGAAGGGAATAATGTATTAATTGGTATAAAAGTCAGGTTGTGTTCATTAATGTATAAATAAAGGTTGTATATATGGAGATGAAGGTAGTACCATGGCGTACCAGGTTCGAGGTCCAAGGAACCCGAATTTGGGGGCGTGACACATTAAAACAAAGATTATGTTGCTATATAAAATTATTTTATCTTACAAAAAATAACTAGATATACATATTTTAGGAGCTTAAAATTATTATTTTTATCAAATTAAATCATTTATCTTTTTGTTTTTGAGTTCACGATTAATAGAAAAATTTTGATTTTCTTAATAAGTGTATAAACATAATATTAATACTCTATTTTAAATAATGGTCCCAAAATATTTATATTAAATTATTTTAATGACAAAAGTATTTTTAGCTGTTATAACTTTACCTTATGTACTCCTCCTCCATTCTTTTTTAATTGACATTTTAGTAAAAAAAAATATAATTAATGTTTTATATGACCGATTAAAATGGTTATATATCTCACATTATCCTTCTAAATTTAATTGAAAAAGATGAATAAATAAAGTAGTATTTAATGTATGAATAATATTAATATGGAAAATTAAGTAATTAATGATTATTAGAAATCTACAAACGATAGATAAAAAAAATCACTTCGTAAAATACAAATACAAAGCAGAGAGAGTATTTTAGTTTCTATTTCAAGGACTATAGAAACATATTATTAATTAATAGAGATAATGAGATAGGATATAACATGGGAATCCATGAGAGGTGAAAAATTTTCTTTGGATTTTGTCAAGATATTACAATGTAGGGAATGCCTAATTATAGGCTAATAGATACATAAGATATTGATAAGTTTAATTGATCCTTATCTTATTCAATCACTTAATATTATCTAATTCTAATCTATCCTTATCACTCAATATAATATATATATATATATATATATATATATATATATATATATATATATATTCTAATAAGGACAATTAATATTTCTCTCTTCCACTTTTATATCCATATGTAGCCGATGTTGGTATTATACAATTTAAAACGGAATAGGGAGTAAATGCATTTTAATGTTGCAAATCAATCTCGTGCATTAATTCCCATATATATCATCTCTCTCTCTCAACTATATATATATATATATATATATATATATATATATATATATATATATATATATATATATACTATAAACACAGACTCGTGCATCTTAAAAAGGATATATATTATCAAAAACACATGTGAAAAAAATAATTAAAATTTAATGTTGCAAATCAATCTCATGCATTAATTCTCATACCATCTCTCTCTCTAAACTATATCTATATATACAAGAAACACAAGGACTCATACATCAAAGTAATTAATATATTTTTTGTCTTTTTCTTGTGTGTGAGCTGTGCAGATGGAAGTTGCAGTGAAGTTTGCAGTAGTGAAGTTGGTGATGATGATACTAATGGCTTGTATGATTTCCATGGGAGCTGCTGACTGGAACTACTGTTGTCCTCGTATCCTTGCTTGTTGTGGTGTGCAGGAAGTGAAAAATTCCTTAGCAGCAGTAACCACTAATTTTAATGGTTAATTAGCTGCGGTAATCTTTGTACTGGTTAAATAAGTGAAGGGCCTATTCTGAGATTCTCATCGGTTCTTTCGCATTAGGCTAATATTATGTCATATCTAAATTATAAGGAATCGTTTTCTTTTGGTTCTCTCTATATGTTGTGAGCCAGATTAAATCTTTACTACAAATTGAAGATTTGAGACATGATAAGTCCATCACAAATGAAATTAATTGTTTCGTTGCAAATTTTGATATATAAATTAAATCGACTTTGAATTTAAAATATTTAAAATTGACTTTTTTAATCAATAATAATGTTATATTTTGTAAGGGAGAGAGTACATATATGTGAATATAGGAGGAAGTAATTTATATGTGTATGTGGTAGATTCACATCACAATCCTAAGCTTGGATATCATAGCTGGCAGATTCAGATCACAATTAAAATCCCTGTTGTTAATAGTCTATCTTAGGTGGTAGATTCAGATCATACTTTTCTCTTCTGAAATGAAATTGTTTGGATAATAAGAGCAATGTCTCATGGCCCTCGCAACGAGGAACTTGTGCGCCTTCTCACTCATTGAGTCGTAGGATTGGTATTCAATAACTAAATTCAGATGACTTTATATTCTTTATTAATATTAAAGAAATCATGTTGTATAAAACAATTTATCAATATGGCATATGGCATAAATCACATCCAAATAATATAGAGATATACTCAGGAAATACTATTGGAAAATATAGATATAATTAGCAAATAAACATAATTGCTAAATTAATAAAATTGATTGTTTAGTAGTTCCTAAAGTAATACATTTGAGGACCATTTACTATCAATAAAAGTGAACCGGATAATCCGAAGAAATAGACAAGATGACTAATGCACGAGCTACTACTCTATTATCATCACGTAATACATGCGAAAATGAATGAACCCAAAAGAACTTCTCAGTTGTAGGATTGATATTCATTAACTAAATTCAGTTGACTTTATATTGTTTATTAATATTAAATAAATCATGTTGCATAAAATAATTTATCAATATGGCATAAATCACATCAAAAGGATCTAAACTTATTTCATTTACAAATAATATAGAGATATACTCAAGATATACTATTGCAAAATTTAGATATAAACAAATAAATATGATTGCTAAATTGATAAAATTGATTGTTTAGGAGTTCCTATGTGACGACCCGAGAAATCAGATTACATTATAATAGATTTTTAAGGTGAATATCTAATAAATGAACTTTTCATTTATGCCAAGAGTTGCTGCAATTTTGGAGTTGAGCATGGTATAACTAATTTTCCTAAGTTACGAACTAAAAGCGGACTTTTGAAAAATACTAAAAGAAATTGAAAATTTTAGGAAAAAATTATTTTTGTGTATGGAATATATGCATATATATCGTGGTATAAAGATAAAAAAATAATAAGATGATTTGGTATTTTTCATGCTTATGATTAAATTAAGAATAATTGAGAAAAATAGATTATAATAAGTTCTAAAATTTGTTAATATGATTTTAGTGACTAATAATCATTAATATTTATATTAAGACCATATAAGGGTAATTTTGTCATTTTTGATAAAATGTTATATGAAGGCTTTGATATGTTTGTTAAATGAATTAAATAGTAAGAGATAAACAATTAACTTAAAATTGTTTATACGTTTATAAATAAATAAAATATTATTAAATGATTAATAATATTAGTAAAGAAATAAGATATTATTAAATGATTAATAATATTAGTAAAGAAATAAAATATTATTAAATGACTAATAGTATTAGTAAAGGAATAAAATATTATTAATTGATTAATAATATTAGACAAGAGTTTAAGATGAATGATAAAATGGTTAAGAAGGCTTAATGAGGGTACTAGGCTTTCATCGAAATGAAAATTATTATAAACTAATGAGTCGGGAATCGTTGAAGCAGTTTAATCGACTAGAGTAGGTCGACTAGTGACTTATAAGCACTACAGGAAAAATATCTATCTGCGACTAAAGTTTTCAGCGACTGCCCCATCCGGTCGCTAATAGTATTAACAGCGACCGTCATTTGTGACCGGTACTAATTCTAGTCGCTAGTTTATATCAGCGACCGCATGTGGTCGCTTAGTGGTCGCTGACATGCATTTTCCTCCCAAAAATTGGTGCGAAACGTTGGCGCATATGTTTTTTGCGACCAATATATATCAGCGACCACATGCGAAAGATTTATGCAAGAGATTTCATTAATTGGGTTTTGGTTTTCAATTGGGTTTTGCGAAAGTACTGAGTTTTGTTTTTCAATTAGGTTCCAATGCAGTTCTGTTTGTTTTGTTTTTTCCCTTTTTTCTCATTTGTTCCTTGGTGTGTTGGAGGCAAAAATCGTCGATGTTCATCATTCTGTTCAATTGGGTTCTAATGCAGTTATTTGTGTCGTCTGGGTTGGTGCAATATTGGAGCTAACGATTATGCATATACTGTACGATCTTCTATCGCTGGAAAAACTACTCAAGAGCTTGCAATCAAGAGAGCTACTAATTTTCTACAAGTAATCACTACACCTTAACTGCTAAATTAAAGGTTATGTTACTTTCTTGTCCCTAAAAGTTATTCATTTTTCCACATTTAGGGTCTGGCTGTGTAATTATCTCATCTTGCAATCAAGATGAGATAATTTATTGGTATCTTTTTAGGTTTTGTGCAATTTGTTGAACTACTAAATTAGTGTCTTTTAATTACTCTCAGTTAGGTATGTGTATAATGGGTTTTTTCTTCTCATAAATAAATACGCACACGATCTGCTTGATTCAGCATCATTAATTGTTTATAGCAGCATCCTTTATAGTTTTAGTTCTTAGATTCCCTTTTAGTTATAGGTTGGATATGAATTTGTACTAGCTAGAAATTTGCTTTGTAATTATAGTCTATATGAAACTGAATTATTGTTTTAGCTTATTTAGATTTGTTTTTAGACATCATAAATTATTTTATGGAAATTATATTTCATTATGGAACTACTCCATATATGAAAACACATGCAAATATTCCTCAGTAAAAACATTCTAATTATTATACCAAAACATCCACTAAAACATATTCTAACAAAATTTTAAGAATAACGAATAGATAAAACGACAGCATCAAGTTACTTTCTACCCCCTTTCTTTCATTTCTTCGGTAACAAAACAGGGGAAATTAACAAAACTAAGAACTATATTCACACTACATACCATATATACCTGATTTTCTTCCAAATCAAATTTAAATGATACCTAAAAACTCAATAAGATTCTTATTTCTGACATCATATGTTTGAAGTTGTGCAATTTTGTCAAATGTGTGATTCTGTCAACCCATAAAAGTAAAGTAGCAAAAACCAAATTATAATGTAAAAAGGCCTCTAAATTTTAAACACAGAAATCCAGATTGTGTATACCAAAGCCACTAGAACAGACCACAATATGGGGGCTGCTCAAAATGGAAGAAACGGGGAGGTAAGAAAGTAAGAAAAACTTCAACACTTATGATCAAACAACGTGAAATTCCAGAATCTAGATATATTAAAGTATTTGCGCTAAACCATATAGTTCATTAGATATTCGATATGTAGAGACCAAAAATACCAACTATTACCAAGACATTACATCACTAATCATTTCTATGAATAAATAATATAGAATCCTTTTGGGGAAAAACAATCCATGTTTGTTTCCAAATCACAAGGAATCTAGAAATGAAAAATTCATAAAAAATACACAAGTTATTTTAACAAACACCTAGATAGGGTGTCTTAATCAAATTACAAAATAGTATACGCAACATCAAAGTGGTAACATTTCCTCTTTGTTTCCTTCCATTGTCTTTAAACATGTTGGTTAGTAACTTAATATGAGATGTTCTTCAAAATACGGTGTTTGTGAAAATGAAGTAGCACACCACGGGTCTAAGTCCAATAATAGGATGATCACCCTTCTCAAAATAAAAAGACCTATCGTGTGAATTTTCGTAACAAATTACTTCATGCACCTGTCTTCATGAAGAATGGCACATACACTAGTATGTACAAGGGGAAAAGCCAAAAAATTCAATAACAATGTCAAAAAAAACATAGTCGAATTCTTTTAATATAACACCTGCATCCTTAATTCTTATCACAAATCAAATTCTAACATACAAGGAAAAATAGAGATAGACGATATGGGAACTCTAAATTTGTAGTATACTCCTGAATTTTGTACTGTTTTAATTTGCATTTATTCGTTATTATTTTGTCTTATTATATTGAGAATTTGTATATTTCTCTTGGTTTGTGTCTTGGGTGCCTAGAAATGACATATATACATGCCGTCGTGCATGTGGCTAGTCCATATTATAGGGAAGACTCTGGCGAATTTTTTTGTTGGTCGGGTAGTTGCAAACATTTATAATATTAACGACCTCTTTATGTGCTTACTAGTATGCTCAAGTCATGTTCTCTATATCCTTGACATGTTTATGTACATTTCATTTATAACTCATAATAACATCCTAAATTTTTTATTTATAGATGTCTTCTGAACCAGCAGCACGAAAGCGCGGGTTGGGTCGGAGCCCTAATCATATGCCGAAGGCCCCGGTTAATCCGGATGATCGCATTCTCATACAGATCCGTCCTCCTCCAGAAAGCACGTAAATTAAACATCGTGTATATATAACAATTTAATATTCCCATTGTTATAAATATATTTTAATGTAAATTGTTGTATATTGTAGTGATTTCCAAGATAGTAAAATTGTGAAGTGTATTTCACAATTATGATTACAGAACTGGCCTACGCCAGTGATTACATGGGCGAGCACACCTCTCGCCCATGAGGATGCAAATTTAAATTTGAATTTTAGGTATATTTTTTTTATCACCCTGATAGATAATACATAGTTAATCAAATAATATTGTTTAGTAATGTTGGATTATGGTAATATAACAGTTTTAATATTATTATTGTTGTTTTATTTGCAGAAGCGGTATAAATGGGACGACGCGTAGTCTTCGATTATTCGAGATAATCGCTCGGCGAAATCGCCGTCCGTCCAACTAAAGATAATCAACAAAGAACGCACGTAAAGGCTGCGTAATGTCGAGATTGACCATCCAGACAAGGTGAGCGAGATATGCATGAAACATAGCCCCGGTGAGTGCGCACAACCCATATGGGTGCAGATGTGTGACCAGTGGAAAGCTGAGGGCTGGGTCAAGAGGCGCAAGACTTCCACCTCGAACAGATCCTCAGGTGTATCTGAAGGCGAAAAGGCAAAAGGCATGTATCGGGGCGACAGTATGTCTCAATCTCAAGGTCAACCTATCAATTGGTTCGATGTGTATGTAGCCACTCGCGATGGTCTGCCTGAGGCTGTTCAGATAAGCGGTAATAAGTTAACTTTATACTAATATGTTGTTTATAAATTATGACGACCTTTTATTGCATTTTTTATTTATTTTTAACTACATAATTGTTGACCTTCCGACAGACACACTTATACGAATTTAATGAATCTAACGCTATCCTCGAAGGCACCCCGTGTCCGGCCGATTGATCAAGAATTATGGGAGAGGCGTCCAATCATGAAGAAAAACTATGTTAAAGGCCAAGAAAAAAAAAACGCTTGGACCATCAATTAGCACAGTATCTCTCGCTACCCGGTCTAAACAAATCGTGTCATCCAAAGATATCATACTCTTGTTAACTGTGTGAGAGCGAACTGTCGGGATCGTGATCTTTTTCGTATACTGGGCGGGCATCTGCAGTCTTTGAGTCCTGATGAGTTGGCAGCAGCGGCGGCGGCAGTGGCAGCAGCAGCAGCAACAACACATCATTAGGATGACGATGAGGTATATATCGATATTATTACTGTCACTATCTTACTTATATGTTTCACTACATTGTCTATTGTTTAGCTTTACCTAAGTCATAGCAGTATCAACACATATATGTAACATGTTTTATTCTTTTATTAATTATAGGGTCCTGATTTGGATGATCTATGAAGATTTAGACTTGTTTTTTAGATATTTAAAGCCTTGTAATCTTTTATATTCATTCTTTGGATAATTGTATTGGTTTACGATTCAATTATATGGATGTTTACTTATCAGTATTGTGTTGGTTTTACGATTCTATCATATAGATGGATGTTTATATATACTATTGTGGATCGGTGTGTTGGGATATATATAAATCATGGACGAATGTTTATATGGATGCTTATATATACTGTTGTGTTTTGGGATAGAAAGCAGGTTATTTTTGGGAAATCAACAAAACATGAAAAATATTATAAAAAAAAACCAACATTAGCGACCGCATGCGGTCGCTAATACTCTAAGCGGTCGCTGATAGCTACTTGGAAATCAGCGACCGCCTCGATCGTTATTACCGATAGCTGACACGTGTGCCACATCATCCTTGACACCTGACTTAGCATGAGTCAGAGTAATGATGGAGCCTGATTAAGCTAATAAGTTTGGTCATTTGTTAGTGGTCGCCGATGTTCACTCAACACCGATTACTTCGCGACTAATATCGCGACCTATCTGATCGCTAATACTCATCTGCGGTCGCAGATATGCGGTCGCTGATAAGCCTTTTTATTGTAGTGAAGACGATTTAAAAGCTTAATCACAAATTTTTGTGCGAATATTATAAAAATAATGTGAACGGATGTATATTTTGGGGTATAAGTCAAAAGGACAATTAATAGATTAAGTCACTAGGTGAGGATTAATTACTTAATCAATTAAATGGTCATAAATGCTTAGTCATTATTTGAAGAACGTTATAAATATGGATGAAGTAAAATGATAAAATACCGGTAAAATTAATGCGTGTTTTTAGAACTTGAGTTTATGTGATAAGTGTAAAGAAAGAGAAATGCAATAAGACGTAAAATAAAGTTAAATATAATAAACAAAAGGGACAAGAAAGTGTCATAGTATGTTTTAAAAATGTGATTAAGACATTGTGTATCGATTTAAAAAGGAGAGTAATGAAATATATATTAGAGTTAACATAAGTGACTAATAAGCGTTATTATGCAACTAATTAAGGTTCAGATATACACTTAATCGTATAGACAATTGAAAGACAAATTCTCCTAACCGCGCGAGGCAACGCTTGAGGCAAGTTCTTGAAGAATTTGGTCTTATGTGATAATCTGCATTAAACCATGTGTTTATAGTATTTAATGAAATATGTTGCTCTATGTGAACTAGTTGGTTATATGAATGTTATGTGACTAAGTTCAAAGTATGAAATTTGTGAAATATATATTAGTTGTACGACATGAAGTTTGTATGTGTTGTATGACAAGTATGATGCATATAAAAAAATGCATATGATCATAGAGATATATGAAGAATAAGTAGATGCAATGCCTAAAACTTATGATGAATGAATATATGAAATTTGTATGCTATGTGAAGCATGAAATGTGTAGATCATTGGACTTGGCTTGAAATGTCGTGTTAAACCTTGCAAACAAATTTTGTAGATAAAGGTCAACAAAGCGAGATGATCATAAAGTCAAAGATTGCGAGAATAGATGAAGGTTCACTATGAGGAATTGTAATGGAATGTCATTTGTGCTATAAGAACAACTTAAACCATTGGTGTATTCTCTTTAGAGTAAATATACTTGAAATGCTAAGGGCTAGAACACTTAATAAATGTAGTTTCTAGGCGTGTTATATGAAACGTTGATGTTATACATTTGTAGTTGAAGAACATTGCGTAGAAGCATATTTAATTTGGATTGTGAGTTAATAAATATCGCAATAAATTTATCAACATGAAAAATATTGTTTAAAGTTTAAAATGGATAGATTAGATCATGAAAAATCTACAGATGTAATAACCCATTGTAAAGGTTACAGATTCTGGAACAGAAGGGAATAATGTATTAATTGGTATAAAAGTCAGGTTGTGTTCATTAATTTATGAATAAAGGTTGTATATATGGAGATGAAGGTAGTACTGTATCGCCTCAAAATTAGGTATACGTCACCCATCTTGGGTCGCCACTTACATGGTACATAAATTCAAATACAACTTACTAATATAACTGTCGTGTACAATACGATATAAACTGTGAGTTTGAATACAAATATTGTCTACTAGATATTATACAAACTCAAAAGGAGTCCTCATTACAACTATTATCACACTATTTCACAGAATAGTGAGGACTACTAATGCTATCCTCTGGACCATTACTTCGCTCCCGACTCGTCCCAATGGCTATGTTCTCATTTCAAGAGAAGAGAACAAAGAAAGAAAGGGTGAGCTCAACTAGCCCAAAGAAGAAATATTATGACTAAGATAATGCGTAATAAATTATCATTAGCCTTCAACAAAGTTAAACCGATAAAATACAATAGACAACCAGCTTTAATCTGCAGCTGAATAAACAATCCATTAAAAGAGTCAAGAGAGAATAAAGTCTACTATCTTTTAGGTTTTAAAAGGTTTTCATCAATTTTTATCACCGAGACTCACTTTTAATAAATAAACCACCACATCTAATCATCCCCGTACTACCTGGCCAAGGATTTTCATCAAATTATCAATGGTCATGACTATACCGAATCACCCCGGTCATAATCATACCAAAAACTATCCATCACGTGCATTACAGTGCCACCGAGGACTTTTGTCACATCATTTATATCAAGTCATGATTATACCGAATGATCCCCGGTCATAATCATACTAAGTTCATCTACGCACGTAAGCCAAAGATAACATAATATAACATGAGGATGATGACAATGACATAATAATTCAATAAAACAAGTTCAAGAATTATTTAATCCATGAATTATTAACGCCCAAATTGTCAACATGATATCGCTTTAGAGAGTAAAATTCAAGAATGATCAAGAATATTTTCATGAAAAGATATCGATGAAACGCAAATATCAAGGATATTCTACTAATTTCATGGAGTATAGAAGTCAAAGTTTTAACTAACCGGGTATAATAAAGAATGGAATAACAAAAGAAATCACCATGCATGCGGATTGCAGATGTATAAAAAGTTATTCCAATGTAATAATAATAACGAAACCAGTCGTGAAATTCACAATCGGCAGTGATGTTCCAATGTAATAATAAAGATGGAACTGCATCCGTGTAAAACACACATGATAGATATTCCAATGTAATGATAAAGATTTTAACCAGTCCTGTAAAACACATGCATGTGATGTTCCAATGTATAATAAAATCGGAACCAGTCCGTGTAAAACACATGCATGTGATGTTCCAATGTAATAATAGAAGAATGTCACCAAGTATAGGGTAAACCACAGATACAAAAGTTATTCCAATGTAATAATAAAGCAATGGAATAACATAAGGATTTCACCAAGTATAGGTATGCCATGATATACAAGTTATGTATAGGTATACCACTTTTACAAAGTTATTCCAATGTAATAATAATGAATGGAATAATGTAAGTTCTCTTCAAGAAGAAAGAATAACACCCTCACCGTAAAAAAGAACCTCAATATAGAAGTAGTGAAGTAGCAGTTAATAATACTTTTCTTCTTTCTATAATTTTCTCTATATAGCTTCTCTCTATAATTTCTCTCTGTAGTTTCAATGAATTCAAGAAAAAAATAATGAAGGAATGAGCTTCTATTTATAGAAAAATGGAATGCATAAGAATTAATCCATGAACTATCCATTTGATTTACTTTAATCTGACTATCCATATTTAAAGAAAAATCTTTTAAATAAAATATAATATATTCTATTTATATAAAAACATTTTACTATGCAAACACTATGCAATACTATGCAAAACACTATGCAAAAACACTATGCAACACTATGCATAATAAAATATAATATATTCTATTTATAGTAATAACTTTAATAAAGTATTCTATTTTATATAAAAGATGTTTCGCTTTTATTACGTTAATAATACTGAATAAAACAAACGTCATTATCGCTATAATAATTCATATTATTAATCGACAATAATGGAATCAAACCGAGTGACTTCTCACATAAGCATCAATAATCAATACCGTAAGGCTACTATGCAACCACACGACATCGCATTTTTACTACCGAGTAGTTCAACAAAGAACTACCAGAAACTTCCGCCGTTATTTCAATAAAATATTTTTGTCGCTTTCTCAATCCGACAATAATTCTGCTAGGGTCCACCAATGATTGAGCTGTTGTATTAATATTCCCCGCTAAACCTAATATTCCCACCAATCGATATATAATATAACCACTGATACTTTGCAAAATTTATAAATACTACCCACAACTATAATATTATCTTAAATTCACACCATAATATTAAAAATTATTTCAACAAAATTTAAATCTTTATCGATAAAATCTGGGGTCTCACAATCTCCCTCCTTATGGAATTTCGCCTCGAAATTAGGGTAATGCGACTGATATGATAAAGAGGTGAGGATACCTTGAATACCTTTATCGTTGAAAATATTAAATTCATCTTTGCAATCCTACCAAAGATATTCATTAACAATTCATCTTTGCACTACAAGCCAAAGATATATAAATCGTAAAACCAATAATATCGAGACTTAGCTTAATAAGATCACGACCACGAATTATCCATGCACTCATCGCCAAGGATATTCGTGTTTTCAATTACTACCATGATTATACCGAATAATCCGTGGTCATAATCATACCAAGTCTATCAATGCACTACTACCAAAGATAACTTTTTACCACATCCATGAATTAATATTTCATCACGAGACTCAAATTTCAATAATTAATCCATATCATCGAATCATCCCCGCACTACGTGCCAAGGATATTCATTAAGATCACGACCACGAATTATCCATGCACTACTACTACCAAAGATAATTGTGTATTCATTAATCACGATATCACGACCACAAATTATCCATGCACTACTACCAAAGATAATTGTGTATTCATTAGATCATCACACCACAAATTATCCATGCACTACTACCAAAGATAATTGTGTATTCATTAAGATCACGACCACAAATTATCCATATCCATGAACTACTACAAAAGATAATTGTGTATTCATTAATTAATTATCACGACAAATTATCCATGCACTACTACCAAAGATAATTGTGTTTTCAATTACTACATGATTATACCCTAACAATCCCTCGGTCATAATCATACCAAGTCCATCTATGCACTACAGCCATGTATGACTTTCAACATAATATAAGCATGAGGATAATGATATAAAGAATCAATCAAATGAGATAAAGGATAAATATTAAACATTTATAATATAATTTATCCAGATTCAAGAATATCCCCATGTTTTCAATCACTTAATAATCTCATAATCTAATATCATTAATATTATAACAATATTTTAATCACTTCTTAAATTTATAAACAATTTATCTTAATTGTTTACGCTTTTACCATATAATGCATTTAATCATTCAAAATGCCATACTCATAAAATATCATCACCAATTATCAAATCCTCATCAAAAAATATGCATATACTCTATATAGATTCTCTAGCCATAAAATCATATTTTCAACTTTGTTATTTCACATAACATATTTAACTCATATGTTCAGAATTAAACTATTTTCATGAAAATACCAAATCAGTCCCAAAAATATTTCTTTTCTGGGATTTAGCATAATATAGTCTCCATAATGAAAATATATTTTTCTCGAATTTTAAAATTCATTTACTATTTTTCAAAATCAATTTCTAATTAATTCCTTAAGAAATTAGCTACCTCAAGTTTAACTCCAAAATTCCCAAATCTTGGCAGGACCTTACACATGTTAACGTGAGCCTCCAGTTTAAATTTCATGGTCATCTGAGTTATAGAACTCCTGTTATAGCGTTTTTCATTTAAAAACCTAAATATTGAAATAGTCATAACTTGCTCATTTTTTAAGTCGAATGAGCTCATTTTTGGACAGGAGGTACTTTATACCATATACTTTCATGTCCCAAAAACCCAGAATTTTTCTCATAATTAAAGTGGCCGAAACAGTCCCTTAAAGTTTCATGGCAAGAGCATTTTTCAAAATTTACAGCTTTGGCCTCCTTTACAAAATCAGTCCACACAAAAATCTACAACACCTTTTCCAGTAATTCCACTTGGATTAGTTAGGTAACTCATAGATCTAACTCTAGGACTTGACCACACTCAAAAATTCAAAATATAATAAGAGATATGGTCAATTGAATTTCATGTTACGCTTTTCACCAAAATCTGATTTTCAACTCTTTGTGATTTCTAAGAAACTTTCATGTTTTCACATACTAACCAACATAACTCATCATAAAACTTACTAATACTTCATATACCCATGATTTTCATTAGTCCAATGCTTTTATTATGACTTTCATCATAAACCACGAAACTGCTCATTTTAGTCAAGAAATATTCGAGGGTTTAAGAAATGGGTTTTATATCGGGTCAATACAAAATTCGATTTCACGCCTAAGTAGGCTAAGAAGTCTTCAAGAATACGCTAAGAAATTTATTAATAATAGAAATATCATTCAAAATCGTGACTCTCGTCCAAGACTTGATAAGACGTCACATTAATACCAACTCGTGACTTCTATCCCTTAACCTAGATAAAGACCTCACAATGATACCTATCAACTTGCCATCTTCAACATACGACGTCGCCACAAAGTCCGCTTTGCGGCATTCCACACAAGGAAGTTAACAACGAAAGGATCGGGGCTCTTTACTTATGGCTTGATATAACAAATGATTAACTTTAGGGTTTGGTTACTTTGAATTCAGATAACAGTTGGTTATGAATATAAAAGCTAACAACCTTACGAAAAGCATGATGAGTAGTTAACCAATTGATTCCTAAAATCACATCAAAGGCAAGTATTTTCAAAAGATAAGATCG
This sequence comes from Panax quinquefolius, assembly GCA_020205615.1. Taxonomy (NCBI): domain Eukaryota; kingdom Viridiplantae; phylum Streptophyta; class Magnoliopsida; order Apiales; family Araliaceae; genus Panax; species Panax quinquefolius. The sequence goes on along the minus strand of CM035172.1, from coordinate 129,966,689 downwards.
ACAGTAACGTGAAAGTGTTTATTTGAATCAATCAAGATTTAAAAATAAGTAGCGAACGGCGGCTCCTACTAACTAAGTTTCAACCAATAAGTCAAAGTCTAACTTCTCCTGAGTCAAATTTAAACGCTGAACGCAACTAGGTGAAATAAAAGAGTGGGTAGAACTCGGTATCTAACACTAAGATAGACTTCGCAAGAGCTTATGATTACTTACCCGTGATAATCTTATTCAGTTCCTCGTCACGAGAAAAAAACGCTTCTCTTAAACTACCGGCTTTTGGTTTGTCTCGGACACCTTTGGTGCCTCCATCCTAGTTGAATTTGTCTTCTAGAACGACAAAAATCGAGCTAAGTGACCTTCTTCCACAATTATAACATGCTTTGATTCATATGGCGCAGCGATCGATGATGTGTCCTCTCCTCCGCATTTGAAGCATATAATAGTGGTCCTTCTCCTTCCTTAACAACAAAAAATGGTCCGACGCTTTTCCATCATTGTGAATCTCCTTTTCTTGAAATGTCCATTCTTATTATTTTGGCCTCGATTACCACCGGCGGGTTACCATATCCGCCCGTTGATTCCTCCACGCTTGTTGTCACCGCTTTGATGACTACTCACCGGTATTATAATTTTGCCGCTACTTTCTTTTTAGTTGCGTTGACTCGTTATCGCGCTTCACTAATCGAGCCCTATTTACAACATCCGAATAAAACACGCTTTATGAGAAATAAGATGTCGACGATTCTCCTTCTTCAAACCTCTTAAAAACATTCGCGCCATTCTTCTTCATTATCCACCAAGTGGGACGAAAACCGTGATAACTCCGCAAATTTTGCCTCGTATCATGCGACACCTGGCCATATTGTTTTGTTCCAACTTGATAAACTCCACCTCCTTCATGTGGCGAATACTTTCGTGAAAGTATTTGTCATTGAATGCCCCTCGAACTTCTCCCAAGATATATTCAAGACAAAGAAAGTTGAGTACGCTTTACCGATTCCCACCAAGAATCGCCTCTCCGCAAAACACATAAAGGCGGCAAAAGGAACCTTTTGCTCCTCTGAGCATCCCAAGACATCAAATATCTTGGTAATCTGCTTTATCCATGCTTCCGCCGTAAGTGGTTTTGCTCTCCCTTAAACTCCGGTGGTCCCAACTCCTTGAATTGTTTAATGGTGACCGCCCGAGAGTTTTCCGTGTTTCCACCCCACGCTTTGGATGTGAGTCGCTTTCACCGATGTTGCATGAATTCTAAAACCTTTTAAACGCATCATCATTCATCAATCGATCGATGTTGTTGTTTACAGGAGGATTATCGCCATCCCGTCAGCACATTGTCCCGATTATCGATCTGTGGATAATCAACACCTCGTGTCTCCATTGCTATTCTCAACATTTTCTGATGCCATTTTCAAACACCGCCACAAAATAAGGGTTAATTGACATGCAACATATTATCACTATACTCGACCGACCAATCAAATACCAAATAAACTTAGGTAGGTCATACTAGCGAAGGTATTCCCTGCCTCCCTCCTAGTACTATTCTCACATCTTAGCCAGTGATCATATCCCTAAGCTCGATACCAACCGCGACGCCTCCAAAATTAGGTATATACGCCACCCATCTTGGGTCGCCACTTACATGGTACATAAATTCAAATACAACTTACTAATATAACTGTCAGTATAATAATACGACATAAACCGTGAGTTTGAATACAAATATTGTCTACTAGATATTATACAAACTCAAAAGGAGTCCTCATTACAACTATTATCACACTATTTCACGTAATAGTGAGGACTACTAATGCTATCCTCTCGACCATTACTTCGCTCCCGACTGTCTCCAAATATGTTCTCATTTCAAGAGAATAAAGTGAAAGAAAGGGTGAGCTCAACTAGCCCAAGAAGAAATATTATGACTAAGATAATGCGTAATAAATTATCATTAGCCTTCAACAAAGGTTAAACCGATAAAATACAATAGATAACCAGCTTTAATCATAATTGAATAAACAATCCATTAAAAGAGTCAAGTAGAGAATAAAGTCTACTATCTTTTAGGTTTTAAAAGGTTTTCATCAATTTTTATCACCGAGACTCAAATTTTAATAAATAAACCACCACATCTAATCATCCCCGCATCTACTACCAAGGATTTTCATCAAATTATCAATGGTCATGACTATACCGAATCACCCCCGGTCATAATCATACCAAAAACTATCCATCACCGCATTACAGCCACCGAGGACTTTTGTCACATCATTTATATCAAGTCATGATTATACCGAATGATCCTCGGTCATAATCATACTAAGTTCATCTATGCACGTAAGCCAAAGATAACATAATATAACATGAGGATGATGACAATGACATAATAATTCAATAAAACAAGTTCAAGAATTATTTAATCCATGAATTATTAACGCCCAAATTGTCAACACGATATCGCTTTCAGAGAGTAAAATTCAAGAATGATCGTAAGAATATTTCCATGAAAAGATATCGATGAAACGCAAATATCAAGGATATTCTACTAATTTCATGGAGTATAGAAGTCAAAGTTTTAACAACCGGGTATAATAAAGAATGGAATAACAAAAGAAATCACCACGCATGCGTAGATTGCAGATGTATGTGTTATTCCAATGTAATAATAATAATCTAAACCAAAGTCGTGAAATTCACAATCGGCAGTGATGTTCCAATGTAATAATAAAGATGGAACTGCATCCGGTAAAACACACATGATAGATATTCCAACAGAATGATAAAGATTTTAACCAGTCCCTGTAAAAACACATGCATGTGATGTTCCAATGTAATAATAAAAATTAACCCAGTCCTGTAAAACACATGCATGTGATGTTCCAAATGTAATAATAGAAGAATGTCACCAAGTATAGGTAAACACAGATACAAAGTTATTCCAATGTAATAATAAGCAATGGAATAACATAAGGATTTCACCAAGTATAGGTATGCCACAGACACAAAAGTTATGTATAGTATGTATGCCACTTTTACAAAAGTTATTCCAATGTAATAATAATGAATGGAATAATGTAAGTTCTCTTCAAGAAGAAAGAATAACACCCCTTACCGTAAAAGAACCTAATATAGAAGTAGTGAAGTAAGAATACTCTTCTTCTTTCTATAATTTTCTCTATAGCTTCTCTCTATAATTCTCTCTAGAGTTTTCAATGAATTCGTAAGAAAATAATGAAGGAATGAGCTTCTATTTATAGGAAAATGGAATGCATAAGAATTAATCCATGAACTATCCAGTATTGATTTACTTTAATCTGACGGTCCATATTTAAAGAAAAATCTTTAAATAAAATATAATATATTCTATTTATATAAAAATTTTTACTATGCAAACACTATGCAATACTATGCAAAACACTATGCAAAACACTACGCAAACACTATGCATAATAAAATATAATATATTCTATTTATGTAATAACTTTAATAAAGTATTCTATTTTATATAAAAGATGTTTCGCTTTTATTACGTTAATAATACGAATAAAACAAAACGTCATTATCGCTATAATAATTCATATTATTAATCGACAATAATGGAATCAAATCGAGTGACTTCTCACATAAGCATCAATAATCAATACCGCAAAAGCTACTATGCAACCACACGTGACATCGTATTTTTTACTAATGAGTAGTTCAACAAGAACTACCAGAAAACTTCCGCCGTTATTTCAATAAAATATTTTTGTCGCTTTCTCAATCCGACAATAATTACATTGCTAGGTCCACCAATGATTGAGTCATTGTATTTAATATTCCCTCGCTAAACCTAATATTCTCCCACCAATCGAATATAATATAACCACTTGCATACTTTGCAAAATTTATAAATACTACCCACAACTATAATATTATCTTAAATTCACACCATAATATTAAAAAAATTATTTCAACAAAATTTAAATCTTTATTGATAAAATCTGGGGTCTCACATTCGAGGTCCAAGGAACCCAGATTTGAGGGCGTGACACATTAAAACAAAGATTATGTCCCTATATAAAATTATTTTATCTTACAAAAAATAACTAGATATACATATTTTGGGATCTTAAAATTATTATTTTTATCAAATTAAATCATTTATCTTTTTATTTTTGAGTTCACGATTAATAGAGAAAATTTTGATTTTCTTAATAAGTATAAACATAATATTAATACTCTATTTTCAATAATGGGCCCAAAATATTTATATTAAATTATTTTAATGACAAAAATATTTTTAGTTGTTATAACTTTACCTTATGTACTTCCTCCTTCCATTCTTTTTTAATAGACGTTTTAGTAAAAAAATATAATTCATGTTTTATATGACCGATTAAAATGGTTATATATCTCACATTATCCTTCTAAATTTAATTGAAAAAGATAAATAATAAAGTAGTATTTAATGTATGAATAATATTAATATGGAAAATATAGTAATTAATGATTATTAGAAATCTACAAATGATATATAAAAATAAAAAAAAATTTACTACGTAAAAATACAAATACAAAGAAACAAGGAGAGTATTTCAGTTTCTATTTCAAGGACTATAGAAACATATAATTAATTAATAGAGATAATGAGAGAGGATATTACATAGGAATCCATGAGGGGTAAAATGCAAAGTAAACCACTGAACTTTAATGAGTTTTGGGTATTGAGCCATTTTCTTTTGGTCAACACAAATTGAGCCCCTTTCTATTAAAAAATTTGGATTTCGAGCCCCAGGCGCCACATGTGCGTTGACTTGCTTACGTGGCGCCTAATGGATTTCGAGCCCCAGGCGCCACATGTGCGTTGACTTGCTTACGTGGCGCCTACGTGACAGATCTGACGTGAATATTTTTAATTTTATTTTACAAGTGGACAGGCTGACGTGACGAATATTAAACTTAATCTCAAAAATTGTGTAGCTGTCAAGATTCGAACTCAAAACCTCTAGCTAAACAATTGAATCCAATGACCAACTGAGCAAATAATAATAATAATAATAATAACAACAACCAGGGATGCCTTAGTCAGTTAGTCTCCTCGGCCTTAGTAGTGGCCACGGATAAAGCAAGTCTGGCCAACATTACCTGATCATCATTCGTTTTCATTTCTCCCAAGATCGGTGTTAGAGTTTTGATACACGAGATCGGATATATATAATAATAATAATAATAATAATAATAATTATTATTATTATTATTATTATTATTATTATTATTATTATTATTATTATTATTATTATTATTATTGTTATTGATATTATTATTATTAGTATTAGTATTTTATTATTTTGGTTTCTTGCATGAGTCAGTATAAGTTATAGTAATGCATGAAGTTAATGTTATTGTTATTGGGGGAAATGATTTGTTCAGTTATAAATATTAATCCTTGCAAAATGATAATAACTTAGTCTCTTTGCTTAGTTGGTCATTGGTTCCAATTGTTTAGCTAGAGGTCTTTAGTTCGAATCTTGCGTTGACCAAAAGAAAAGGGCTCAATACTCAAAAACTCTTAAAGTTTTGTGGTCTACTTTGCATTTTACCCAATCCATTAGAGGTGAACTATTTTCTATGGATATTCTCAAGATATTACAATGTAGGGAATGCCTAATTATAGGCTAATAGATACATAAGATATTGATAAGTTTTACTTGATCCTTATCTTATTCAATCACTTAATATTATCTAACTAGCAAGAATTCATTCCGCTTTCTCCCAAGACTATGAACGGTGGAATTTATCCTAAACTTTGGAAGATCCAAACGATTTATTAGGATGAGCGGGAAATTCAAAATCATTTGTATTTTGTTATATAAATTCTAATCTATCTTTATCACTCAATATAAGATATATATAGTCTAATAAGGACAATTAATATTTCTCTCTTCCACTTTTATATCCATATGTAGCCGATGTTGGTATTATACAATTTAAAACGGAATAGGGGAGTAAATGTATTTTTAATGTTGCAAATCAATCTCGTGCATTATATATACCATCTCTCTCTCAACAATATATTTATATATATATACTATAAACACAAAGACTCATGCATCTTAAAAAGGATATATATTATCAAAAACACATGGGAAATAAATAAATAAATAAAATTTAATGTTGCAAATCAATCTCATGCATTAATTCTCATACCATCTCTCTCTCTAAACTATATCTATATATACAAGACACACAAAGACTCATACATCTAAGTAATTAATATAATTTTTTTGTCTTTTTCTTGTGTGTGAGACTGTGCATATGGAAGTTTCAGTGAAGTTTGCAGTAGTGAAGTTGGTGATGATGATACTAATGGCTTGTATGATTTCCATGGGAGCTGCTGACTGGAACTATTGTTGTCCTCGTATCCTTGCTTGTTGCGGTGTGCAGGAAGGGAAAAATCCCTTAGCAGCAGTAACCACTAATTTTAGTGGTTAATTAGCTGCGGAAATCTTTGTACTGGTTAAATAAGTGAAGGGTCTATTATGAGATTCTCATCGGTTCTTTTACATTAGGCTAACATTATGTCATATCTAAATTATATGGAATCGTTTTCTTTTGGTTCTCTCTGTATGTTGTGAGCCAGATTAAATTTTTACTATAAATTGAAGATTTTGAGACATGATAAGTCCATCACAAATGAAATTAATTGTTTTGTCGCAAATTTTGATATATAAATTAAATCGACTTTGAATTTAAAATATTTAAAATTGACTTTCTTAATCAATAATAATGTTATATTTCGGAAGGGAGGGAGTACATATATGTGAATATAGGAGGAAGTAATTTATATGTGTATGTGGTAGATTCACATCACAATCCTAAGCTTGGATATCTGTAGTCTATCATAGCTGGCAGATTCAGATCACAATTAAAATCCCTGTTGTTGATAGTCTATCTTAGGTGGTAGATTCAGATCATACTTTTCTCTTCTGAAATGAAATTGTTTGGATAATAAGAGCAATGTCTCATGGCCCTCGCAACGAGGAACTTGTGCGCCTTCTCACTCATTGAGTCGTAGGATTGGTATTCAATAACGAAATTCAGATGACTTTATATTGTTTATTAATATTAAAGAAATCATGTTGTATAAAACAATTTATCAATATGGCATATGGCATAAATCACATCCAAATAATATAGAGATATACTCAGGAAATACTATTGGAAAATATAGATATAATTAGCAAATAAACATAATTGCTAAATTAATAAAATTGATTGTTTAGTAGTTCCTAAATTAATACATTTGAGGACCATTTACTATCAATAAAAGTGAACCGGATAATCCGAAGAAATAGCCAAGATGACTAATGCACGAGCTACTACTCTATTATCATCACGTAATACATGCGAAAATGAATGAACTCAAAAGAACTTCTCAGTTGTAGGATTGATATTCATTAACTAAATTCAGTTGACTTTATATTGTTTATTAATATTAAATAAATCATGTTGCATAAAATAATTTATCAATATGGCATAAATCACATCAAAAGGATCTAAACTTATTTCATTTACAAATAATATAGAGATATACTCAAGATATACTATTGCAAAATTTAGATATAAACAAATAAATATGATTGCTAAATTGATAAAATTGATTGTTTAGGAGTTCCTATGTGACGACCCGAGAAATCAGATTACATTGTAATAGATTTTTAAGGTGAATATCTAATAAATGAACTTTTCATTTATGCCAAGAGTTGCGAATTTTTGGAGTTGAGCATGGTATAACTAATTTTCCTAAGTTACGAACTAAAAACGGACTTTTGAAAAATACTAAAAGAAATTGAAAATTTTCTGAAAAATTATTTTTGTGTATGGAATATATGCATATATGCGTGGTATAAAGATAAAAAATAATAAGATGATTTGGTATTTTTCATGCTTATGATTAAATTAAGAATAATTGAGAAAAATAGATTATAATAAGTTCTAAAATTTGTTAATATGATTTTAGTGACTAATAATCATTAATATTTATATTAAGACCATATAAGGGTAATTTTGTCATTTTTGATAAAATGTTATATGAAGGCTTTGATATGTTTGTTAAATGAATTAAATAATAAGAGATAAACAATTAACTTAAAATTGTTTATACGTTTATAAATAAATAAAATATTATTAAATGATTAATAATATTAGTAAAGAAATAAGATATTATTAAATGATTAATAATATTAGTAAAGAAATAAAATATTATTAAATGACTAATAGTATTAGTAAAGGAATAAAATATTATTAATTGATTAATAATATTAGACAAGAGTTTAAGATAAATGATAAAATGGTTAAGAAGGCTTAATGAGGGTACTAGGCTTTCATCGAAATGAAAATTATTATAAACTAACGAAGTCGGAATCGTTTAAGCGCTTTAATCGACTAGAGTAGGTCATTGAAATGACTTATAAGCACTACAGAAAAATATCTATCTGCGACTAAAGTTTTCAGCGACTGCCCCATCCGGTCGCTAATAGTATTAACAGCGACCGTCATCTGTGACCGGTACTAATTCTAGTCGCTAGTTTATATCAGCGACCGCATGTGGTCGCTTAGTGGTCGCTGACATGCATTTCCTTTCCAAAAATTGGTGCGAAACGTTGGCGCATATGTTTTTTGCGACCAATATATATCAGCGACCGCATACGGTCGCTGATCCATCCACGTCATTAAAAATTAGCGACCGCGTGCGGTCGCTGATCCTCTTAAACGTAAACAGACTCAGGCATTCGCTCGAACAGAAGAAAAGAAAAAGAGGGAGAGCAGAAGAGGGAGAAGGGGGAGAAAAGAAGAGGGAGGAAGAAATTGTATCTGAAGCCGCCCGTCTCGACAACTCAGGTAGTAAATTTGTAATTGTTAATTAAGTATTTATGCAAGAGATTTCATTAATTGGGTTTTGGTTTTCAATTGGGTTTTGCGAAAGTACTGAGTTTTGTTTTTCAATTAGGTTCCAATGCAGTTCTTTGTTTTGTTTTTTCCCTTTTTTCTCATTTGTTCCTTGGTGTGTTGGAGGCAAAAATCGTCGATGTTCATCATTCTGTTCAATTGGGTTGTAATGCAGTTATTTGTGTCGTCTAGGTTGGTGCAATATTGGAGCTAACGATTATGCATATACTGTACGATCTTCTATCGCTGGAAAAATAGAGATAGATGATATGGGAACTCTAAATTTGTAGTATACTCCTGAATTTTGTACTGTTTTAATTTGCATTTATTCGTTATTATTTTGTCTTATTATATTGAGAATTTGTATATTTCTCTTGGTTTGTGTCTTGGGTGCCTAGAAATGACATATATACATGCCGTCGTGCATGTGGCTAGTCCATATTATAGGGGAGACTCTGGCGAATTTTTTTTGTTGGTCGGGTAGTTGCGAACATTTATAATATTAACGACCTCTTTATGTGCTTACTAGTATGCTCAAGTCATGTTCTCTATATCCTTGACATGTTTATGTACATTTCATTTATAACTCATAATAACATCCTAAATTTTTATTTATAGATGTCTTCAACCAAAGACGTGAAAGCGCGGGTTGGGTGAGCCCTAATCATATCTCAAGGCCCCTAAGAATCCGGATGATCGCATTCTCATACGTATCCGCCCCTCCTCCGTAAAGCACGTAAATTAAACATCGTGTATATATAACAATTTAATATTCCCATTGTTATAAATATATTTTAATGTAAATTGTTGTATATTGTAGTGATTTCCAAGATAGTAAAATTGTGAAGTGTATTTCACAATTATGCTTACAGAACTGGCCTACGCTAGTGATTACATGGGCGAGCACACCTCTCGCCCATGAGGATGCAGTTTGGGCTGAATTTTAGGTATATTTTTTTTATCACTCTGATAGATAATACATAGTTAATCAAATAATATTGTTTAGTAATGTTGGATTATGGTAATATAACAGTTTTAATATTATTATTGTTGTTTTATTTGCAGAAGCGGTATAAATGGGACGACGCATAGTCTTCAGTTATTCAGACATTGTTCTGGCAGAAATGCGCCGTCCGAACTAAAGATAATCTGAACAAAGAACGACAGAAAGGCCTGCATAATGTCGAGATTGACCATCCAGGACAAGGTGAGCAGTATATGCATGAACATAGCCCCTGGTGGTGCGCACAACCCATATGGGTGCAGATGTGTGACCAGTGGAAAGCTGAGGGCTGGGTCAAGAGGCGCAAGACTTCCACCTCGAATAGATCCTCAGGTGTATCTGAAGGCGAAAAGGCAAAAGGCATGTATCGGGGCGACAGTATGTCTCAATCTCAAGGTCAACCTATCAATTGGTTCGATGTGTATGTAGCCACTCGCGATGGTCTGCCTGAGGCTGTTCAGATAGCGGTAATAAGTTAACTTTATACTAATATGTTGTTTATAAATTATGACGACCTTTTATTGCATTTTTTATTTATTTTTAACTACATAATTGTTGACCTTCTGACAGGACACTTATACGAATTTAATGAACGAACGCTATCCTGAAGGCACCCCACGTCCGTCGATTGATCAAGAATTGTGGGAGAGGGCGTCAATCATGAAGAAAAACTATGTTAAAGGCCAAGGAAAAAAATGACGCCCGACCATCAATGGCACAGGCATCTCTGCTACCCAGTCTAAACAGTCATCAGGTCATCCAGCATATCATACTCTTGTTAACTGTGTGAGAGCGAACTGTCGGGATCGTGATCTTTTTCGTATACTGGGCGGGCATCTGCAGTCTTTGAGTCCTGATGAGTTGGCGCAGCACATGCAAGCAAGAAGGCAAAGAATAAAGAAGCAGCAAAGCAGAAGAACACATCATTAGGATGACGATGAGGTATATATCGATATTATTACTGTCACTATCTTACTTATATGTTTCACTACATTGTCTATTGTTTAGCTTTACCTAAGTCATAGCAGTATCAACACATATATGTAACATGTTTTATTCTTTTGTTAATTATAGGGTCCTGATTTGGATGATCTATGAAGATTTAGACTTGTTTTTTAGATATTTAAAGCCTTGTAATCTTTTATATTCATTCTTTGGATAATTGTATTGGTTTACGATTCTATTATATGGATGTTTACGATTGTATTGTGTTGGTTTACGATTCTATCATATGGATGGATGTTTATATATACTATTGTGGATCGGTGTGTTGGGATATATATAAATCATGGACGAATGTTTATATGGATGCTTATATATACTGTTGTGTTTTGGGATAGAAAGCATGTTATTTTTGGGAAATCAACAAAACATGAAAAATATTATAAAAAAAAACCAACATTAGCGACCGCATGCGGTCGCTAATACTCTAAAGCTAGTCACGATAGCTACTTGAAATCAAATAATCGCATCGATCGTTATTACCGTGAATGACATCGCAGTGTACATCATCCCTGACACCTGACTTAGCATGAGTCAGAGTAATGATGGAGTCGGTCGCTAATAAGTCGGTCGCTGTTAGTGGTCGCTGATGTCTACTCAGCGACCAGATTACCTGTGACTAATATCAGTGACCAAATATAGTCGCTAATACTCATTTGCGGTCGCAGATATGCGGTCGCTGATAAGCCTTTTTATTGTAGTGAAGACGACGAAAAGCTTAATCACAAATTTTTGTGCGAATATTATAAAAATAATGTGAACGGATGTATATTTTGGGGTATAAGTCAAAAGGACAATTAACAGATTAAGTCACTAGGTGAGGATTAATTACTTAATCAATTAAATGGTCATAAATGCTTAGTCATTATTTGAAGAACGTTATAAATATGGATGAAGTAAAATGATAAAATACCGGTGCGTGCGTGTTTTTTAGAACTTGAGTTTATGTGATAAGTGTAAAGAAAGAGGAAACGCAATAAGACGTAAAATAAAGTTAAATATAATAAACAAAAGGGACAAGAAAATGTCATAGTATGTTTTAAAAATGTGACTAAGACATTGTGTATCAGGATTTAAAAAGGGAGAGTAATGAAATATATATTAGAGTTAACATAAGTGACTAATAAGCGTTATTATGCAACTAATTAAGGTTCGTATATACACTTAATCGTATAGGACAATTGAAAGACAAATTCTCCTAACCGCGCAAGGAACGCTTCGAGGCAAGTTCTTCAGTAACTTGGTCTTATGTGATAATCTGCATTAAACCATGTGTTTATAGTATTTAATGAAATATGTTGCTCTATGTGAACTAGTTGGTTATATGAATGTTATGTGACTAAGTTCAAAGTATGAAATTTGTGAAATATATATTAGTTGTACGACATGAAGTTTGTATGTGTTGTATGACAAGTATGATGCATATAAAAAAAATGCATATGATCATGAGATATATGAAGAATAAGTAGATGCAATGCCTAAAACTTATGATGAATGAATATATGAAATTTGTATGCTATGTGAAGCATGAAATGTGTAGACTGTTGGACTTGCTGAGCTGTCGTGTTAAACCTTGCAAACAAATTTTGTAGATAAAGGTCAACAAAGCAGATGATCATAGTGTCAAAGATTGCAGAATAGATGAAGGTTCACTATGAGGAATTGTAATGGAATGTCATTTGTGCTATAGTAACAACTTAAACCATTGGTGTATTCTCTTTAGAGTAAATATACTTGGAAATGCTAAGGGCTAGAACACTTAATAGCATAGTTTCTAGCTGTGTTATATGAACGTTGATGTTATACATTTGTAGTTGAAGAACATTGCGTAGAAGCATATTTAATTTGGATTGTGAGTTAATAAATATCGCAATAAATTTATCAACATGAAAAATATTGTTTAAAGTTTAAAATGGATAGATTAGATCATGAAAGATCTACAGATGTAATAACCCATTGTAAAGGTTACAGATTCTGGAACAGAAGGGAATAATGTATTAATTGGTATAAAAGTCAGGTTGTGTTCATTAATTTATGAATAAAGGTTGTATATATGGAGATGAAGGTAGTACCGTGGCGTACCAAGTTCGAGGTCCAAGGAACCCGGATTTGAGGGCGTGACACATTAAAACAAAGATTATGTCCCTATATAAAATTATTTTATCTTACAAAAAATAACTAGATATACATATTTTGGGATCTTAAAATTATTATTTTTATCAAATTAAATCATTTATCTTTTTATTTTTGAGTTCACGATTAATAAAGAAAATTTTGATTTTCTTAATAAGTATAAACATAATATTAATACTCTATTTTCAATAATGGACCCAAAATATTTATATTAAATTATTTTAATGACAAAAATATTTTTAGTTGTTATAACTTTACCTTATGTACTTCCTCCTCCATTCTTTTTTAATAGACGTTTTAGTAAAAAAATATAATTCATGTTTTATATGACTGATTAAAATGGTTATATATCTCACATTATCCTTCTAAATTTAATTGAAAAAGATAAATAATAAAGTAGTATTTAATGTATGAATAATATTAATATGGAAAATATAGTAATTAATGATTATTAGAAATCTACAAATGATATATAAAAATAAAAAAAATTCACTACGTAAAAATACAAATACAAAGAAACAAGGAGAGTATTTCAGTTTCTATTTCAAGGACTATAGAAACATATAATTAATTAATAGAGATAATGAGAGAGGATATTACATAGGAATCCATGAGGGGTAAAATGCAAAGTAAACCACTGAACTTTAAGGGTTTTTGGGTATTGAGCCATTTTCTTTTGGTCAACACAAATTGAGCCCCTTTCTATTAAAAAATTTGGATTTCGAGCCCCAGGCGCCACATGTGCGTTGACTTGCTTACGTGGCGCCTACGTGACAGATCTGACGTGAATATTTTTAATTTTATTTTACAAGTGGACAGGCTGACGTGGCGAATATTAAACTTAATCTCAAAAATTATGTAGCTGTCAAGATTCGAACTCAAAACCTCTAGCTAAACAATTGAATCCAATGACCAACTGAGCAAATAATAATAAGGGATGCCTTAGTCAGTTAGTCTCCTCGGCCTTAGTAGTGGCCACGGATAAAGCAAGTCTGGCCAACATTACCTGATCATCATTCGTTTTAATTTCTCCGGCATCGGGTGTTAGAGTTTTGATACACAGATCTGGATATATAATAATAATAATAATAATAATAATAATAATAATAATAATAATAATAATAATAATTATTATTATTATTATTATTATTATTATTATTATTGTTATTATTATTATTGTTAATATTATTATTATTATTATTGTTATTGATATTATTATTATTAGTATTAGTATTTTATTATTTTGGTTTCTTGCATGAGTCAGTATAAGTTATAGTAATGCATGAAGTTAATGTTATTGTTATTGTAGGAAATGATTTGTTCAGTTATAAATATTAATCCTTGCAAAATGATAATAACTTAGTCTCTTTGTTTAGTTGGTCATTGGTTCCAATTGTTTAGCTAGAGGTCTTTAGTTTGAATCTTGTCAGCTATATAATTTTTGAGATTAAGTTTAATATTCGCCACGTCAGATCTGCCACGTAAGCGTCACGTATGCAGTTCAACGCATATGTGGCGCCTGGGGCTCGAAGTCCAAATTTTTTAATAGAAAGGGGCTCAATTTGCGTTGACCAAAAAAAAAGGGCTCAATACTCAAAAACTCTTAAAGTTTTGTGGTCTACTTTGCATTTTACCCAATCCATGAGAGGTGAACTATTTTCTATGGATATTCTCAAGATATTACAATGTAGGGAATGCCTAATTATAGGCTAATAGATACATAAGATATTGATAAGTTTTACTTGATCCTTATCTTATTCAATCACTTAATATTATCTAACTAGCAACGGTCCCGTTTCTCCGGCACTATGAACGGTGGAATTTATCCTAAACTTTGGAAGATCCAAACGATTTATTAAGATGAGCGGGAAATTCAAAATCATTTGTATTTTGTTATATAAATTCTAATCTATCTTTATCACTCAATATAAGATATATATAGTCTAATAAGGACAATTAATATTTCTCTCTTCCACTTTTATATCCATATGTAGCCGATGTTGGTATTATACAATTTAAAACGGAATAGGGGAGTAAATGTATTTTTAATGTTGCAAATCAATCTCGTGCATTATATATACCATCTCTCTCTCAACAATATATTTATATATATATACTATAAACACAAAGACTCATGCATCTTAAAAAGGATATATATTATCAAAAACACATGGGAAATAAATAAATAAATAAAATTTAATGTTGCAAATCAATCTCATGCATTAATTCTCATACCATCTCTCTCTCTAAACTATATCTATATATACAAGACACACAAAGACTCATACATCTAAGTAATTAATATAATTTTTTTGTCTTTTTCTTGTGTGTGAGACTGTGCATATGGAAGTTTCAGTGAAGTTTGCGGTAGTGAAGTTGGTGATGATGATACTAATGGCTTGTATGATTTCCATGGGAGTCTATTGACCGAACTATTGTTGTCCTCGTATCCTTGCTTGTTGCGGTGTGCAGGAAGGGAAAAATCCCTTAGCAGCAGTAACCACTAATTTTAGTGGTTAATTAGCTGCGGAAATCTTTGTACTGGTTAAATAAGTGAAGGGTCTATTATGAGATTCTCATCGGTTCTTTTACATTAGGCTAACATTATGTCATATCTAAATTATATGGAATCGTTTTCTTTTGGTTCTCTCTGTATGTTGTGAGCCAGATTAAATTTTTACTATAAATTGAAGATTTTGAGACATGATAAGTCCATCACAAATGAAATTAATTGTTTTGTCGCAAATTTTGATATATAAATTAAATCGACTTTGAATTTAAAATATTTAAAATTGACTTTCTTAATCAATAATAATGTTATATTTCGGAAGGGAGGGAGTACATATATGTGAATATAGGAGGAAGTAATTTATATATGTATGTGGCAGATATCAGATCTATCATAGCTGGCAGATTCAGATCAAATTAAAATCCCAGTTGTTGATAGTCTATCTTAGGTGGTAGATTCAGATCATACTTTTCTCTTCTGAAATGAAATTATTTGGATAATAAGAGCAATGTCTCATGGCCCTCGCAACGAGGAACTTGTGCGCCTTCTCACTCGTTGAGTTGTAGGATTGGTATTCAATAACTAAATTCAGATGACTTTATATTGTTTATTAATATTAAAGAAATCATGTTGTATAAAACAATTTATCAATATGGCATATGGCATAAATCACATCCAAATAATATAGAGATATACTCAGGAAATACTATTGGAAAATATAGATATAATTAGCAAACAAACATAATTGCTAAATTAATAAAATTGATTGTTTAGGAGTTCCTAAATATCAGCTAAGTGATTGTTTTAATACACAGTGATTACTTAAATCATCCTTGGAATAAGTAATACATTAAGGCTTTAATATAATATAATCTTTACTAAATTTGAACATATATATAATATAATATAATATAATATAATAAGGCTTAAAGTAATACATTTGAGGACCATTTACTATCAATAAAAGTGAACCGGATAATCCAAAGAAATAGCCAAGATGACTAATGCACGAGCTACTACTCTATTATCATCACGTAATACATTCGAAAATGAAAGAACTCAAAAGACCTTCTCAGTTGTAGGATTGATATTCATTAAATAAATCATGTTGCATAAAATAATTTATCAGTATGGCATAAATCACATCAAAAGGACCTAAACTTATTTCATTTACAAATAATATAGAGATATACTCAAGATATACTATTGCAAAATTTAGATATAAACAAATAAATATGATTGCTAAATTAATAAAATTGATTGTTTAGGAGTTCTTATGTGTCGACCCGAGAAATCAGATTACATTGTAATAGATTTTTAAGGTCAATATCTAATAAATGAACTTTTATGTCGAGAGTTGGGAATTTTTGGAGTTGAGCATGGTATAACTAATTTTCCTAAGTTACGAACTAAAAACGGACTTTTGAAAAATACTAAAGGAAATTAAAAATTTCCAGAAAAATTATTTTGTGTATAGAATATATGCATATATGCGTGGCATAAAGATAAAAAATAATAAGATGGTTTGGTATTTTCATGCTTATGATTAAATTAAGAATAATTGAGAAAAATAGATTATAATAAGTCCTAAAATTTGTTAATATGACTTTAGTGACTAATAATCATTAATATTTATATTAAGACCATATAAGGGTAATTTTGTCATTTTTGATAAAATGTTATATGAAGGCTTTGATATGTTTGTTAAATGAATTAAATAGTAAGAGATAAACAATTAACTTAAAATTGTTTATAAATGAATAAAATATTATTAAATGATTAATAATATGAGTAAAGAAATAAGATATTATTAAATGATTAATAATATTAGTAAAGAAATAAGATATTATTAAATGATTAATAATATTAGTAAAGAAATAAGATATTATTAAATGATTAATAGTATTAGTAAAAGAATAAAATATTATTAATTGATTAATTATATTAAAAAAGAGTTTAAGATGAATGATAAAATGGTTAAGAAGGCTTAATGAGGGTATTAGGCTTTCATCGAAATGAAAATAATTATAAACTAACGAGTCGAAAATCGTTGAAGCAGTTTAATCGACTAGAGTAGGTCGACTAGTGACTTATAAGACGACGAAAAGCTTAATCACATATTTTTATGCGAATATTATAAAAATAATGTGAACGGATGTATATTTTGGTGTATAAGTCAAAAGGACAATTACCAGATTATGTCACGAGATGAGGATTAATTACTTAATCAAAGAAATGCTCATAGATTCTTTGAGTTATTATTTGAAGAACGTTATGAATATGGATGAAGTAAAATGATAAAATGTCGGTGTGTGGGGGCTTTTTAGAACTTGAGTTTGTGATAAGTGTAAAAAAAAGAGGAAACGTAATAAGACGTAAAATGAAGTTTAATGTAATAAACAGAAGGGACAAGAAAGTGTCATAGTATGTTTTAAAAATGTTATTAAGGCATTATGTATCAGGATTTAAAAAGGGAGAGTAATGAAATATATATTAGAGTTAACATAAGTGACTAATAAGCGTTATTAGGCAACTAATTATGGTTCGTATATATACTTAATCGTAGGGACAATGGAAGGACAAATTCTCCTAACAAGCTGAAGAATGAACGCTTGAGGCAAGTTCTTCAAGAATTTGCTCTTATGTGATAATCGCATTAAATCATGAACGATCTACGGATGTAATAACCGATTGTAAAGGTTACTGATTCTCGAATGTAAGGAATAATGTATTAATTTTTATAAAAGTCAGATTGTGTTCATTAATTTATGAATAAAGGTTGTATATATGGAGATGAAGGTAGTACCGTGGCGTACCAGGTTCGAGGTTCGAGGTTCGAGGTTCAAGGAACCCGGATTTGAGGGCGTGACACATTAAAACAAAGATTATGTCCCTATATAAAATTATTTTATCTTACAAAAAATAACTAGATATACATATTTTGGGATCTTAAAATTATTATTTTTATCAAATTAAATCATTTATCTTTTTATTTTTAAGTTCACGATTAATAGAGAAAATTTTGATTTTCTTAATAAGTGTATAAACATAATATTAATACTCTATTTTCAATAATGGGCCCAAAATATTTATATTAAATTATTTTAATGACAAAAGTATTTTTAGTTGTTATAACTTTACCTTATGTACTCCTCCCTCCATTCTTTTTTTAATTGACATTTTAATATAAAAAATATAATTCATGTTTTATATGACTGATTAAAATGTTATATATCTCACATTATCCTTCTAAATTTAATTGAAAAAGATGAATAAATAAAGTAGTGTTATAAAATATAACTAAAATCAAGTACAAAGATGATTAGAGAAAAGAGAGTATTTGCATAATATTTTGTATATCTCTCAATCACTTTACAATTATCTTATTTATAGAAATAAGAACATCAATACTATGAAGTTACAAAACTCAAGAGTCATAAGTTTCAAAATTCAATTGACATGGGAGTTACATGTATCTGACATCTATAATATTATGAATCTAGACATACATAATTTTATAACAAGTAGTATTTCATGTATGAATAATATTAATATGGAAAATTAAGTAATTAATGATTATTAGAAATCTACAAACGATATATAAAAAAATAAAAAATTCACTACGTAAAAATACAAATACAAAGAAACAAGGAGAGTATTTCGCTTTCTATTTCAAGGACTATAGAAACATAAAATTAATTAATAGAGATAATGAGAGAGGATATAACATGGGAATCCATGAGAGGTGAAATATTTTCTATGGATATTCTCAAGATATTACAAAGTAGGGAATGCCTAATTATAGGCTAATAGATACATAAGATATTGATAAGTTTTATTTGATCCTTATCTTATTCAATCACTTAATATTATCTAACTAGCAACAGCTTGCCTCCTCCCAAGATTATGAAATCGGTGGGATTTATCCTAAACTTTGGACGATCCAAACGATTTATTAGGATGAGCGGAAAATTCAAAATCATTTGTATCCATATGTAGCCGATGTTGGTATTATACAATTTAAAACGGAATAGGGGAGTAAATGCATTTTAATGTTGCAAGTCAATCTCGTGCATTATATATACCATCTCTCTCAACTATATATTTATATATACACTATAAACACAAAGACTCATGCATCTTAAAAAGGATATATATTATCAAAAACACATGTTAAATAAATAAATAAATAAAATATAATGTTGCAAATCAATCTCATGCATTAATTCTCATACCATCTCTCTCTCTAAACTATATCTATATATACAAGACACACAAAGACTTATACATCTAAGTAATTAATATATTTTTTGTCTTTTTCTTGTGTGTGAGATCTGTGCAGATGGAAGTTGCAAAGAAGTTTGCGTAAGTGAAGTTGGTGATGATGATACTAATGGCTTGTATGATTTCCATGGGAGTCAGCCGACCGAACTACTTTGTTGTCCTCGTATCCTTGCTTGTTGTGGTGTGCAGGAAGTGAAAAATCCCTTAGCAGCAGTAACCACTAATTTTAATGGTTAATTAGCTGCGGTAATCTTTGTACTGGTTAAATAAGTGAAGCGCCTATTCTGAGATTCTCATCGGTTCTTTTGCATTAGGTTAATATTATGTCATATCTAAATTATATGGAATCGTTTTCTTTTGGTTCTCTTTATATGTTGTGAGCCAGATTAAATCTTTACCACAAATTGAAGATTCTGAGACATGATAAGTCCATCACAAATGAAATTAATTGTTTCGTTGCAAATTTTGATATATAAATTAAATCGACTTTGAATTTAAAATATTTAAAATTGACTTTCTTAATCAATAATAATGTTATATTTTAGAAGGGAGAGAGTACATATATGTGAATATAGGAGGAAGTAATTTATATATGTATGTGGCAGATTCAGATCACAATTAAAATCCCTGTTGTTGATAGTCTATCTTAGGTGGTAGATTCAGATCATACTTTTCTCTTCTGAAGTGAAATTGTTTGGATAATAAGAGCAATGTCTCATGGCCCTCGCAACGAGGAACTTGTGCGCCTTCTCACTCGTTGAGTTGTAGGATTGGTATTCAATAACTAAATTCAGATGACTTTATATTGTTTTTTAATATTAAAGAAATCATGTTGTATAAAACAATTTATCAATATGGCATATGGCATAAATCACATCCAAATAATATAGAGATATACTCAGGAAATACTATTGGAAAATATAGATATAATTAGCAAATAAACATGATTTTAATAAAATTGATTGTTTAGGAGTTCCTAAATATTAGCTAAGTGATTGTTTTTAATACACAGTGATTACTTAAATAATCCATGGAATAAGTAATACATTAAGGCTTTAATATAATATAATCTTTACTAAATTTGAACATATAATATAATATAATATAATAAGGCTTAAAGTAATTAACTATCAATAAAAGTGAACCGGATAATCCGAAGAAATAGCCAAGATGACTAATGCACGAGCTACTACTCTATTATAATCACGTAATACATGCGAAAATGAATGAACTCAAAAGACCTTCTCAGTTGTAGGATTGATATTCATTAACTAAATTCAGTTGACTTTATATTGTTTATTAATATTAAATAAATCATGTTGCATAAAATAATTTATCAGTATGGCATAAATCACATCAAAAGGATCTAAACTTATTTCATTTATAAATAATATAGAGATATACTCAAGATATACTATTGCAAAATTTAGATATAAACTAAAATTTATTGTTTAGGAGTTGCTATGTGACGACCCGATAAATCAAATTACATTGTAATAGATTTTTAAGGTGAATATCTAATAAATGAACTTTTCATTTATGTCAAGGGTTGGGAATTTTTGGAGTTGAGCATGGTATAACTAATTTTTCTAAGTTACGAACTAAAAACAGACTTTTGAAAAATACTAAAGGAAATTGAAAATTTCCAGAAAATTTATTTTTGTGTATAGAATATATTCATATATGCGTGGCATAAAGATAAAAAATAATAAGATGATTTGGTATTTTTCATGTTTATGATTAAATTAAGAATAATTGAGAAAAATAGATTATAATAAGTCCTAAAATTTGTTAATATGATTTTAGTGACTAATAATCATTAATATTTATATTAAGACCAAATAGTTATAAGCATGTGAATGAATAGCAATTAATTGCTCATTTATCCGATTAATTACCCGATTGGTCAATATAACATCCAGAAATCAATTATTATCGAAATAAATGTCGATTTCCACTAACACTAATAATCCTAACACAATGAAAATATCAATTTCATCTTTAATCAACACGAACTTATTCATCATTAATATTATAACTCATAATATTTAACAACTAGGTCATTCCTAGGAAAGAGGGGGCTTTCCGATAAGGTTTTCTCCTTATTGGCGTGCAATTAGTGTGACCAAACCTCTCCTCGATGTAACTTTCTAGACATCGCCAATATTGCAAATAATAATAATAAACAACTTTGTCGCCTCTCAATTATTGATTTAATAATATAAAAATTATGAGAGATGATAATCTTGTGACAATAATTGAATCAATAATATGAGAGATATTGTGCAACAATTACAGTAGCAATAATTGAGTATAACTGAGTGACTTCTCACGTAAGCAATAATAATCAAAGATATTGTACAATACCGTGTGTTACTATGCAACCACACGTATTACTGTACTTTTACCACCGGGTATTTCAACAGTTTAACGGTAAACTTTCGTCGTTATTTTCATAAAAATTATTTCTGTCGTTTTCTAACTACGACAATACTTCCGTTGTGAGTCCACCAATGATTGTGCCTTCGTATGAATATTCTCCGACCAAATGAATATTTTATGACAACTTGCTTACTTTGCAAAAAAATTCACATATCACCCTTAACTTTAACCCTTTATCAATTTAACCATTTACTAAATAAAATAATAAATATAAGAAAATTGAATACTTTCATTTCATAAAATTCAGGGTCTTACAATCTCCCCTCCTTATGAAATTTCGCCCTCGAAATTTACGTACCTGGTAGTTCAAAGATATGAGAATACATTGCTTTCTTTTCGGATTGTACCTTTCCTGTTATTTCCTTTGTATCATGATTTTTTCATTGCTCATCTCCTGTATTTCAGATATCATTCTAGAATATATCTTCAAAACAAAGGTTAATTGACATATCAACTGTGACTCTCATCCCTTTACTTGTATAGCACCTCACAGTGATACCTTACAATGGTACCTTACATAAAGGTACAGTCAACAACTATTTTAGAAATTAAAATCTTTGAAAAATGCTCAATGAAACCTTCGTACATGGGAGGCCATGCATCTAAGTTATAAAAGATATCATATGACTAGAGAATTATCCTTGGTTGACCCAATAGACACCAAAGAAAAATGAGAAGATTACTATCATGATCTTTTCAATGATGAGTCTTCTCTTGACATATATTTATCTCCATTGTCTACAATTGAGAATTATATTTCAACCAAACTCTGAGATTATAGATGTAGTGCTCATAGATATAATCAGCAAGTGCATGTACACAACCCTGTCTTATGATAACACGAAGTCGTTTGTCATTAGACATCTTGTATGATAGTGACAAAACACCCTTCCAAAGTTGGGTTCACCTCACCCTATTCGGTTCACCAAAATCAACGGTTAAAATGATTAAGAAAATATGACATACTTATCTAAAATTCTCAATAGAATTATTTCCATACTGTTTTAGAAACCTTAACAGCTATAGACCATCATTTTATTCCCTTTTACCCCGCCAATTCCAAACCCACACACTCTTATTACACGAAAGGAATTGTAAAGCAAAAGGGTTAGCACAACCACCACCGAAAGAAAGAATATCATGACTAAAGATAATTAAATTATCAATATCCTTCATCAAGAATAAATCAAATATTTAGAACATATGGTAGATGATAAAACTTTTCAACCATAGTGGCATCGAACGAAACAATCCATTAGAAGAGTCAAATCAATAGACCATAAAGTCTATTATCTTCTTCAAGTTAAAAGTCCACCAACAATGTTTTATCCTCAGAACATCAATCAACAGCTCATGTCCACAATCATGTAAATAACTCATAATCATAATTGTGATTCTAAATTCCTCTTCGCACCTGTGATCGAAGATAATTTTCATCACCTATCTTTACCTAAAACATCAAAGATCATGGTTATACCAAATCACGCCTGCTTCATAATCATACTAATAAATTCATCTTTGCACTACTAACTAAAGATATTCATTAATAGTTCATCTTTGCACTATAAGCCAAAGACATGCAACTGTATTTTTAGAAGAGTCAAATAGAGCATGATATCTACTATCTTCTACGAATTAAAAGTTTGTTATCAATATTTTATCATTTGAGACACGACTTAATAAATAATTCACATCACCAAATTATCCCCTCGCATTACGGCCAAGGATATTCATTAGTATCACATCCAAGAATTTTCCATACACTATGGGCCAATGATATTCATTATTACCATATCCATGAATTAATATTTCATCACGAGACTCAAATTTCAATAATTAATCCACGCCATTGAATTATCCGTACTACGGGCCAAAGATATTCATTAAGATCACGACCACGAATTATCCATGCACTACGAGCCACGGATATTCAGATTTTCATCAAGGGTCATGATCATGCCAAACAATAATTCATCTTTACACCCTTGCCAAAGAGAACGTATGATGGTCATGATCATACCAACATCTCATCCATCAATGCAAGATCACGACCAATGAGGACTTTTATCACATCATTTATAACATTATGAGTCATGATTATTATACCGAATGATCCCCGTCATAATCATACCAATCAACAAATTCATCTATGCACGTAAGCCAAAGATGATTTTCATCACAATATAAGCATGAGAATGATGACAATAATATAAGAATTCAATTAAATGAAAGCAAAGAATAAATTTTAAAGATTTACAATTTAATTTATCCAGAATTTAATAATGTCCAAATTGTCAACATAATACTGATTTGTGGAGTAAAATTCAAGAATAATATTGTATCAAAAATGATTTGGACAGAAAAGAAATCAATTTTTGTCATGAATAGTACCCCGGGTGAATAGTACTTCGGGAATAGTACCCCATGAATAGTACTTGTGAATAGTACTTTGTGAATAGTATCCTGTGAATAGTACTTTGTGAATAGTACCGTATAAATAAATAGTACTCATGGACAGTACTTCGACATGAAAAGCTTAAAATTTAACAAGAATATGCAAAAAATATTCTTGTGAAATGATACTAGATGAGGCGCAAATTTCAAGGATATTCTACTAATTTCACGGAGTATAGAAGCAACATTTTAACAAAATAAGGGTATAATCAGGTATACGAGACAAAATAATATTACTCATATACTACAGAGTATGGAAGAAAATATTATTTCTTATGAATACTGAACAAAAATAATATCCCTTACCTTAGAAGAAAACTGGATACTAGAATAGTGAAGTAGTGGAATACGCTTCTTCTTTCTCTCTATAGCTTCTCTTTCTATAATTGCTCTTGTGACTCTTAGTGAATTGGTGAGAATGAAAGAAGAATGAGCTTCTATTTATAGGAAAATATAGTTTCGATAATTGCACGTTTTGGGGCTTGAAATATAACAGTATAATACCTTCATCTTTTTATTTATTTTTAATTTAGTCCTGCAAATATTATTAAACTTGCACCACCTCCCTTAATAGTACATGCATGTGAATCAATAGTACATACATGTGAATCAATAGTACTATACATGTGAAAAAATAGTTACAGTATAGTACCTTCATCTATACCTCCATTTTTAATTTAGTCATGCAAGTATTATCAATCTTGCATCACATCTCTTAATAGTACATGCATGTGAATCAATAGTACATACATGTGAACAAATAGTTATAAGCATGTGAATTAATAGCAATTAATTGCTCATTTATCCGATTAATTACCCGATTGGTCAATATAACATCCAGAAATCAATTATTATCAAAATAAATATCGATTTCCACTAACACTAATAATCCCAACACAATGAAAATATCAATTTCATCTTTAATCAACACGAAATTATTCATCATTAATATTATAACTCACAATATTTAACAACCAGATCATTCCCAAGAAAGAAGGGGCTTTCCGATAAGGATTTCTCCCTATTGGCGCGCAATTAGGTGACCAAACCCCTCATCGACAGAACTTTCTAGACATCGTCAATATTACAAATAATAATATGAATAACTTTGTCGTCTCAATTATTGATTTAATAATATAAAAAATTATGCAGATGATACTGTGACAATAATTGAATCAATAATATGAGAGATATTATGCAGCAATTACTATAGCAATAATTGAGTATAACTAAGTGACTTCTCATGTAAGCATCAATAATCAAAGATATTGTACAATACCATGTGCTACTATGCAACCACGCTTATTACTGTACTTTTACCACCGGGTATTTCAATGCAGCTTTAACGGTAAAACTTTCGCCATTATTTTTATTAAAATTATTTATGTCATTTTCTAACTCCGACAATACTTCTGTTGCGTGTCCACCAATGATTGTGATGTCGTACGAATATTCCCTGACAAAAAGAGTATTCCCCGACCAAACGAATATTTTATGACAACTTGCTTACTTTGCAAAAAAATTCACATATCACCCTTAACTTTAACCCTTTATCAATTTAACCATTTACTAAAAAAAATAATAATTATAAGAAAATTGAATACTTTTATTTCTTAAAATTCGGGGTCTTACATGCATCACACACACACAACATCTTTATAGCACAGGTTTGGATTATTTGATTGTATGGTATGATGCATGTAACTTAGTTTGATACTTTATTCTTGAATTCAGATATTTCTCTGAGGCATATTTGATTGGAATTCTAGTATGGCTGGAAATCTTGGGAATCACTTGCATGATAGTGTAGTTTGCATAGCATGTAGTTGCATTGTCTAATTTGCTTTTGTGTGTTTGCTTGAGGGCAAACAATAGTTCAAGGTTGGGGGTATTTGATAAGTATGTTTTATACCTACTTATTGGTTAACAACTCACTGGAATTCTGCTATACTCAAGTATTTTTGGTATGTTTTTTTTTTTTGTGTTTGTTTTGCAGTGAGCATAGTTAGAACTGCTAAGGCATGGTATGGCATGGAAATGGCAAGACAAAGCATGGTGTCTTATGAAAGAATGAAGATGGCAACTTAACTCAAGCGTTTGAGGAGGACATTTAAACGATCGTTGGAGTGGTGAAGTAGAAGAAAAGAAGAAGAAGAAGTGAACATCAAGCAAAGCAACATTTCGTATAAACACCAAAGAACAAAGAAGTAAAGAGCGCTGGTCGCCACCGCCATATAGGCTAGACACGGCGTGACCGCACCAGAAGAAGACCAGAGGCAGAAGAGACTAGTCGCGCTTGCACATGCACCTACACACAACGGCGCTGCAAGCCAAGCACCCACCCATGGTAGCCACACACACACGCACAAGGCCTGCATCCGATTCCTCCTATGACACTACGCGGCCGCGCCCGTCATATTTAGTTTAAAATGACTTTTTATTTTGAAAAGTTGGAGCGTGTTTTCTATCTTAGGATATATTGGAGGGTTTTGAAAAGACGTTTTTTATCATTCATTCTATTTTCAGTTTTTGATATTACTATTATTAGGGTTTGGGATTCTAGAGAGAGTTAATAGCATTTTCTCTATTTCTTTAAGCTTCTCTCTCTAGATTATTGATTGTTAATATTGGTTTTCATTCTGGTGACGATTGTGGACTTGAATTAGCTTGGAATCAAAATTCGAAGTAGGGTTTATCAGATTTGATTCCTTATTTCTCTTATATCTCATTTTCTTATTTCTTATTCAATGTTTTGCTTCAATCCCATAATGGCTATTGATTCAGAGATGAACTAACTTCTATTATGGGATCCTAATGGAATTTAATGTGTAGTCCAGTTTTGTATGCCTACTTGTGATGCTTGTATGTTTAATATTGATCGCTTAATGATAAGTAGGTTTTATATCTACTTATCCAAAGATTCATTACATGAATTATTTGCTTTTATTCATGTGTCTTAGTTACTTTTCATACATTTTATGTTACTTTGTAGGCTATAATACGACATTGGCATGAAGAAGCAAGGAAAGCAATTCGGACATCTTTTGGACCAAAATGCGCAAGCAAATAAAAGGAGAGAGATTGAAGGACTTTTAATACCACGTTGGATGCATGTTCTTGGCTTGGAACTTAGAATTTATTGTAAATCTACTTCTTAGCTTTCCTAACATCTTGAATCATCTCAATCGGAGATTCGGTTGTGAGAGTTATGGCCTTTTTATCAACGAAGATCAAAGCTAAGAGTTGTCATGTTTGCCATTTACATAAAGATCTACTTCAAGCTCGGTTTTCCTTGATCCCACGGATTCTCGCCAATCCTCAAAGCATGAAAGTTGTAGATCAAGGACTATAGAAACATATAATTATTTCAGGGAAAGAAAGTATTTCAGTTTCTATTTCAAGGACTATAGAAACATATAATTAATTAATAGAGATAATGAGAGAGGATATAACATGGGAATCCATGAGAGGTGAAATATTTTATGTGGATATTCTCAAGATATTACAATGTAGGGAATGCCTAATTATAGGCTATACATAAGATATTGATAAGTTTTACTTGATCCTTATCTTATTCAATCACTTAATATTATCTAACTAGCAACAGTTCCGTTCCTCCGGCATTATGAACGGTGAGATTTATCCTAAATTTTGGACGGTCCAAACGATTTATTAGGATGAGCGGAAAATTCAAAATCATTTGTATTTTGTTATATAGATATATAATTTAATAAGGACAATTAATATTTCTCTCTTCCACTTTTATATCCATATGTAGCCGATGTTGATATTATACAATTTAAAACGGAATAGGGGAGTAAATGCACTTTAATGTTGCAAATCAATCTCGTGCATTATATATACCATCTCTCTCTCAACTATATATTTATACATATACTATGAACACAAAGACGCATGCATCTTAAAAAGGATATATATTATCAAAAACACATGTGAAATAAATAAATAAATAAAATTTAATGTTGCAAATCAATCTCATGCATTAATTCTCATACCATCTCTCTCTCTAAACTATATCTATATATACAACACACAAAGACTCATACATCTAAGTAATTAATATACTTTTTTGTCTTTTTCTTGTGTGAGACTGTGCAGATGGAAGTTGCAGTGAAGTTTGCAGTAGTGAAGTTGGTGATGATGATACTAATGGCTTGTATGATTTCCATGGGAGTCATTGACCGAACTATTGTTGTCCTCGTATCCTTGCTTGTTGCGGTGTGCAGGAAGGGAAAAATCCCTTAGCAGCAGTAACCACTAATTTTAAAGGTTAATTAGCTGCGGTAATCTTTGTACTGGTTAAATAAGTGAAGGGCCTATTATGAGATTCTCATCGGTTCTTTTGCATTAGGCTAATATTATGTCATATCTAAATTATAAGGAATCGTTTTCTTTTGGTTCTCTCTATATGTTGTGAGCCAGATTAAATCTTTACTACAAATTGAAGATTCTGAGACATGATAATTCCATCACAAATGAAATTAATTGTTTCGTTGCAAATTTTGATATATAAATTAAATCGACTTTGAATTTAAAATATTTAAAATTGACTTTCTTAATCAATAATAATGTTATATTTTGGAAGGGAGAGAGTACATATATGTGAATATAGGAGGAAGTAATTTATATGTGTATGTGGTAGATTCACATCACAATCCTAAGCTTAGATATCTGTAGTCTATCATAGCTGGCAGATTCAGATCACAATTAAAATCCCTGTTGTTGAGTCTATCTTAGGTGGTAGATTCAGATCATACTTTTCTCTTCTAAAATGAAATTGTTTGGATAATAAGTGCAATGTCTCATGGCCCTCGCAACGAGGAACTTGTGCGCCTTCTCACTCATTGAGTTGTAGGATTGGTATTCAATAACTAAATTCAGATGACTTTATATTGTTTATTAATATTAAAGAAATCATGTTGTATAAAACAATTTATCAATATGGCATATGGCATAAATCACATCCAAATAATATAGAGATATACTCAGGAAATACTATTGGAAAATATAGATATAATTAGCAAACAAACATAATTGCTAAATTAATAAAATTGATTGTTTAGGAGTTCCTAAATATCAGCTAAGTGATTGTTTTTAATACACAGTGATTACTTAAATCATCCTTGGAATAAGTAATACATTAAGGCTTTAATATAATATAATCTTTACTAAATTTGAACATATATATAATATAATATAATAAGGCTTAAAGTAATACATTTGAGGACCATTTACTATCAATAAAAGTGAACCGGATAATCCAAAGAAATAGCCAAGATGACTAATGCACGAGCTACTACTCTATTATCATCACGTAATACATTCGAAAATGAAAGAACTCAAAAGACCTTCTCAGTTGTAGGATTGATATTCATTAACTAAATTCAGTTGACTTTATATTGTTTATTAATATTAAATAAATCATGTTGCATAAAATAATTTATCAGTATGGCATAAATCACATCAAAAGGAGCTAAACTTATTTCATTTACAAATAATATAGAGATATACTCAAGATATACTATTGCAAAATTTAGATATAAACAAATAAATATGATTGCTAAATTAATAAAATTGATTGTTTAGGAGTTCTTATGTGTCGACTCGAGAAATCAGATTACATTGTAATAGATTTTTAAGGTGAATATCTAATAAATGAACTTTTATGCCAAGAGTTGGGAATTTTGGAGTTGAGCATGGTATAACTAATTTTCCTAAGTTACAAACTAAAAACGGACTTTTGAAAATAATACTAAAGGAAATTAAAATTTCGAAAAATTATTTTTGTGTATAGAATATATGCATATATGCGTGGCATAAAGATAAAAAATAATAAGATGGTTTGGTATTTTTCATGCTTAAGATTAAATTAAGAATAATTGAGAAAAATAGATTATAATAAGTCCTAAAATTTGTTAATATGACTTTAGTGACTAATAATCATTAATATTTATATTAAGACCATATAAGGGTAATTTTGTCATTTTTGATAAAATGTTATATGAAGGCTTTGATATGTTTGTTAAATGAATTAAATAGTAAGAGATAAACAATTAACTTAAAATTATTTATACGTTTATAAATGAATAAAATATTATTAAATGATTAATAATATGAGTAAAGAAATAAGATATTATTAAATGATTAATAATATTAGTAAAGAAATAAGATATTATTAAATGATTAATAATATTAGTAAAAGAATAAAATATTATTAATTGATTAATTATATTAAAAAAGAGTTTAAGATGAATGATAAAATGGTTAAGAAGGCTTAATGAGGGTATTAGGCTTTCATCGAAATGAAAATAATTATAAACTAACGAGTCGAAAATCATTGAAGCAGTTTAATCGACTAGAGTAGGTCGACTAGTGACTTATAAGACGACGAAAAGCTTAATCGCATATTTTTATGCGAATATTATAAAAATAATGTGAACGGATGTATATTTTGGTGTATAAGTCAAAAGGACAATTACCAGATTATGTCACGAGGTGAGGATTAATTACTTAATCAAATAAATGCTCATAGATTCTTTTGAGTTATTATTTGAAGAACGTTATGAATATGGATGAAGTAAAATGATAAAAGGCCTGATTAATGTGGCTTTTTAGAACTTGAGTTTATGTGATAAGTGTAAAAAAAAGAGGAAACGTAATAAGACGTAAAATGAAGTTTAATGTAATAAACAGAAGGGACAAGAAAGTGTCATAGTATGTTTTAAAAACGTGATTAAGGCATTATGTATCAGGATTTAAAAAGGGAGAGTAATGAAATATATATTAGAGTTAACATAAGTGACTAATAAGCGTTATTAGGCAACTAATTATGGTTCGTATATATACTTAATCGTGTAGGACAATGGAAGGACAAATTCTCCTAACCGCGCAAGGAACGCTTCGAGGCAAATTCTTCAGTAACTTGCTCTTATGTGATAATCTGCATTAAATAATGAACGATCTACAGATATAATAACCGATTGTAAAGGTTACAGATTCTGGAACAGAAGGGAATAATGTATTAATTTGTATAAAAGTCAGATTGTGTTCATTAATTTATGAATAAAGGTTGTATATATGGAGATGAAGGTAGTACCGTGGCGTACCAGGTTCGAGGTTCGAGGTTCGAGGTTCGAGGTTCGAGGTTCGAGGTTCGAGGAACCCGGATTTGAGGGCGTGACACATTAAAACAAAGATTATGTCCCTATATAAAATTATTTTATCTTACAAAAAATAACTAGATATACATATTTTGGGATCTTAAAATTATTATTTTTATCAAATTAAATCATTTATCTTTTTATTTTTGAGTTCACGATTAATAGAGAAAATTTTGATTTTCTTAATAAGTGTATAAACATAATATTAATACTCTATATTCAATAATGGGCCCAAAATATTTATATTAAATTATTTTAATGACAAAAGTATTTTTAGTTGTTATAACTTTACCTTATGTACTCCCTCCCTCCATTCTTTTTTAATTGACATTTTAATATAAAAAAAATATAATTCATGTTTTATATGACTGATTAAAATGGTTATATATCTCACATTATCCTTCTAAATTTAATTGAAAAAGATGAATAAATAAAGTAGTGTTATAAAATATAACTAAAATCAAGTACAAAGATGATTAGAGAAAGAGAGTATTTGCATAATATTTTGTATATCTCTCAATCACTTTACAATTATCTTATTTATAGAAATAAGAATATCAATACTATGAAGTTACAAAACTCAAGAGTCATAAGTTTCAAAATTCAATTGACATGGGAGTTACATGTATCTAGACATCTATAATATTATGAAATCTAGACATACATAATTTTATAACAAGTAGTATTTCATGTATGAATAATATTAATATGGAAAATTAAGTAATTAATGATTATTAGAAATCTACAAACGATATATAAAAAAAAAAAATTCACTACGTAAAAATACAAATACAAAGAAACAAGGAGAGTATTTCAGTTTCTATTTCAAGGACTATAGAAACATAAAATTAATTAATAGAGATAATGAGAGAGGATATAACATGGGAATCCATGAGAGGTGAAATATTTTCTATGGATATTCTCAAGATATTACAAAGTAGGAATGCCTAATTATAGGCTAATAGATACATAAGATATTGATAAGTTTTATTTGATCCTTATCTTATTCAATCACTTAATATTATCTAACTAGCAACAGCTTGCTCCTCCTCACTATGAGCGGTGGGATTTATCCTAAATTTTGACTATTCAAACGATTTATTAGAATGAGCGGAAAATTCAAAATCATTTGTATCCATATGTAGCCGATGTTGGTATTATACAATTTAAAACGGAATAGGGAATCATTTGTATCCATATGTAGCCGATGTTGGTATTATACAATTTAAAACGGAATAGGGGAGTAAATGCATTTTAATGTTGCAAGTCAATCTCGTGCATTATATATACCATCTCTCTCAACTATATATTTATATATACACTATAAACACAAAGACTCATGCATCTTAAAAAGGATATATATTATCAAAAACACATGTTAAATAAATAAATAAATAAATAAAATTTAATGTTGCAAATCAATCTCATGCATTAATTCTCATACCATCTCTCTCTCTAAACTATATCTATATATACAAGACACACAAAGACTTATACATCTAAGTAATTAATATATTTTTTTGTCTTTTTCTTGTGTGTGAGACTGTGCAGATGGAAGTTGCAGTGAAGTTTGCAGTAGTGAAGTTGGTGATGATGATACTAATGGCTTGTATGATTTCCATGGGAGCTGCTGACTGGAACTACTGTTGTCCTCGTATCCTTGCTTGTTGTGGTGTGCAGGAAGTGAAAAATCCCTTAGCAGCAGTAACCACTAATTTTAATGGTTAATTAGCTGCGGTAATCTTTGTACTGGTTAAATAAGTGAAGCGCCTATTCTGAGATTCTCATCGGTTCTTTTGCATTAGGTTAATATTATGTCATATCTAAATTATATGGAATCGTTTTCTTTTGGTTCTCTTTATATGTTGTGAGCCAGATTAAATCTTTACCACAAATTGAAGATTCTGAGACATGATAAGTCCATCACAAATGAAATTAATTGTTTCGTTGCAAATTTTGATATATAAATTAAATCGACTTTGAATTTAAAATATTTAAAATTGACTTTCTTAATCAATAATAATGTTATATTTTAGAAGGGAGAGAGTACATATATGTGAATATAGGAGGAAGTAATTTATATATGTATGTGGCAGATTCAGATCACAATTAAAATCCCAGTTGTTGATAGTCTATCTTAGGTGGTAGATTCAGATCATACTTTTCTCTTCTGAAGTGAAATTGTTTGGATAATAAGAGCAATGTCTCATGGCCCTCGCAACGAGGAACTTGTGCGCCTTCTCACTCGTTGAGTTGTAGGATTGGTATTCAATAACTAAATTCAGATGACTTTATATTGTTTTTTAATATTAAAGAAATCATGTTGTATAAAACAATTTATCAATATGGCATATGGCATAAATCACATCCAAATAATATAGAGATATACTCAGGAAATACTATTGGAAAATATAGATATAATTAGCAAATAAACATAATTTTAATAAAATTGATTGTTTAGGAGTTCCTAAATATTAGCTAAGTGATTGTTTTTAATACACAGTGATTACTTAAATAATCCATGGAATAAGTAATACATTAAGGCTTTAATATAATATAATCTTTACTAAATTTGAACATATAATATAATATAATATAATAAGGCTTAAAGTAATTAACTATCAATAAAAGTGAACCGGATAATCCGAAGAAATAGCCAAGATGACTAATGCACGAGCTACTACTCTATTATCATCACGTAATACATGCGAAAATGAATGAACTCAAAAGACCTTCTCAGTTGTAGGATTGATATTCATTAACTAAATTCAGTTGACTTTATATTGTTTATTAATATTAAATAAATCATGTTGCATAAAATAATTTATCAGTATGGCATAAATCACATCAAAAGGATCTAAACTTATTTCATTTATAAATAATATAGAGATTTATAAATAATATAGAGATATACTCAAGATATACTATTGCAAAATTTAGATATAAACTAAAATTTATTGTTTAGGAGTTGCTATGTGACGACCCGATAAATCAAATTACATTGTAATAGATTTTTAAGGTGAATATCTAATAAATGAACTTTTCATTTATGTCAAGGGTTGGGAATTTTTGGAGTTGAGCATGGTATAACTAATTTTTCTAAGTTACTTAACTAAAAACAGACTTTTGAAAATACTAAAGGAAATTGAAAATTTCCGAAAATTTATTTTTGTGTATAGAATATATTCATATATGCGTGGCATAAAGATAAAAAATAATAAGATGATTTGGTATTTTTCATGTTTATGATTAAATTAAGAATAATTGAGAAAAATAGATTATAATAAGTCCTAAAATTTGTTAATATGATTTTAGTGACTAATAATCATTAATATTTATATTAAGACCAAATAGTTATAAGCATGTGAATGAATAGCAATTAATTGCTCATTTATCCGATTAATTACCCGATTGGTCAATATAACATCCAGAAATCAATTATTATCGAAATAAATGTCGATTTCCACTAACACTAATAATCCTAACACAATGAAAATATCAATTTCATCTTTAATCAACACGAACTTATTCATCATTAATATTATAACTCATAATATTTAACAACTAGGTCATTCCTAGGAAAGAGGGGGCTTTCCGATAAGGTTTTCTCCTTATTGGCGTGCAATTAGGTGACCAAACCTCTCCTCGACAGAACTTTCTAGACATCGTCAATATTGCAAATAATAATATGAACAACTTTGTCGTCTCAATTATTGATTTAATAATATAAAAAATTATGCAGATGATACTGTGACAATAATTGAATCAATAATATGAGAGATATTGTGCAACAATTACAGTAGCAATAATTGAGTATAACTGAGTGACTTCTCACGTAAGCAATAATAATCAAAGATATCAGATAATAATCGCGTGTTATACTATGCAACCACACGACATCGTATTTTTTTACCACCGGGTATTTCAACAGTTTAACGGTAAACTTTCGTCGTTATTTTCATAAAAATTATTTCTGTCATTTTCTAACTACGACAATACTTCCGTTGCGGGTCCACCAATGATTGTGCCTTCGTATGAATATTCTCCGACCAAATGAATATTTTATGACAACTTGCTTACTTTGCAAAAAAAATCACATATCACCCTTAACTTTAACCCTTTATCAATTTAACCATTTACTAAATAAAATAATAAATATAAGAAAATTGAATACTTTCATTTCATAAAATTCGGGGTCTTACAATCTCCCCTCCTTATGAAATATCGCCCTCGAAATTTACGTACATGGTAGTTCAAAGATATGAGAATACATTGCTTTTTTTTTTGGATTGTACCTTTCCAGTTATTTCCTTTGTATCATGATTTTTCCATTGCTCATCTCCTGTATTTCAGATATCATTCTAGAATATATCTTCAAAACAAAGGTTAATTGACATATCAACTGTGACTCTCATCCCTTTACTTGTATAGCACCTCACAGTGATACCTTACAATGGTACCTTACATAAAGGTACAGTCAACAACTATTTTAGAAATTAAAATCTTTGAAAAATGCTCAATGAAACCTTCGTACATGGGAGGCTATGCATCTAAGTTATAAAAGATATCATATGACTCGAGAATTATCCTTGGTTGACCCAATAGACACCAAAGAAAAATGAGAAGATTACTATCATGATCTTTTCAATGGTGAGTCTTCTCTTGACATATATTTATCTCCATTGTCTACAATTGAGAATTATATTTCAACCAAACTCCGAGATTATAGAGGTAGTGCTCATAGATATAATCAGCAAGTGCATGTACACAACCCTGTCTTATGATAACACGAAGTCGTTTGTCATTAGACATCTTGTATGATAGTGACAAAACACCCTTCCAAAGTTGGGTTCACCTCACCCTATTCGGTTCACCAAAATCAATCTTAAAAAATGATTAAGAAAATATGACACACTTATCTAAAATTCTCAATAGAATTATTTCCATACTTTTTTTAGGAAACCTTAATGACTATAGACCATCATTTTATTCCCTTTTACCCCGCGCTTCCCAAATTAAATACACTCTTATTACCTGAAAGGAATTGTAAAGCAAAAGGGTTAGCACAACCAGCCCAGTTTCAAAGTAAAGAATATCATGACTAAAGATAATTAAATTATCAATATCCTTCATCAGTAATAAATCAAATATTTAGAACATATGGTAGATGATAAAACTTTTCAACCATAGTGGCATCGGAACGAGCAATCCATTAGAAGAGTCAAATAGACCATAAAGTCTATTATCTTCTTTAAGTTAAAAGTCCACCAACAATGTTTTATCCCTGTAACATCAATCAACAGTTCATGTCCACAATCATGTAAATAACTCATAATCATAATTGTGATTCTAAATTCCTCTTCGCACCCAGGACGAAGATAATTTTCATCACCTATCTTTACCTAAAACATCAAAGATCATGGTTATACCAAATCACAGTTCCTGTTCATAATCATACTAATAAATTCATCTTTGCACTACGGGCTAAAGATATTCATTAATAGTTCATCTTTGCACTATAAGCCAAAGACATGCAACTGTATTTTAGAAGAGTCAAGTAGAGCATGATATCTACTATCTTCTACGAATTAAAAGTTTGTTATCAATATTTTATAGCTGAGACACAGCTTAATAAATAATTCACATCACCAAATTATCCCTGCATTACGGCCAAGGATATTCATTAGTATCACATCCAAGAATTTTCCATACACTATGGGCCAATGATATTCATTATTACCATATCCATGAATTAATATTTCATCGCTGAGACTCAGCTCAATAATTAATCCACGTCATTGAATTATCCGTGTACTACGGGCCAAAGATATTCATTAGTATCACGACCACGAATTATCCATGCATTACGAGCCACGGATATTCGTATTTTCATCAAGGGTCATGATCATGCCAAACAACAATTCATCTTTACACCCTTGGCCAAAGAGAACGTATGGTCATGATCATACCAACATCTGTCCATCAATGCAGTACGACCAATGAGGACTTTTATCACATCATTTATAACATTATGAGTCATGATTATACCGAATGATCCCTGGTCATAATCATACCAATCAACAGTCCATCTATGCACGTAATCCAAAGATGATTTTCATCACAATATAAGCATGAGAATGATGACAATAATATAAGAATTCAATTAAATGAAAGCAAAGAATAAATTTTAAAGATTTACAATTTAATTTATCCAGAATTTAATAATGTCCAAATTGTCAACATAATACTGATTTGTGGAGTAAAATTCCAGAATAATATTGTATCAAAAATGATTTGGACAAAAAAGAAATTAATTTTGTCATGAATAGTACCCCGGGTGAATAGTACTTCGGGAATAGTACCCCATGAATAGTACTTGTGAATAGTACTTTGTGAATAGTATCCTGTGAATAGTACTTTGTGAATAGTACCGTATAAATAAATAGTACTCATGGACAGTACTCCGACATGAAAAGCTTAAAATTTAACAAGAATATGCAAAAAATATCCTTGTGAAATGATACTAGATGAGGCGCAAATTTCAAGGATATTCTACTAATTTCACGGAGTATAGAAGCAACATTTTAACAAAATAAGGGTATAATCAGGTATACGAGACAAAATAATATTACTCATATACTACAGAGTATGGAAGAAAATATTATTTCTTATGAATACTGAACAAAAATAATATCCCTTACCTTAGAAGAAAACTGGATACTAGAATAGTGAAGTAGTGGAATACGCTTCTTCTTTCTCTCTATAGCTTCTCTTTCTATAATTGCTCTTGTGACTCTTAGTGAATTGGTGAGAATGAAAGAAGAATGAGCTTCTATTTATAGGAAAATATAGTTTCGATAATTGCACGTTTTGGGGCTTGAAATATAACAGTATAATACCTTCATCTTTTTATTTATTTTTAATTTAGTCCTGCAAGTATTATTAAACTTGCACCACCTCCCTTAATAGTACATGCATGTGAATCAATAGTACATACATGTGAATCAATACTACTATACATGTGAAAAAATAGTTACAAAGATAGTACCTTCATCTATACCTCCATTTTTAATTTAGTCATGCAAGTATTATCAATCTTGCATCACATCTCTTAATAGTACATGCATGTGAATCAATAGTACATACATGTGAACAAATAGTTATAAGCATGTGAATTAATAGCAATTAATTGCTCATTTATCCGATTAATTACCCGATCAATATAACATCCGAAATCAATTATTATCAAAATAAATGTCGATTTCCACTAACACTAATAATCCCAACACAATGAAAATATCAATTTCATCTTTAATCAACACGAAATTATTCATCATTAATATTATAACTCACAATATTTAACAACCGGATCATTCCCGTGAAAGAAGGGGCTTTCCGATAAGGATTTCTCCCTATCAGCCGCATGATTAGGTGACCAAACCCCTCATCGACGTAACTTTCTAGACATCGTCAATATTACAAATAATAATATGAATAACTTTGTCGCCTCAATTATTGATTTAATAATATAAAAAATTATGCGATGATAATCTTTGTGACAATAATTGAATCAATAATATGAGAGATATTATGCAAAGAATTACTATAGCAATAATTGAGTATAACTAAGTGACTTCTCATAAGCATCAATAATCAAAGATATTGTACAATACCATGTATTACTTATGCAACCACGCTTATTATCGTACTTTTACCACCGGGTATTTCAACAGTTTAACGGTAAAACTTTCGCCATTATTTTTATTAAAATTATTTATGTCATTTTCTAACTCCGACAATACTTCTGTTGCGTGTCCACCAATGATTGTGATGTCGTACGAATATTCCCTGACAAAAAGAGTATTCCCCGACCAAACGAATATTTTATGACAACTTGCTTACTTTGCAAAAAAATTCACATATCACCCTTAACTTTAACCCTTTATCAATTTAACCATTTACTAAAAAAAATAATAATTATAAGAAAATTGAATACTTTTATTTCTTAAAATTCGGGGTCTTACATGCATCACACACACACAACATCTTTATAGCACAGGTTTGGATTATTTGATTGTATGGCATGATGCCTGTAACTTAGTTTGATACTTTATTCTTGAATTCAGGTATTTCTCTGAGGCATATTTGATTGGAATTCTAGTATGGCTGGAAATCTTGGGAATCACTTGCATGATAGTGTAGTTTGCATAGCATGTAGTTGCATTGTCTAATTTGCTTTTGTGTGTTTTCTTGAGGGCAAGCAATAGTTCAAGGTTGGGGGTATTTGATAAGTATGTTTTATACCTACTTATTGGTTAACAACTCACTGGAATTCTGCTCTACTCAAGTATTTTTGGTATGTTTTATTTTTTTTTTTGTGTTTGTTTTGCAGTGTGCATAGTTAGAACTGCTAAGGCATGGTATGGCATGGAAATGGCAAGACAAAGCATGGTGTCTTATGAAAGAATGAAGATGGCAACTTAACTCAAGCGTTTGAGGAGGACATTTAAACGATCGTTGGAGTGGTGAAGTAGAAGAAAAGAAGAAGAAGAAGTGAACATCAAGCGGCTGATTTCGTAAGCAAACACCAAAGAACAAAGAATAACAAGCGAGGCGCTGGTCACACTGCCATATAAACTGAACACTGGCGTGACCGCACTGTAAGAAGACCGAGGCGAAGAGACTAGTGCGGCATGCAAGCACACCACAAGCACCGCTGCCAAGCACCCAAAGAGTGGTAACCACACCATGCCATGCCATGCCGATTCCTCCTATGACACTACGCGGCCGCGCCCGTCATATTTAGTTTAAAATGACTTTTTATTTTGAAAAGTTGGAGCGTGTTTTCTATCTTAGGATATATTGGAGGGTTTTGAAAAGACGTTTTTTATCA
The DNA here is from genome assembly GCA_020205615.1 of Panax quinquefolius. Lineage (NCBI taxonomy): Eukaryota > Viridiplantae > Streptophyta > Magnoliopsida > Apiales > Araliaceae > Panax > Panax quinquefolius. Next base: position 129,925,854 of record CM035172.1, on the reverse strand, counting down.
TTCATTCTATTTTCAGTTTTTGATATTACTATTATTAGGGTTTGGGATTCTAGAGAGAGTTAATAGCATTTTCTCTTTCTTTTTAAGCTTCTCTCTCTAGATTATTGATTGTTAATATTGGTTTTCATTCTGGTGACGATTGTGGACTTGAATTAGCTTGGAATCAAAATTCGAAGCAGGGTTTATCAGATTTGATTCCTTATTTCTCTTATATCTCATGTTCTTATTTCTTATTCAATGTTTTGCTTCAATCCCATAATGGCTATTGATTCAGAGATGAACTAACTTCTATTATGGGATCCTAATGGAATTTAATGTGTAGTCCAGTTTTGTATGCCTACTTGTGATGCTTGTATGTTTAATATTGGATCGCCTAATGATAAGTAGGTTTTATATCTACTTATCCAGTATCTATTACATGAATTATTTGCTTATATTCATGTGTCTTAGTTACTTTTCATACATTTTATGTTACTTTGTAGGCTATAATACGACATTGGCATGAAGAAGCAAGGGAAAGCAATTCAGACATCTTTTGGACCAAAATGCGCAAGCAAATAAAAGGAGAGAGGATTGAAGGACTTTTAATACCACGTTGGATGCATGTTCTTGGCTTGGAACTTAGAATTTATTGTAAATCTACTTCTTAGCTTTCCGGAACATCTTGAATCATCTCAATCGGAGTTCGGTTGTGAGAGTTATGGCCTTTTTATCAACGAAGATCAAAGCTAAGAGTTGTCATGTTTGCCATTTACATAGCATCTACTTCAAGCTCGGTTTTCGCCTTGATCCGGACGGATTCTGCCAATCCTCAAAGCATGAAAGTTGTAGATCAAGGACTATAGAAACATATAATTATTTCAGGGAAAGAAAGTATTTCAGTTTCTATTTCAAGGACTATAGAAACATATAATTAATTAATAGAGATAATGAGAGAGGATATAACATGGGAATCCATGAGAGGTGAAATATTTTATGTGGATATTCTCAAGATATTACAATGTAGGGAATGCCTAATTATAGGCTATACATAAGATATTGATAAGTTTTACTTGATCCTTATCTTATTCAATCACTTAATATTATCTAACTAGCAACATTTCTGCCTCCTCCCAAGGCATTATGAATCGGTGAGATTTATCCTAAATTTTGGACGGTCCAAACGATTTATTAGGATGAGCGGAAAATTCAAAATCATTTGTATTTTGTTATATAGATATATAATTTAATAAGGACAATTAATATTTCTCTCTTCCACTTTTATATCCATATGTAGCCGATGTTGATATTATACAATTTAAAAGCGGAATAGGGAGTAAATGCACTTTAATGTTGCAAATCAATCTCGTGCATTATATATACCATCTCTCTCTCAACTATATATTTATACATATACTATGAACACAAAGACGCATGCATCTTAAAAAGGATATATATTATCAAAAACACATGTGAAATAAATAAATAAATAAAATTTAATGTTGCAAATCAATCTCATGCATTAATTCTCATACCATCTCTCTCTCTAAACTATATCTATATATACAACACACAAAGACTCATACATCTAAGTAATTAATATACTTTTTTGTCTTTTTCTTGTGTGAGACTGTGCAGATGGAAGTTGCAGTGAAGTTTGCAGTAGTGAAGTTGGTGATGATGATACTAATGGCTTGTATGATTTCCATGGGAGCTGCTGACTGGAACTATTGTTGTCCTCGTATCCTTGCTTGTTGCGGTGTGCAGGAAGGGAAAAATCCCTTAGCAGCAGTAACCACTAATTTTAAAGGTTAATTAGCTGCGGTAATCTTTGTACTGGTTAAATAAGTGAAGGGCCTATTATGAGATTCTCATCGGTTCTTTTGCATTAGGCTAATATTATGTCATATCTAAATTATAAGGAATCGTTTTCTTTTGGTTCTCTCTATATGTTGTGAGCCAGATTAAATCTTTACTACAAATTGAAGATTCTGAGACATGATAATTCCATCACAAATGAAATTAATTGTTTCGTTGCAAATTTTGATATATAAATTAAATCGACTTTGAATTTAAAATATTTAAAATTGACTTTCTTAATCAATAATAATGTTATATTTTGGAAGGGAGAGAGTACATATATGTGAATATAGGAGGAAGTAATTTATATGTGTATGTGGTAGATTCACATCACAATCCTAAGCTTAGATATCTGTAGTCTATCATAGCTGGCAGATTCAGATCACAATTAAAATCCCTGTTGTTGAGTCTATCTTAGGTGGTAGATTCAGATCATACTTTTCTCTTCTAAAATGAAATTGTTTGGATAATAAGTGCAATGTCTCATGGCCCTCGCAACGAGGAACTTGTGCGCCTTCTCACTCATTGAGTTGTAGGATTGGTATTCAATAACTAAATTCAGATGACTTTATATTGTTTATTAATATTAAAGAAATCATGTTGTATAAAACAATTTATCAATATGGCATATGGCATAAATCACATCCAAATAATATAGAGATATACTCAGGAAATACTATTGGAAAATATAGATATAATTAGCAAACAAACATAATTGCTAAATTAATAAAATTGATTGTTTAGGAGTTCCTAAATATCAGCTAAGTGATTGTTTTAATACACAGTGATTACTTAAATCATCCTTGGAATAAGTAATACATTAAGGCTTTAATATAATATAATCTTTACTAAATTTGAACATATATATAATATAATATAATAAGGCTTAAAGTAATACATTTGAGGACCATTTACTATCAATAAAAGTGAACCGGATAATCCAAAGAAATAGCCAAGATGACTAATGCACGAGCTACTACTCTATTATCATCACGTAATACATTCGAAAATGAAAGAACTCAAAAGACCTTCTCAGTTGTAGGATTGATATTCATTAACTAAATTCAGTTGACTTTATATTGTTTATTAATATTAAATAAATCATGTTGCATAAAATAATTTATCAGTATGGCATAAATCACATCAAAAGGAGCTAAACTTATTTCATTTACAAATAATATAGAGATATACTCAAGATATACTATTGCAAAATTTAGATATAAACAAATAAATATGATTGCTAAATTAATAAAATTGATTGTTTAGGAGTTCTTATGTGTCGACCCGAGAAATCAGATTACATTGTAATAGATTTTTAAGGTGAATATCTAATAAATGAACTTTTATGCCAAGAGTTGGGAATTTTTGGAGTTGAGCATGGTATAACTAATTTTCCTAAGTTACAAACTAAAAACGGACTTTTGAAAATAATACTAAAGGAAATTAAAAATTTCCAGAAAAATTATTTTTGTGTATAGAATATATGCATATATGCGTGGCATAAAGATAAAAAATAATAAGATGGTTTGGTATTTTTCATGCTTAAGATTAAATTAAGAATAATTGAGAAAAATAGATTATAATAAGTCCTAAAATTTGTTAATATGACTTTAGTGACTAATAATCATTAATATTTATATTAAGACCATATAAGGGTAATTTTGTCATTTTTGATAAAATGTTATATGAAGGCTTTGATATGTTTGTTAAATGAATTAAATAGTAAGAGATAAACAATTAACTTAAAATTATTTATACGTTTATAAATGAATAAAATATTATTAAATGATTAATAATATGAGTAAAGAAATAAGATATTATTAAATGATTAATAATATTAGTAAAAGAATAAAATATTATTAATTGATTAATTATATTAAAAAAGAGTTTAAGATGAATGATAAAATGGTTAAGAAGGCTTAATGAGGGTATTAGGCTTTCATCGAAATGAAAATAATTATAAACTAACGAGTCAAAAATCGTTGAAGCAGTTTAATCGACTGGAGTAGGTCGACTAGTGACTTATAAGACGACGAAAAGCTTAATCACATATTTTTATGCGAATATTATAAAAATAATGTGAACGGATGTATATTTTGGTGTATAAGTCAAAAGGACAATTACCAGATTATGTCACGAGGTGAGGATTAATTACTTAATCAAATAAATGCTCATAGATTCTTTGAGTTATTATTTGAAGAACGTTATGAATATGGATGAAGTAAAATGATAAAAGGTCGGTAAAAGTGGGCTTTTTAGAACTTGAGTTTATGTGATAAGTGTAAAAAAGAGGAAACGTAATAAGGCGTAAAATGAAGTTTAATGTAATAAATGTAAGGACAAGAAAGTGTCATAAAGATGTTTTTTAAAAAGCGTGATTAAGGCATTATGTATCGATTTTAAAAGGAGAGTAATGAAATATATATTAGAGTTAACATAAGTGACTAATAAGCGTTATTAGGCAACTAATTATGGTTCGTATATATACTTAATCGTGTAGGACAATGGAAGGACAAATTCTCCTAACCGCGCAAGGAACGCTTCGAGGCAAGTTCTTCAGTAACTTGCTCTTATGTGATAATCTGCATTAAATCATGAACGATCTACAGATGTAATAACCGATTGTAAAGGTTACGATTACGAAATGTAGGAATAATGTATTAATTTGTATAAAAGTCAGATTGTGTTCATTAATTTATGAATAAAGGTTGTATATATGGAGATGAAGGTAGTACCGTGGCGTACCAGGTTCGAGGTTCGAGGTTCGAGGTTCGAGGTTCGAGGTTCGAGGAACCCGAATTTGAGTGCGTGACACATTAAAACAAAGATTATGTCCCTATATAAAATTATTTTATCTTACAAAAAATAACTAGATATACATATTTTGGGATCTTAAAATTATTATTTTATCAAATTAAATCATTTATCTTTTTATTTTTGAGTTCACGATTAATAGAGAAAATTTTGATTTTCTTAATAAGTGTATAAACATAATATTAATACTCTATATTCAATAATGGGCCCAAAATATTTATATTAAATTATTTTAATGACAAAAGTATTTTTAGTTGTTATAACTTTACCTTATGTACTCCCTCCCTCCATTCTTTTTAATTGACATTTTAATATAAAAAAATATAATTCATGTTTTATATGACTGATTAAAATGGTTATATATCTCACATTATCCTTCTAAATTTAATTGAAAAAGATGAATAAATAAAGTAGTGTTATAAAATATAACTAAAATCAAGTACAAAGATGATTAGAGAAAAGAGAGTATTTGCATAATATTTTGTATATCTCTCAATCACTTTACAATTATCTTATTTATAGAAATAAGAATATCAATACTATGAAGTTACAAAACTCAAGAGTCATAAGTTTCAAAATTCAATTGACATGGGAGTTACATGTATCTAACATCTATAATATTATGAATCTAGACATACATAATTTTATAACAAGTAGTATTTCATGTATGAATAATATTAATATGGAAAATTAAGTAATTAATGATTATTAGAAATCTACAAACGATATAAAAAAAAAAAAAATTCACTACGTAAAAATACAAATACAAAGAAACAAGGAGAGTATTTCAGTTTCTATTTCAAGGACTATAGAAACATAAAATTAATTAATAGAGATAATGAGAGAGGATATAACATGGGAATCCATGAGAGGTGAAATATTTTCTATGGATATTCTCAAGATATTACAAAGTAGGGAATGCCTAATTATAGGCTAATAGATACATAAGATATTGATAAGTTTTATTTGATCCTTATCTTATTCAATCACTTAATATTATCTAACTAGCAACAGTTTCGTTCCTCTGGCACTATGAACGGTGGGATTTATCCTAAATTTTGGACGGTCCAAACGATTTATTAGAATGAGCGGAAAATTCAAAATCATTTGTATCCATATGTAGCCGATGTTGGTATTATACAATTTAAAACGGAATAGGGAATCATTTGTATCCATATGTAGCCGATGTTGGTATTATACAATTTAAAACGGAATAGGGGAGTAAATGCATTTTAATGTTGCAAGTCAATCTCGTGCATTATATATACCATCTCTCTCAACTATATATTTATATATACACTATAAACACAAAGACTCATGCATCTTAAAAAGGATATATATTATCAAAAACACATGTTAAATAAATAAATAAATAAAATTTAATGTTGCAAATCAATCTCATGCATTAATTCTCATACCATCTCTCTCTCTAAACTATATCTATATATACAAGACACACAAAGACTTATACATCTAAGTAATTAATATATTTTTTTGTCTTTTTCTTGTGTGTGAGATTGTGCAGATGGAAGTTGCAGTGAAGTTTGCAGTAGTGAAGTTGGTGATGATGATACTAATGGCTTGTATGATTTCCATGGGAGAGTACATTTGGAACTCTTGTTGTCCTCGTATCCTTGCTTGTTGTGGTGTGCGTGAAGTGAAAAATCCCTTAGCAAAGCAGTAACCACTAATTTTAATGGTTAATTAGCTGCGGTAATCTTTGTACTGGTTAAATAAGTGAAGCGCCTATTCTGAGATTCTCATCGGTTCTTTTGCATTAGGTTAATATTATGTCATATCTAAATTATATGGAATCGTTTTTCTTTTGGTTCTCTTTATATGTTGTGAGCCAGATTAAATCTTTACCACAAATTGAAGATTCTGAGACATGATAAGTCCATCACAAATGAAATTAATTGTTTCGTTGCAAATTTTGATATATAAATTAAATTGACTTTGAATTTAAAATATTTAAAATTGACTTTCTTAATCAATAATAATGTTATATTTTAGAAGGGAGAGAGTACATATATGTGAATATAGGAGGAAGTAATTTATATATGTATGTGGCAGATTCAGATCACAATTAAAATCCCAGTTGTTGATATATCTATCTTAGGTGGTAGATTCAGATCATACTTTTCTCTTCTGAAGTGAAATTGTTTGGATAATAAGAGCAATGTCTCATGGCCCTCGCAACGAGGAACTTGTGCGCCTTCTCACTCGTTGAGTTGTAGGATTGGTATTCAATAACTAAATTCAGATGACTTTATATTGTTTTTAATATTAAAGAAATCATGTTGTATAAAACAATTTATCAATATGGCATATGGCATAAATCACATCCAAATAATATAGAGATATACTCAGGAAATACTATTGGAAAATATAGATATAATTAGCAAATAAACATAATTTTAATAAAATTGATTGTTTAGGAGTTCCTAAATATTAGCTAAGTGATTGTTTTTAATACACAGTGATTACTTAAATAATCCATGGAATAAGTAATACATTAAGGCTTTAATATAATATAATCTTTACTAAATTTGAACATATAATATAATATAATATAATAAGGCTTAAAGTAATTAACTATCAATAAAAGTGAACCGGATAATCCGAAGAAATAGCCAAGATGACTAATGCACGAGCTACTACTCTATTATCATCACGTAATACATGCGAAAATGAATGAACTCAAAAGACCTTCTCAGTTGTAGGATTGATATTCATTAACTAAATTCAGTTGACTTTATATTGTTTATTAATATTAAATAAATCATGTTGCATAAAATAATTTATCAGTATGGCATAAATCACATCAAAAGGATCTAAACTTATTTCATTTATAAATAATATAGAGATATACTAATATAGATATACTATTGCAAAATTTAGATATAAACTAAAATTTATTGTTTAGGAGTTGCTATGTGACGACCCGATAAATCAAATTACATTGTAATAGATTTTTAAGGTGAATATCTAATAAATGAACTTTTCATTTATGTCAAGGGTTGGGAATTTTGGAGTTGAGCATGGTATAACTAATTTTTCTAAGTTACTGAACTAAAAAAGGACTTTTGAAAAATACTAAAGGAAATTGAAAATTTCGAAAAAATTTATTTTGTGTATAGAATATATTCATATATGCGTGGCATAAAGATAAAAATAATAAGATGATTTGGTATTTTTCATGTTTATGATTAAATTAAGAATAATTGAGAAAAATAGATTATAATAAGTCCTAAAATTTGTTAATATGATTTTAGTGACTAATAATCATTAATATTTATATTAAGACCAAATAGTTATAAGCGTGTGAATGAATAGCAATTAATTGCTCATTTATCTGATTAATTACCCGATTGGTCAATATAACATCCAGAAATCAATTATTATCGAAATAAATGTCGATTTCCACTAACACTAATAATCCTAACACAATGAAAATATCAATTTCATCTTTAATCAACACGAACTTATTCATCATTAATATTATAACTCATAATATTTAATAACTAGGTCATTCCTAGGAAAGAGGGGGCTTTCCGATAAGGTTTTCTCCTTATTGGCGTGCAATTAGGTGACCAAACCTCTCCTCGACAGAACTTTCTAGACATCGTCAATATTGCAAATAATAATATGAACAACTTTGTCGCCTCAATTATTGATTTAATAATATAAAAAATTATGCAGATGATACTGTGACAATAATTGAATCAATAATATGAGAGATATTGTGCAACAATTACTGTATCAATAATTGAGTATAACTGAGTAACTTCTCACGTAAGCAATAATAATCAAAGATACTGTACAATACCGTGTGTTACTATGCTTATGCCACCACCTGCGACATCGCATTTCTTTACCACCGGTATATTTCAACAGTTTAACGGTAAACTTTTTAATCGTTATTTTCATAAAATTATTTTACATCATTTTCTAACTACGACAATACTTCCGTTGCGGGTCCACCAATGATTGTGCCTTCGTATGAATATTCTCCGACCAAATGAATATTTTATGACAACTTGCTTACTTTGCAAAAAAAATCACATATCACCCTTAACTTTAACCCTTTATCAATTTAACCATTTACTAAATAAAATAATAAATATAAGAAAATTGAATACTTTCATTTCATAAAATTCGGGGTCTTACAATCTCCCCTCCTTATGAAATTTCGCCCTCGAAATTTACGTACCTGGTAGTTCAAAGATATGAGAATACATTGCTTTCTTTTCGGATTGTACCTTTCCTGTTATTTCCTTTGTATCATGATTTTTCCATTGCTCATCTCCTGTATTTCAGATATCATTCTAGAATATATCTTCAAAACAAAGGTTAATTGACATATCAACTGTGACTCTCATCCCTTTACTTGTATAGCACCTCACAGTGATACCTTACAATGGTACCTTACATAAAGTTACAGTCAACAACTATTTTAGAAATTAAATTCTTTGAAAAATGCTCAATGAAACCTTCGTACATGGGAGGCCATGCATCTAAGTTATAAAAGATATCATATGACTCGAGAATTATCCTTGGTTGACCCAATAGACACCAAAGAAAAATGAGAAGATTACTATCATGATCTTTTCAATGGTGAGTCTTCTCTTGACATATATTTATCTCCATTGTCTACAATTGAGAATTATATTTCAACCAAACTCCGAGATTATAGAGGTAGTGCTCATAGATATAATCAGCAAGTGCATGTACACAACCCTGTCTTATGATAACACGAAGTCGTTTGTCATTAGACATCTTGTATGATAGTGACAAAACACCCTTCCAAAGTTGGGTTCACCTCACCCTATTCGGTTCACCAAAATCAACGGTTAAAATGATTAAGAAAATATGACACACTTATCTAAAATTCTCAATAGAATTATTTCCATACTGTTTTAGGGGAAACCTTAACAGCTATAGACCATCATTTTATTCCCCTTTTACCCCCGCTCGACCCAGCTACACTCTTATTACCTGAAAGGAATTGTAAAGCAAAAGGGTTAGCACAACCAGCCCAGTAAAGAATATCATGACTAAAGATAATTAAATTATCAATATCCTTCATCAGTAATAAATCAAATATTTAGAACATATGGTAGATGATAAAACTTTTCAACCATAGTGGCATCGGAACGAGCAATCCATTAGAAGAGTCAAATAGACCATAAAGTCTATTATCTTCTTCAAGTTAAAAGTCCACCAACAATGTTTTATCCCTGTAACATCAATCAACAGTTCATGTCCACAATCATGTAAATAACTCATAATCATAATTGTGATTCTAAATTCCTCTTCGCACCCAGGACGAAGATAATTTTCATCACCTATCTTTACCTAAAACATCAAAGATCATGGTTATACCAAATCACGCCCTCTGCTCATAATCATACTAATAAATTCATCTTTTGCACTACTGGGCTAAAGATATTCATTAATAGTTCATCTTTTGCACTATAAGCCAAAGACATGCAATCGTATTTTAGAAGAGTCAGTAGAGCATGATATCTACTATCTTCTACGAATTAAAAGTTTGTTATCAATATTTTATAAATTTGAGACACGACTTAATAAATAATTCACATCACCAAATTATCCTCAGCATTACGGCCAAGGATATTCATTAGTATCACATCCAAGAATTTTCCATACACTATGGGCCAATGATATTCATTATTACCATATCCATGAATTAATATTTCATCACGAGACTCATTTCAATAATTAATCCACGTCCATTGAATTATCCGTACTACGGGCCAAAGATATTCATTAGTATCACGACCACGAATTATCCATGCACTACGAGCCACGGATATTCAGATTTTCATCAAGGTCATGATCATGCCAAACAACAATTCATCTTTACACCTTGCCAAAGAGAACGCATGGTCATGATCATACCAACATCCATCCATCAATGCAAAGACGACCCGATGAGGACTTTTATCACATCATTTATAACATTATGAGTCATGATTATACCGAATGATCCCTGGTCATAATCATACCAATCAACAGTCCATCTATGCACGTAATCCAAAGATGATTTTCATCACAATATAAGCATGAGAATGATGACAATAATATAAGAATTCAATTAAATGAAAGCAAAGAATAAATTTTAAAGATTTACAATTTAATTTATCCAGAATTTAATAATGTCCAAATTGTCAACATAATACTGATTTGTGGAGTAAAATTCCAGAATAATATTGTATCAAAATGATTTGGACAAAAAAATAAATTAATTTTATCATGAATAGTACCGGGTGAATAGTACTTCGGGAATAGTACCCCATGAATAGTACTTGTGAATAGTACTTTGTGAATAGTATCCTGTGAATAGTACTTTGTGAATAGTACCGTATAAATAAATAGTACTCATGGACGATTACTCAGATGCATGAAAAGCTTAAAATTTAACAAGAATATGCAAAAAATATCCTTGTGAAATGATACTAGATGAGGCGCAAATTTCAAGGATATTCTACTAATTTCACGGAGTATAGAAGCAACATTTTAACAAAATAAGGGGTATAATCAGTGCTACGAGACAAAATAATATTACTCATATACTACAGTAGTATGGAAGAAAATATTATTTCTTATGAATCTTGAACAAAAAATAATATCCCTTACCTTAGAAGAAAACTGGATACTAGAATAGTGAAGTAGTGGAATACGCTTCTTCTTTCTCTCTATAGCTTCTCTTTCTATAATTGCTCTTGTGACTCTTAGTGAATTGGTGAGAATGAAAGAAGAATGAGCTTCTATTTATAGAAAAATATAGTTTCGATAATTGCACGTTTTGGGGCTTGAAATATAACAGTATAATACCTTCATCTTTTTATTTATTTTTAATTTAGTCCTGCAAGTATTATTAAACTTGCACCACCTCCCTTAATAGTACATGCATGTGAATCAATAGTACATACATGTGAATCAATAGTACTATACATGTGAAAAAATAGTTACAGTATAGTACCTTCATCTATACCTCCATTTTTAATTTAGTCATGCAAGTATTATCAATCTTGCATCACATCTCTTAATAGTACATGCATGTGAATCAATAGTACATACATGTGAACAAATAGTTATAAGCATGTGAATTAATAGCAATTAATTGCTCATTTATCCGATTAATTACCCGATTGGTCAATATAACATCCAGAAATCAATTATTATCAAAATAAATGTCGATTTCCACTAACACTAATAATCCCAACACAATGAAAATATCAATTTCATCTTTAATCAACACGAAATTATTCATCATTAATATTATAACTCACAATATTTAACAACCAGATCATTCCCAAGAAAGAAGGGGCTTTCCGATAAGGATTTCTCCCTATTGGCGCGCAATTAGGTGACCAAACCCCTCATCGACAGAACTTTCTAGACATCGTCAATATTACAAATAATAATATGAATAACTTTGTCGTCTCAATTATTGATTTAATAATATAAAAAATTATGCAGATGATACTGTGACAATAATTGAATCAATAATATGAGAGATATTATGCAGCAATTACTATAGCAATAATTGAGTATAACTAAGTGACTTCTCATGTAAGCATCAATAATCAAAGATATTGTACAATACCATGTGCTACTATGCAACCACGCTTATTACTGTACTTTTACCACCGGGTATTTCAACAGTTTAACGGTAAAACTTTCGCCATTATTTTTATTAAAATTATTTATGTCATTTTCTAACTCCGACAATACTTCTGTTGCGTGTCCACCAATGATTGTGATGTCGTATTTAATATTCCACGACAAAAAGTAGTATTCCCAGAATTAAACGAATATTTTATGACAACTTGCTTACTTTGCAAAAAAATTCACATATCACCCTTAACTTTAACCCTTTATCAATTTAACCATTTACTAAAAAAAATAATAATTATAAGAAAATTGAATACTTTTATTTCTTAAAATTCGGGGTCTTACATGCATCACACACACACAACATCTTTATAGCACAGGTTTGGATTATTTGATTGTATGGCATGATGCCTGTAACTTAGTTTGATACTTTATTCTTGAATTCAGGTATTTCTCTGAGGCATATTTGATTGGAATTCTAGTATGGCTGGAAATCTTGGGAATCACTTGCATGATAGTGTAGTTTGCATAGCATGTAGTTGCATTGTCTAATTTGCTTTTGTGTGTTTTCTTGAGGGCAAGCAATAGTTCAAGGTTGGGGGTATTTGATAAGTATGTTTTATACCTACTTATTGGTTAACAACTCACTGGAATTCTGCTCTACTCAAGTATTTTTGGTATGTTTTTTTTTTTTTTTGTGTTTGTTTTGCAGTGTGAATAGTTAAAACTGCTAAGGCATGGTATGGCATGGAAATGGCAAGACAAAGCATGGTGTCTTATGAAAGAATGAAGATGGCAACTTAACTCAAGCGTTTGAGGAGGACATTTAAACGATCGTTGGAGTGGTGAAGTAGAAGAAAAGAAGAAGAAGAAGTGAACATCAAGCAAAGACATTTGATAAACAAACACCAAATGACAAGAATGACAAGCGATAGCAGCGATGGCCGCCATATAAACTGAACAAGCGCGTGGCCGCACTGAGAAGAAGACGGGCGAGAGAAGAGACTAGTGCTTGCATGAAGCACAGCACCGCTGCAAGCACCCAGTAGTAGCCACACACCGCGCGCTGCGCTTGGATTCCTCCTATGACACTTCTGTGCTAGCGCTACCGTCATATTTAGTTTAAAATGACTTTTTATTTTGAAAAGTTGGAGCGTGTTTTCTATCTTAGGATATATTGGAGGGTTTTGAAAAGACGTTTTTTATCATTCATTCTATTTTCAGTTTTTGATATTACTATTATTAGGGTTTGGGATTCTAGAGAGAGTTAATAGCATTTTCTCTATTTCTTTAAGCTTCTCTCTCTAGATTATTGATTGTTAATATTGGTTTTCATTCTGGTGACGATTGTGGACTTGAATTAGCTTGGAATCAAAATTCGAAGCAGGGTTTATCAGATTTGATTCCTTATTTCTCTTATATCTCATGTTCTTATTTCTTATTCAATGTTTTGCTTCAATCCCATAATGGCTATTGATTCAGAGATGAACTAACTTCTATTATGGGATCCTAATGGAATTTAATGTGTAGTCCAGTTTTGTATGCCTACTTGTGATGCTTGTATGTTTAATATTGGATCGCCTAATGATAAGTAGGTTTTATATCTACTTATCCAGTATCTATTACATGAATTATTTGCTTATATTCATGTGTCTTAGTTACTTTTCATACATTTTATGTTACTTTGTAGGCTATAATACGACATTGGCATGAAGAAGCAAGGAAAGCAATTCGGACATCTTTTGGACCAAAATCATAAAGCAAATAAAAGGAGAGAGGATTGAAGGACTTTTAATACCACGTTGGATGCATGTTCTTGGCTTGGAACTTAGAATTTATTGTAAATCTACTTCTTAGCTTTCCGGAACATCTTGAATCATCTCAATCGGAGTTCGGTTGTGAGAGTTATGGCCTTTTTATCAACGAAGATCAAAGCTAAGAGTTGTCATGTTTGCCATTTACATAGCATCTACTTCAAGCTCGGTTTTCGCCTTGATCCGGACGGATTCTGCCAATCCTCAAAGCATGAAAGTTGTAGATCAAGGACTATAGAAACATATAATTATTTCAGGGAAAGAAAGTATTTCAGTTTCTATTTTAAGGACTATAGAAACATATAATTAATTAATAGAGATAATGAGAGAGGATATAACATGGGAATCCATGAGAGGTGAAATATTTTATGTGGATATTCTCAAGATATTACAATGTAGGGAATGCCTAATTATAGGCTATACATAAGATATTGGTAAGTTTTACTTGATCCTTATCTTATTCAATCACTTAATATTATCTAACTAGCAATAGTTAGTTCCTCGGCATTATGAATTCATGAGATTTATCCTAAATTTTGACTGGTCCAAACGATTTATTAGGATGAGCGGAAAATTCAAAATCATTTGTATTTTGTTATATAGATATATAATTTAATAAGGACAATTAATATTTCTCTTCCACTTTTATATCCATATGTAGCCGATGTTGATATTATACAATTTAAAACGGAATAGGGGAGTAAATGCACTTTAATGTTGCAAATCAATCTCGTGCATTATATATACCATCTCTCTCTCAACTATATATTTATACATATACTATGAACACAAAGACGCATGCATCTTAAAAAGGATATATATTATCAAAAACACATGTGAAATAAATAAATAAATAAAATTTAATGTTGCAAATCAATCTCATGCATTAATTCTCATACCATCTCTCTCTAAACTATATCTATATATACAACACACAAAGACTCATACATCTAAGTAATTAATATACTTTTTGTCTTTTTCTTGTGTGAGACCTGCGAGATGGAAGTTGCGGTGAAGTTTGCGATGAGTGAAGTTGGTGATGATGATACTAATGGCTTGTATGATTTCCATGGGAGTCACTGACCGAACTATTGTTGTCCTCGTATCCTTGCTTGTTGCGGTGTGCGGAAGGAAAAATCCCTTACGCAAAGTAACCACTAATTTTAAAGGTTAATTAGTCTGCGTAATCTTTGTACTTGGTTAAATAAGTGAAGGGCCTATTATGAGATTCTCATCGGTTCTTTTGCATTAGGCTAATATTATGTCATATCTAAATTATAAGGAATCGCTTTTCTTTTGGTTCTCTCTATATGTTGTGAGCCGATTAAATCTTTACTACAAATTGAAGATTACGAGACATGATAATTCCATCACAAATGAAATTAATTGTTTCGTTGCAAATTTTGATATATAAATTAAATCGACTTTTGAATTTAAAATATTTAAAATTGACTTTCTTAATCAATAATAATGTTATATTTTGGAAGGGAGAGAGTACATATATGTGAATATAGGAGGAAGTAATTTATATGTGTATGTGGTAGATTCACATCACAATCCTAAGCTTAGATATCTGTAGTCTATCATAGCTGGCAGATTCAGATCACAATTAAAATCCCTGTTGTTGAGTCTATCTTAGGTGGTAGATTCAGATCATACTTTTCTCTTCTAAAATGAAATTGTTTGGATAATAAGTGCAATGTCTCATGGCCCTCGCAACGAGGAACTTGTGCGCCTTCTCACTCATTGAGTTGTAGGATTGGTATTCAATAACTAAATTCAGATGACTTTATATTGTTTATTAATATTAAAGAAATCATGTTGTATAAAACAATTTATCAATATGGCATATGGCATAAATCACATCCAAATAATATAGAGATATACTCAGGAAATACTATTGGAAAATATAGATATAATTAGCAAACAAACATAATTGCTAAATTAATAAAATTGATTGTTTAGGAGTTCCTAAATATCAGCTAAGTGATTGTTTTAATACACAGTGATTACTTAAATCATCCTTGGAATAAGTAATACATTAAGGCTTTAATATAATATAATCTTTACTAAATTTGAACATATATATAATATAATATAATAAGGCTTAAAGTAATACATTTGAGGACCATTTACTATCAATAAAAGTGAACCGGATAATCCAAAGAAATAGCCAAGATGACTAATGCACGAGCTACTACTCTATTATCATCACGTAATACATTCGAAAATGAAAGAACTCAAAAGACCTTCTCAGTTGTAGGATTGATATTCATTAACTAAATTCAGTTGACTTTATATTGTTTATTAATATTAAATAAATCATGTTGCATAAAATAATTTATCAGTATGGCATAAATCACATCAAAAGGAGCTAAACTTATTTCATTTACAAATAATATAGAGATATACTCAAGATATACTATTGCAAAATTTAGATATAAACAAATAAATATGATTGCTAAATTAATAAAATTGATTGTTTAGGAGTTCTTATGTATCGATTCGAGAAATCGATTACATTGTAATAGATTTTTAAGGTGAATATCTAATAAATGAACTTTTATGCCAAGAGTTGGGAATTTTTGGAGTTGAGCATGGTATAACTAATTTTCCTAAGTTACGAACTAAAAACGGACTTTTGAAAAATACTAAAGGAAATTAAAAATTTCCAGAAAAATTATTTTTGTGTATAGAATATATGCATATATGCGTGGCATAAAGATAAAAAAATAATAAGATGGTTTGGTATTTTTCATGCTTATGATTAAATTAAGAATAATTGAGAAAAATAGATTATAATAAGTCCTAAAATTTGTTAATATGACTTTAGTGACTAATAATCATTAATATTTATATTAAGACCATATAAGGGTAATTTTGTCATTTTTGATAAAATGTTATATGAAGGCTTTGATATGTTTGTTAAATGAATTAAATAGTAAGAGATAAACAATTAACTTAAAATTATTTATACGTTTATAAATGAATAAAATATTATTAAATGATTAATAATATGAGTAAAGAAATAAGATATTATTAAATGATTAATAATATTAGTAAAAGAATAAAATATTATTAATTGATTAATTATATTAAAAAAGAGTTTAAGATGAATGATAAAATGGTTAAGAAGGCTTAATGAGGGTATTAGGCTTTCATCGAAATGAAAATAATTATAAACTAACGAGTCAAAAATCGTTGAAGCAGTTTAATCGACTGGAGTAGGTCGACTAGTGACTTATAAGACGACGAAAAGCTTAATCACATATTTTTATGCGAATATTATAAAAATAATGTGAACGGATGTATATTTTGGTGTATAAGTCAAAAGGACAATTACCAGATTATGTCACGAGGTGAGGATTAATTACTTAATCAAATAAATGCTCATAGATTCTTTGAGTTATTATTTGAAGAACGTTATGAATATGGATGAAGTAAAATGATAAAAGGTCGGTGTGTGCGGGCTTTTTAGAACTTGAGTTTATGTGATAAGTGTAAAAAAAAGAGGAAACGTAATAAGACGTAAAATGAAGTTTAATGTAATAAACAGAAGGGACAAGAAAGTGTCATAGTATGTTTTAAAAACGTGATTAAGGCATTATGTATCAGGATTTAAAAAGGGAGAGTAATGAAATATATATTAGAGTTAACATAAGTGACTAATAAGCGTTATTAGGCAACTAATTATGGTTCGTATATATACTTAATCGTGTAGGACAATGGAAGGACAAATTCTCCTAACCAAGCGAGAACGCAGCTTGAGGCAAGTTCTTCAGTAACTTGCTCTTATGTGATAATCTGCATTAAATCATGAACGATCTACAGATGTAATAACCGATTGTAAAGGTTACAGATTCTGGAACAGAAGGGAATAATGTATTAATTTGTATAAAAGTCAGATTGTGTTCATTAATTTATGAATAAAGGTTGTATATATGGAGATGAAGGTAGTACCGTGGCGTACCAGGTTCGAGGTTCGAGGTTCGAGGTTCGAGGAACCCGGATTTGAGGGCGTGACACATTAAAACAAAGATTATGTCCCTATATAAAATTATTTTATCTTACAAAAAATAACTAGATATACATATTTTGGGATCTTAAAATTATTATTTTTATCAAATTAAATCATTTATCTTTTTATTTTTGAGTTCACGATTAATAGAGAAAATTTTGATTTTCTTAATAAGTGTATAAACATAATATTAATACTCTATATTCAATAATGGGCCCAAAATATTTATATTAAATTATTTTAATGACAAAAGTATTTTTAGTTGTTATAACTTTACCTTATGTACTCCTCCTCCATTCTTTTTAATTGACATTTTAATATAAAAAATATAATTCATGTTTTATATGACTGATTAAAATGGTTATATATCTCACATTATCCTTCTAAATTTAATTGAAAAGATGAATAAATAAAGTAGTGTTATAAAATATAACTAAAATCAAGTACAAAGATGATTAGAGAAAAGAGAGTATTTGCATAATATTTTGTATATCTCTCAATCACTTTACAATTATCTTATTTATAGAAATAAGAATATCAATACTATGAAGTTACAAAACTCAAGAGTCATAAGTTTCAAAATTCAATTGACATGGGAGTTACATGTATCTAGACATCTATAATATTATGAATCTAGACATACATAATTTTATAACAAGTAGTATTTCATGTATGAATAATATTAATATGGAAAATTAAGTAATTAATGATTATTAGAAATCTACAAACGATATATAAAAATAAAAAAAATTCACTACGTAAAAATACAAATACAAAGAAACAAGGAGAGTATTTCAGTTTCTATTTCAAGGACTATAGAAACATAAAATTAATTAATAGAGATAATGAGAGAGGATATAACATGGGAATCCATGAGAGGTGAAATATTTTCTATGGATATTCTCAAGATATTACAAAGTAGGGAATGCCTAATTATAGGCTAATAGATACATAAGATATTGATAAGTTTTATTTGATCCTTATCTTATTCAATCACTTAATATTATCTAACTAGCAACAGTTTAGCTTCTCCAAGCACTACGAAGCGGTGGGATTTATCCTAAACTTTAGACATTCAAAACGATTTATTAGAATGAAGCGGAAAATTCAAAATCATTTGTATCCATATATGTAAATAGATGTTGGTATTATACAATTTAAAACGGAATAGGGAATCATTTGTATCCATATGTAGCCGATGTTGGTATTATACAATTTAAAAGCGGAATAGGGGAGTAAATGCATTTTAATGTTGCAAGTCAATCTCGTGCATTATATATACCATCTCTCTCAACTATATATTTATATATACACTATAAACACAAAGACTCATGCATCTTAAAAAGGATATATATTATCAAAACACATGTTAAATAAATAAATAAATAAATAAAATTTAATGTTGCAAATCAATCTCATGCATTAATTCTCATACCATCTCTCTCTCTAAACTATATCTATATATACAAGACACACAAAGACTTATACATCTAAGTAATTAATATATTTTTTTTTGTCTTTTTCTTGTGTGTGAGAGATATGCGGATGGAAGTTGCGCAAGTGAAGTTTGCGATAGTGAAGTTGGTGATGATGATACTAATGGCTTGTATGATTTCCATGGGAGCTCTTGACCGGAACTCTCTTGTTGTCCTCGTATCCTTGCTTGTTGTGGTGTGCAGGAAGTGAAAAATCCCTTAGCAGCAGTAACCACTAATTTTAATGGTTAATTAGCTGCGGTAATCTTTGTACTGGTTAAATAAGTGAAGCGCCTATTCTGAGATTCTCATCGGTTCTTTTGCATTAGGTTAATATTATGTCATATCTAAATTATATGGAATCGTTTTCTTTTGGTTCTCTTTATATGTTGTGAGCCAGATTAAATCTTTACCACAAATTGAAGATTCTGAGACATGATAAGTCCATCACAAATGAAATTAATTGTTTCGTTGCAAATTTTGATATATAAATTAAATCGACTTTGAATTTAAAATATTTAAAATTGACTTTCTTAATCAATAATAATGTTATATTTTAGAAGGGAGAGAGTACATATATGTGAATATAGGAGGAAGTAATTTATATATGTATGTGGCAGATTCAGATCACAATTAAAATCCCTGTTGTTGATAGTCTATCTTAGGTGGTAGATTCAGATCATACTTTTCTCTTCTGAAGTGAAATTGTTTGGATAATAAGAGCAATGTCTCATGGCCCTCGCAACGAGGAACTTGTGCGCCTTCTCACTCGTTGAGTTGTAGGATTGGTATTCAATAACTAAATTCAGATGACTTTATATTGTTTTTAATATTAAAGAAATCATGTTGTATAAAACAATTTATCAATATGGCATATGGCATAAATCACATCCAAATAATATAGAGATATACTCAGGAAATACTATTGGAAAATATAGATATAATTAGCAAATAAACATAATTTTAATAAAATTGATTGTTTAGGAGTTCCTAAATATTAGCTAAGTGATTGTTTTTAATACACAGTGATTACTTAAATAATCCATGGAATAAGTAATACATTAAGGCTTTAATATAATATAATCTTTACTAAATTTGAACATATAATATAATATAATATAATAAGGCTTAAAGTAATTAACTATCAATAAAAGTGAACCGGATAATCCGAAGAAATAGCCAAGATGACTAATGCACGAGCTACTACTCTATTATCATCACGTAATACATGCGAAAATGAATGAACTCAAAAGACCTTCTCAGTTGTAGGATTGATATTCATTAACTAAATTCAGTTGACTTTATATTGTTTATTAATATTAAATAAATCATGTTGCATAAAATA
Source organism: Panax quinquefolius (assembly GCA_020205615.1). NCBI lineage: Eukaryota > Viridiplantae > Streptophyta > Magnoliopsida > Apiales > Araliaceae > Panax > Panax quinquefolius. The sequence goes on along the minus strand of CM035172.1, from coordinate 129,904,905 downwards.
ATTTATCAGTATGGCATAAATCACATCAAAAGGATCTAAACTTATTTCATTTATAAATAATATAGAGATATACTCAAGATATACTATTGCAAAATTTAGATATAAACTAAAAGTTATTGTTTAGGAGTTGCTATGTGACGACCCGATAAATCAAATTACATTGTAATAGATTTTTAAGGTGAATATCTAATAAATGAACTTCTCATTTATGTCAAGAGTTGGGAATTTTTGGAGTTGAGTATGGTATAACTAATTTTCCTAAGTTACGAACTAAAAACGGACTTTTGAAAAATACTAAAGGAAATTGAAAATTTTCAGAAAATTTATTTTTGTGTATAGAATATATTCATATATGCGTGGCATAAAGATAAAAAATAATAAGATGATTTGGTATTTTTCATGTTTATGATTAAATTAAGAATAATTGAGAAAAATAGATTATAATAAGTCCTAAAATTTGTTAATATGATTTTAGTGACTAATAATCATTAATATTTATATTAAGACCAAATAGTTATAAGCGTGTGAATGAATAGCAATTAATTGCTCATTTATCTGATTAATTACCCGATTAATCATATAACATCCAGAATCAATTATTATCGAAATAAATGTCGATTTCCACTAACACTAATAATCCTAACACAATGAAAATATCAATTTCATCTTTACTCAACACGAACTTATTCATCATTAATATTATAACTCATAATATTTAACAACTAGGTCATTCCTAGGAAAGAGGTGGCTTTCCGATAAGGTTTTCTCCTTATTGGCGTGCAATTAGGTGACCAAACCTCTCCTCGACAGAACTTTCTAGACATCGTCAATATTGTAAATAATAATATGAACAACTTTGTCGCCTCAATTATTGATTTAATAATATAAAAAATTATGCAGATGATACTGTGACAATAATTGAATCAATAATATGAGAGATATTGTGCAACAATTACTGTATCAATAATTGAGTATAACTGAGTAACTTCTCACGTAAGCAATAATAATCAAAGATACTGTACAATACCGTGTGTTACTATGCAACCACACGTATTACTGTACTTTTATCACCGGGTATTTCAACAGTTTAACGGTAAACTTTCGTCGTTATTTTCATAAAAATTATTTCTGTCGTTTTCTAACTACGACAATACTTCCGTTGCGGGTCCACCAATGATTGTGCCTTCGTATGAATATTCTCCGACTAAATGAATATTTTATGACAACTTGCTTACTTTGCAAAAAAAATCACATATCACCCTTAACTTTAACCCTTTATCAATTTAACCATTTACTAAATAAAATAATAAATATAAGAAAATTGAATACTTTCATTTCATAAAATTCGGGGTCTTACAATCTCCCCTCCTTATGAAATATCGCCCTCGAAATTTACGTACATGGTAGTTCAAAGATATGAGAATACATTGTTTTCTTTTCGGATTGTACCTTTCCTGTTATTTCCTTTGTATCATGATTTTTCCATTGCTCATCTCCTGTATTTCAGATATCATTCTAGAATATATCTTCAAAACAAAGGTTAATTGACATATCAACTGTGACTCTCATCCCTTTACTTGTATAGCACCTCACAGTGATACCTTACAATGGTACCTTACATAAAGTTATAGTCAACAACTATTTTAGAAATTAAATTCTTTGAAAAATGCTCAATGAAACCTTCGTACATGGGAGGCCATGCATCTAAGTTATAAAAGATATCATATGACTCGAGAATTATCCTTGGTTGACCCAATAGACACCAAAGAAAAATGAGAAGATTACTATCATGATCTTTTCAATGGTGAGTCTTCTCTTGACATATATTTATCTCCATTGTCTACAATTGAGAATTATATTTCAACCAAACTCCGAGATTATAGAGGTAGTGCTCATAGATATAATCAGCAAGTGCATGTACACAACCCTGTCTTATGATAACACGAAGTCGTTTGTCATTAGACATCTTGTATGATAGTGACAAAACACCCTTCCAAAGTTGGGTTCACCTCACCCTATTCGGTTCACCAAAATCAACGGTTAAAATGATTAAGAAAATATGACACACTTATCTAAAATTCTCAATAGAATTATTTCCATACTGTTTTAGGGGAAACCTTAACAGCTATAGACCATCATTTTATTCCCCTTTTACCCTCGCTTGACCCAGCTACACTCTTATTACCTGAAAGGAATTGTAAAGCAAAAGGGTTAGCACAACCAGCCCAGTAAAGAATATCATGACTAAAGATAATTAAATTATCAATATCCTTCATCAGTAATAAATCAAATATTTAGAACATATGGTAGATGATAAAACTTTTCAACCATAGTGGCATCTAACGAAGCAATCCATTAGAAGAGTCAAATAGACCATAAAGTCTATTATCTTCTTCAAGTTAAAAGTCCACCAACAATGTTTTATCCCTGTAACATCAATCCACAGTTCATGTCCACAATCATGTAAATAACTCATAATCATAATTGTGATTCTAAATTCCTCTTCGCACCGGTGATCTAAGATAATTTTCATCACCTGTCTTTACCTAAAACATCAAAGATCATGGTTATACCAAATCACAGTTCCTGTTCATAATCATACTAATAAATTCATCTTTGCACTACGGGCTAAAGATATTCATTAATAGTTCATCTTTGCACTATAAGCCAAAGACATGCAATTGTATTTTAGAAGAGTCAAGTAGAGCATGATATCTACTATCTTCTACGAATTAAAAGTTTGTTATCAATATTTTATCGCTGAGACACAGCTTAATAAATAATTCACATCACCAAATTATCCCTGCATTACGGCCAAAGATATTCATTAGTATCACATCCAAGAATTTTCCATACACTATGGGCCAATGATATTCATTATTACCATATCCATGAATTAATATTTCATCGCTGAGACTCAGCTCAATAATTAATCCACGTCATTGAATTATCTGTGTACTACGGGCCAAAGATATTCATTAGTATCACGACCACGAATTATCCATGCACTACGAGCCACGGATATTCGTATTTTCATCAAGGGTCATGATCATGCCAAACAACAATTCATCTTTACACCCTTGGCCAAAGAGAACGCATGGTCATGATCATACCAACATCTGTCCATCAATGCAGTACGACCAATGAGGACTTATATCACATCATTTATAACATTATGAGTCATGATTATACCGAATGATCCCTGGTCATAATCATACCAATCAACAGTCCATCTATGCACGTAAGCCAAAGATGATTTTCATCACAATATAAGCATGAGAATGATGACAATAATATAAGAATTCAATTAAATGAAAGCAAAGAATAAATTTTAAAGATTTACAATTTAATTTATCCAGAATTTAATAATGTCCAAATTGTAAACATAATACTGATTTGTGGAGTAAAATTCAAGAATAATATTGTATCAAAAATGATTTGGACAGAAAATAAATCAATTTTTATCATGAATAGTACCCCGGGTGAATAGTACTTCGGGAATAGTACCCCATGAATAGTACTTGTGAATAGTACTTTGTGAATAGTATCCTGTGAATAGTACTTTGTGAATAGTACTGTATAAATAAATAGTACTCATGGGACGATTTTCTAGACATGAAAAGCTTAAAATTTAACAAGAATATGCAAAAAATATCCTTGTGAAATGATACTAGATGAGGCGCAAATTTCAAGGATATTCTACTAATTTCACGGAGTATAGAAGCAACATTTTAACAAAATAAGGGTATAATCGTTATACGAGAGACAAAATAATATTACTCATATACTACAGAGTATGGAAGAAAATATTATTTCTTATGAATACTGAACAAAAATAATATCCCTTACCTTAGAAGAAAACTGGATACTAGAATAGTGAAGTAGTGGAATACGCTTCTTCTTTCTCTCTATAGCTTCTCTCTCTATAATTGCTCTTGTGACTCTTAGTGAATTGGTGAGAATGAAAGAAGAATGAGCTTCTATTTATAGGAAAATATAGTTTTGATAATTGCACGTTTTGGGGCTTGAAATATAACAGTATAATACCTTCATCTTTTTATTTATTTTTAATTTAGTCCTGCAAGTATTATTAAACTTGCTACACCTCCCTTAATAGTACATGCATGTGAATCAATAGTACATACATGTGAATCAATAGTACTATACATGTGAAAAAATAGTTACACAGATATACCTTTCATCTATACCTCCATTTTAATTTAGTCATGCAAGTATTATCAATCTTGCATCACCTCTCTTAATAGTACATGCATGTGAATCAATAGTACATACATGTGAACAAATAGTTATAAGCATGTGAATTAATAGCAATTAATTGCTCATTTATCCGATTAATTACCCGATTGGTCAATATAACATCCAGAAATCAATTATTATCAAAATAAATGTCGATTTCCACTAACACTAATAATCCCAACACAATGAAAATATTAATTTCATCTTTAATCAACACGAAATTATTCATCATTAATATTATAACTCACAAAATTTAACAACCAGATCATTCCCAGGAAAGAAGGGGCTTTCCGATAAGGATTTCTCCCTATTGGCGTGCAATTAGGAGACCAAACCCCTAATCGACAGAACTTTCTAGACATCGTCAATATTACAAATAATAATATGAATAACTTTGTCGTCTCAATTATTGATTTAAAATATAAAAATTATGCACGATAATCTTTGTGACAATAATTGAATCAATAATATGAGGGATATTGTGCAGCAATTACTATAGCAATAATTGAGTATAACTAAGTGACTTCTCATGTAAGCATCAATAATCAAAGATATTGTACAATACCATGTGCTACTATGCAACCACGCTTATTACTGTACTTTTACCACCGGGTATTTCAACAGTTTAACGGTAAAACTTTCGCCGTTATTTTTATTAAAATTATTTATGTCATTTTCTAACTCCGACAATACTTCTGTTGCGTGTCCACCAATGATTGTGATGTCGTACGAATATTCCCTGACAAAAAGAGTATTCCCCGACCAAACGAATATTTTATGACAACTTGCTTACTTTGCAAAAAATTTCACATATCACCCTTAACTTTAACCCTTTATCAATTTAACCATTTACTAAAAAAAAGAAATTATAAGAAAATTGAATACTTTTATTTCTTAAAATTCGGGGTCTTACATGCATCACACACACACAACATCTTTATAGCACAGGTTTGGATTATTTGATTGTATGGCATGATGCCTGTAACTTAGTTTGATACTTTATTCTTGAATTCAGATATTTCTCTGAGGCATATTTGATTGGAATTCTAGTATGGCTGGAAATCTTGGGAATCACTTGCATGATAGTGTAGTTTGCATAGCATGTAATTGCATTGTCTAATTTGCTTTTGTGTGTTTGCTTGAGGGCAAGCAATAGTTCAAGGTTGGGGGTATTTGATAAGTATGTTTTATACCTACTTATTGGTTAACAACTCACTGGAATTCTGCTCTACTCAAGTATTTTTGGTATGTTTTTTTTTTTTTTTGTTTGCTTTGCAGTGTGCATAGTTAGAACTGCTAAGGCATGGTATGGCATGGAAATGGCAAGACAAAGCATGGTGTCTTATGAAAGAATGAAGATGGCAACTTAACTCAAGCGTTTGAGGAGGACATTTAAACGATCGTTGGAGTGGTGAAGTAGAAGAAAAGAAGAAGAAGAAGTGAACATCAAGCGTGACATTTCGAAGCAAACACCAAAGAACAAAGACAAGCGATGGCGGCCAAGCCTTTGCCGCCATAGGCTAGACACTGGCGTGGCCGCACTGTTGAAGAAGACCAGAGGCGAAGATACTAGTCTTGCCACAATGAAGCACTCCACGGCTACGCTGCGCCAAGCACCCAAAGAAGAGCCACACCGCGCAGCCTGCCTTGATTCCTCCTATGACACTACTGCTTACCGCCCGTCATATTTAGTTTAAAATGACTTTTTATTTTGAAAAGTTGGAGCGTGTTTGCTATCTTAGGATATATTGGAGGGTTTTGAAAAGACATTTTTTATCATTCATTCTATTTTTAGTTTTTGATATTACTATTATTAGGGTTTGGGATTCTAGAGAGAGTTAATAGCATTTTCTCTATTTCTTTAAGCTTGTCTCTCTAGATTATTGCTTGTTAATATTGGTTTTCATTCTGGTGACGATTGTGGACTTGAATTAGCTTGGAATCAAAATTCGAAGCAGGGTTTATCAGATTTGATTCCTTATTTCTCTTATATCTCATGTTCTTATTTCTTATTCAATGTTTTGCTTCAATCCCATAATGGCTATTGATTCAGAGATGAACTAACTTCTATTATGGGATCCTAATGGAATTTAATGTGTAGTCCAGTTTTGTATGCCTACTTGTGATGCTTGTATGTTTAATATTAGATCGCCTAATGATAAGTAGGTTTTATATCTACTTATCCAGTATCTATTACATGAATTATTTTCTTATATTCATGTGTCTTAGTTATTTTTCATACATTTTATGTTACTTTGTAGGCTATAATACGACATTGGCATGAAGAAGCAAGGGAAAGCAATTCGGACATCTTTTGGACCAAAATGCGCAAGCAAATAAAAGGAGAGAAGATTGAAGGAATTTTAACACCACGTTGGATGCATGTTCTTGGCTTGGAACTTAGAATTTTTTATAAATCTACTTCTTAGCTTTCTGGAACATCTTGAATCATCCCAATCGGAGTTCGGTTGTGAGAGTTATGGCCTTTTTATCAACGAAGATCAAAGTTAAGAGTTGTCATGTTTGCCATTTACATAGCATCTACTTCAAGCTCGGTTTTCGCCTTGATCCGGACGGATTCTGCCAATCCTCAAAGCATGAAAGTTGTAGATCTCATCGTTATCTTTGATTTGATAGGTACCAGGACCCGTAACTCCTAGCGGATCAAATGTTATGCATATTTTACCAAAGGACGTCGCAGTTAGAAAGTAAGCCTATGACCGCGCTACCCAAATAAGAAGCATTGGCGGCGCGCTACTACACCAAATACTCATCGTTCTCCCAATAAGCAGACCACGGCCAAAATGGCCTAGGGGCGGTCTTGGTAGCGTTAAATGCGGGGAAACATCTTATTTAGGTTATTTGATGTCCAATTTGAGCTAGAAAAGGATTCTTAGTTGCCTAACTTGCTTAGGTGTCCATTAGAACTTTAAATACATGATGAGAGACATAAAAGAGAGAGATATAGGCTAGTTTTGGAGCATTCTATTAGATTAGATTAGAGTAAATTAGAACAAAACCCTAGTTCTTATTAGATTTGGAGATCGAAATAACTTGGAGACCATTGAAGATTCAAAGTAGGAGCAAGGAGGGAGCTTCGAATCTACAGACAAGAGATTCGATCTTCTCATCTTCTTCTATCTTGTCTTTTAATGATTATTCAATGGTGGATTCTTAGTTTTAATTCAATAATCATGAACTAATTCTTTGTTTTGAGATTACAATGAATCTTATTGTGTAGTTTATTTTAATATGATTCGCTATCAATTATTATGTTCTATTGTGAGGATTGTCTATTGTGATTTGGACTTAATTGTTTAATTGTCTAGCTAACAATTTCCGTGATAATCTATATGAACTCGAGAGATGAAGTATAGATTTAGATCTTATCGTGATAGCATGTGTTTGTGATTTCTGCATAGATGGAATTCATGATTTGTGTTTAGGATAGAGATATGCCTTTACGCCATATGTAATCGTATAGAGAACTTGTGCTTTAAATCCTTTTTAATTGTAATTCACATAGAGATATAGTGGATTAGTTAATTAGGGTGTCTTGCTTAATTCTATCATCTGTGGATTTAAGTGAGTATGGATAATATGTATCGAGATATAGTTTTATCTTCTTCAGTGTTCTTGATTAACAATTCATGATAGAGAATAATTGATGAGAAGTGTGTTAACTTAAATGGAGCAATAAGTGAAGTTGTGATCTTAAATATCCGTAATCATAATTTAACTAGTGAAATTTAATAGTAGTTTAATTTATATAATTTGAAATTCATTCGTTTAAATAAGATTGAGTTGGTTACGTGTTAGTACTTGGTGATTTGTATTAAGAATTCCTCGTGGGAACCATACTCTACTTTCACTTTAGTACTTGTTGACCACGTATACTTGCGTGTTGTGCGTAACTAGATTTTACCCAACAAGTTTTTGGCGCCGTTGCCGGGGAATTAGTTTAATATATATTTTGCCAATATTAGCTTCAATCAAATTAGTCTTAATTTAAATATTTTTTTATTTAATTCTCTCCCTATTTTTCTTTCTTTTCAGGTACCATGGATGGATGCAATTATCAATGGCCATACACAAATATGAATCCACCAAGGGACACAAGAATTGATGAACTCAATGCATTTTCTGTATTATCAGCACAGCTTGAGACACTTTCGAGGAGGTTGGATGTTGTTGCAGCCCAACGTACTCGAAGGATAGCATTTACGTGCAATTATTGTGCTGACAATCACCCGAGTAATCAATGCACCATCAATCTTGGGCCGGTACAATATGGTGGTAACTACCTCAATCAATATGCATATCATAATTATCATCAAGTTTGGGGGTATCACCTAGATTCGTCATGGAACGATACTTATGAAGACCAATACTACGCTCCAAATCCATCATACACACCAAAATTTTCATGTCCACCTCCATTGCCACAAGAAGAAAAGCCAAATCCGATGGATGGAATATTGAAGGGCATAGTAGACCAAGAGGAGAGGAGGATTAATCAAGAGATGACAATTCAAAATCAAGCGAGGTCAATTCAAAATCTTCAGAATCAGATAGATCAAATGTTCAAAGCCTTGAACAACTGTCCTCAAAATAATTGGTGTTATGACGAGGATTCCGAGATTAATGAAGTGCCCAAACCAAATCTACAACTGGATAAGACACGAGATGTTGAAAAAGAGGAGACAAGTGGGGATGAACTAACTATGAGTACTGACGCAGATAAGCCTATGTTATTTATCCCCCAAGTGCCTTCTTCACCAAAGTTCAAGGATCCGATTAGATTTGCAAAATCATGCCCACTTGGTAACCATCTCGTCGGTAAGGCTCTTTATAACATGAGATCTAGTGCAACAATGAAGCCATGGTGGGATGAGAAAAAGAAGATAGACGAAGAGCCCATTGTGTTTGCCACACTTCCATGCCCAAATATGATCACAAACACAATGGAGATAGCACCTAGTTATTTTCCCTTCTTCATGGAGATTATACCGAGTCAGAGCATGTTAGGTGACTTTGATGCTATGGTCATCGCTTGTTGGAACCTCCTAAAGGATTATTTGCTACTGATGGATGGAGGATTCCTCAACTTTCGAAGAGGAATTGGATAGCGTTGACCAGAAAAAGTCTGGTTGAAGGCTATAAATCAAGCGCTTATTGGGAGGCAACCCAAGTTTAATTTTTATTAATAGTTTTTATTAGGTTTTATATTATTAGTTAATAAATTTGCATGTCTTAGGATCTAACAAGCTTTCTTCTATCATATTCACAGGTTAGTCAAGTCCAACTCAAGTGTGGTTCCCGATCTATTCCAATGTGTCTGGCCTATTCTTCAGACTTAGCAAACAAAGAGGAAAATGCTTTATTTTCAGGGAAGTCCTCTCTTTTAATTTTTCCTATCTTAGCCATTGAGGACAATGTCTAGTTTAAGTTTGGGGGCATTTTAGTGTCGTATTGCATATAGTTAGTTATTTACATTGTAGTTCATATAGTTACATTTAGTTTTTGCATTCACTATCTTTAAAAAAATCAAAAATCAAAAATTCAAAAAAATGTTCATTTGCATGAATCCAGTTGTTAGATAGTTTACAGTTTATTTTGGCCAATGAGATTGGAATTGGGTAGACAAGTATAGTACTGACCATTAGAGCTTTGATGTGATTTCTTGTTATGAATTGAGTCTTTTTCTGTTTGAAACTGGTATAATAAGGATAGCACAGTAAAAATAACTTGTTGAATGATTGGGTTTAAATTGATACATAATTAGATTCTAAAGGATAATGCTAGTTTAAATAAGAGAATTACAAAGATAAGTAGTGAAGGCGAAGAATTAGGCAAGAACCTAAGTTTGGGGGAAAAAGTGGGGTATATAAGCTTCTAAAAAAAAGAGATCGAGTTGAATAAATTGAGTCATGTGGTGGGTCGAGAAGAAGCGTGAAATGCACTCCTCATAAACACAGGCGTGAGATGGAGCGTATAACGCACTCACTATCCAAAAAGAAAAAGGAAAAAAAAGAAAAAAATAAATAAAAAAGAATGAATAAAATGGGAAATAAGAGCAAAAAGCCCCCGTAGATGAAAAATAAAGCATAAGTATCCCATGTTGACCTGCGATATTAGTAATTATTTGATTTTAGTTGGATCTAGCTTATTTTTGAATTTCTTGAGTTTACACTGTATGATGCCTTCGAAAAGACTTGTTATGTGTTAAATTTGATTTAATATCAGTTAACATTGTTGTGGAGCACACAAGCACTATATTCATGATAACAGTCTAAGATTTGATGATTGATTGAGAAGTTACTGATGAGTTCTGATATGATGTACTATCGTGTTTACTTGATTTTTCTAAGGCCGGTTAAATAGACTTGTTTTTATCATTACTGTTGGATTCGTAGGCATGTAGATTAGTTGCATTGCATTACATATTTTTTTGTGCTTTTGCTTGAGGACAAGCAAAGGTTTAAGTTTGGGGGTATTTGATAAGTAAGTTTTATATCTACTTATCCAGTATCTAGTACATGAATTATTTGCTTATATTCATGTGTCTTAGTTACTTTTCATATATTTTATGTTACTTTGTAGGCTATAATACGACATTGGCATAAAGAAGCAAGGGAAAGCAATTCGGACATCTTTTGGACCAAAATGCGCAAGCAAATGAAAGGAGAGAAGATTGAAGGACTTTTAACACCACGTTGGATGCATGTTCTTGGCTTGAAACTTCGAATTTATTGTAAATCTACTTCTTAGCTTTCCGGAACATCTTGAATCATCCCCATCGGAGTTCGGATGTGAGAGTTATGGCCTTTTTATCAAAGAAGATCAAAGCTAAGAGTTGTCATGTTCGCCATTTACATAGCATCTACTTCAAGCTCGGTTTCCGCCATGATCTGGACGGATTCTGTCAATCCTCAAAGCATGAAAGTTGTAGATCTTGTCGTTATCTTCGATTTGATAGGTGGCAGGCCTCGTAACTTTTAGTGGATCAAAAGTTATGCATGTTTTACCAAATGATGTCGCGAAGAAAAGTAGTAAGCGGACGCGCTACCTAAAACAAACCTTGTTGCGGTATGCGCTACTACTACACCAAAGATTCATCGCTTCTCCCAAATGGGAAATATCTTATTTAGGTTATTTGATGTCCAATTTGAGCTAGAAAAGGATTCTTAGAGCATTCACAACAGTTTCCCCAATAGACTCTCTATCCCCACATTTGAAGAATATATCAATAAATCAGTATCCAACAGTTTCCTTATCCTTATATAATTCTCTATTTTAATCCCTATATATGATTTGACTCCTCAGGATGAATGAATCAAAAGAGCGTTCCCTATTTATGTAAAATGACATTTCACACCCTATTTATTGCAATTTTATGTTGGTTAAAGGATCTTATTTCACTTAATTGCTGATTTGGGTAACCCTATCAAATTTACTCATTTTTATTTTTTAAACAAAGGATTTAAAAAAGAAAGAGAACTATAAAAAAAATTAAAAATCAGTCAATTTTTGATTTTGATAATTTTTGTAAAAAATATTACTAATAATTATAAATTTTATTATTTTATAATTAAAATAAAGTTCTCATAAACACATAATGATCGTTGCACATTTTGATTTCTAGCAATATCTATTTTTAAATTAAAATAATTATAATTTTTAAATTCAAACAACAATTACTTTTAAATAAAAAATAGTTACAACGTTCAAAACATGATTTGACTGTTGGAACTTTCAAATTTTAACTTTTAAATTTTAATTTTAAATTTCAAAATTTAAAATTTAAGGAATCAATATAAGGAACCTGTTGGGTACATAGTGAAAAAATTGAATCTCTGTCTTACAGAATGACCCAATAGCACTACAGAGTAAGGATAAAGATAAGGAAACTGTTGTGAATGCTCTTAGTTGCCTAACTTGCTTGGGTGTCCATTAGAACTATAAATACATGATGAGAGGCATAAAAGAAGGAGATATAGGCTAGTTTTGGAGCATTCCATTAGATTAGATTAGAGTAAATTAGATCAAAACCCTAGTTCTTATTAGATTTGGAGATCGAAGCAACTTGGAGACCATTGAAGATTCAAAGTAGGAGCAAGGAGGGAGCTTCAAATCTACAGACAAGAGATTCATTCTATCTTCTCATCTTCTTCTATCTTTGTCTTTTAATGATTATTCAATTGTGGATTCTTAGTTTTAATTCAATAATCATGAATTAATTCTTTGTTTTGAGATTACAATGGATCTTATTGTGTAGTTTATTTTAATATGATTCGCTATCAATTATTATGTTCTATTGTGAGGATTGTCTATTGTGATTTGGACTTAATTGTTTAATTGCCTAGCTAACAATTACCGTGATAATCTATATGAACTCGAGAGATGAAGTATAGATTTAGATCTTATCGTGATAGCATGTGTTTGTGATTTCTGCATAGATGGAATTCATGATTCGTGTTTAGGATAGAGATATGCCTTTACGCAATATGTAATCGTATAGAGAACTTGTGCTTTAATTCCTTTTTAATTGTAATTCACATAGAGATATAGTGGATTAGTTAATTAGGGTGTCTTGCTTAATTCTATCATCTGTGGATTTAAGTGAGTATGGATAATATGCATCGAGAGATGGTTTTATCTTCTTCAGTGTTCTTGATTAACAATTCATGATAGAGAATAATTGATGAGAAGTATGTTAACTTAAATGGAACAATAAATGAAGTTGTGATCTTAAATATCCGTAATCTTAATTTAACTAGTGGAATTTAATAGTAGTTTAATTTATATAATTTGAAATTCATTCGTTTAAATAAGATTGAGTTGGTTACGTGTTAGTACTTGGTGATAACAATTCCTCGTGGGAACGATACTCTACTTTCACTTTATTACTTGTTGACCACGTATACTTGCGTGCTGTGTGTAACTAGATTTTACCCAACACCTAACATGGTTACGTTAAAATATTGAATGCTTGATCACCATTCACCCTAATTACTTATTTGGAATTGAAAAAGGAAGTTTAAGTATAGATTAGACCATGTGGCATATGTTCATGAGACTTATTTGTGTTGGATTTTGTGATTCTGACTCGGATAGGCATATACCGGTTCACCATGTGTAGTCATTAAGAGAGCTTGTGCTTTAATCATTGTTGATTTTAATTCACATAGACATATAGTGAGTTAGGTAATTTTTTATGCTTAAATGAATTCTATCAATTTGTGGATTTGTGTGATTTGGACATAGTACATCGAAAGATGGTTATGTTATACTTTTTTGCTCTCGACTAGCTATCCATATTAAATAATTAGGCATAGTAAGAGGCGTACATTTTGGATAAAGCATTAAATGATATTAGGATCCCATATTCCTCCAACTTGTTTACCTTATGTTTAGTAATTAGTATTTTTGTGCGAATTTAGATATCAATTCACTTTTAATTGATCATTTGAGCAAACAGTAATAGTGATAAGGTTGATGCATGATAGCATAGATTTATTCACCTTTCTCCGTGGGATCGATACTTTCTTACTTTGTACTACTTGTTGACCCGTGTATATTTGCATGAGTTAGAGTCCATTTTGTTAAACCAAAAAGGAGGCAACAAATGTCTATTCAAACTCTTGAGGATCTATTAAGACTTTGTGTCCTTGACTTCAAAGGAAGTTGGGACAAGTTCTTGCCATTGGTGAAATTCTCCTCCAACAACAGTTATCAAGCAAGCATAGGCATGGGTCCATTCGAGGCGTTGTATGGACGCAAGTGTCGTTCTCCAGTATGCTGGGACGAGGTGGGTGAAGCAATGTTGTTGGGACCAAAATTGGTACGCATGACAACAGAAAAGATTCAAATGATCCGGCAACGTATAAAAACCTCACAAGATCGACAAAAGAGTTATGTTGATCTTCATCGAAGGGATGTCGAATTCAATGTTGGAGAGCATGTGTTATTACGTGTTGCTCCATGGAAATGAGTTATAAGATTTTAAAGAGAGGAAAGCTCAATCCTCAATTCATTGACCCATTTGAAATCCTCGATCGAGTAGGAACTATGGCCTATAGACTCGTCTTACCGCCAAGTATGCCTCGTGTTCATAACGTTTTTCACATATCTATGTTACGTAAATATATGGAAGACCCGAGCCACATTATTAAATTAAAACCAGATGAGATAGCGGAAGATTTAACGTATGAAGAGGTACCTGTTAAAATCTTGGATATGAATGAACATATTCTACGCTCCAAGGTTATACCTCAAGTCAAAGTTTTATGGGGAAACCACGATGTTGAGGAAATGACCTGGGAGTTAGAATCTAAAATGAAATCAAGGTATACTCACCTCTTCGACATACCAGGTACGTACACCAATTTCGAGGATGAAATTTCATAAGAATGGGAGGTTGTAAGACCTCAACTTTTATGAATAAAGATTAATTTTCTCTAAATATCATTTTGAATATTATGGTGTGAATTTGATATAATGTTATATTTGTGGATAATATTTATAAATTTTGCAAAGTAAGCAAGTTGTCATAAAATATTCGTTTGGTCGGGGAATATTCATTTTATCAGGAAATATTCGTACGACGGCACAATCATTGCTGGACCCCACAACGGAATTACTGTCGAAGTTAGAAAATGACAGAAATAACTTTTTATAAAAATAACGGCAAAAGTTTTACCGTTAACTGTTGAAATACCCGGTGATAAAAGTACAGTAATACGCGTGGTTGCATAGTAGCACATGGTATTGTACAGTATCTTTGATTATTGATGCTTACGTGAGAAGTAACTCAGTTTTATTCAATTATTGCCACAGTAATTGTTGCATAGTATCTCACATTATTGATTCAATTATTGTCACAGTATCATTTGCACAATTATTTTATATTATTAAATCAATAATTAAGACGACAAAGTTATTCATATTATTATTTTCATTATTGACGATGTCTAGAAAGTTCTGTCGAGGAAAGGGGTTTGGTCACCTAATTGCACGCCAATAAGGAGAAGTCCTTATCGGAAAGCCCCTTCTTTCCTGGGAATGATCTGGTTGTTAATATTGTAAGTTATAATATTAATGATGAATAAATGTTATTAAAAATGTGTTTTGTGAAGCCAAGAGAGTTGATATAAATAGAGGGGTTTTTTTTATGAAGTTTTTGTTATAAATTTGGTTTATTATATGGACCCCCACTTACCCATTTTTCAAAATCGTCGGTAGAAAGTTATCCCAATTTTTGTTTTATAGTAATAAAATAGAATACTTTTTATAAATAGAATATATTATATTTTATTATATTGCATAGTATTTTTACTATACAGCATAGTGCCTGCATAGTGTTTTTACTATGCATCATAATGCTGCATAGTAAATCATGTGAAATCTGATTTCTGCGCCCGTGAATGTACTGTTGGTTCGTGATTTTCCTAAATAGTATCCTACCATTCTCCTATAAATAGGATGCTTAGTTTAAAAATGAAAATCACACCAGAATCAGAGAATTCTTCTTCTATAATATTGAGCGTATTTCTTTAGAGTTAAAGGAAGCGTTGAGTGTAGAAAACAGTACAAGTTTTCTTCAAGAATATCTCCGTCACCAGTCAGAAATACTCTCCTTTTAAGGTTATGGATATTATTTTTGTTCAATATTCGTAAGAAATAATATTTTCTTCCATACTCTGTAGTATGTAAGTAATATTATTTCGTTTCAGATTCCGAATTCCACACTCATTTTGTTAAGTATTGCTTCTATACTCCTTGAAATTAGTAGAATATCCTTAAAATTTTTGTTTCATCTAGTATCTTTTCACAAGAATATTTTTCTGAACATTCTTGTTAAATTTTGATCTTTTTATGCGGGGGTACTATTCATGAAGTACTATTCACAAGGTACTATTCACTCAGGTACTATTCACCTAGGGTATTCACGATAAAAAATGATTTCTTTTCTGTTCAAATTATTTTTGATACATGAATATTATTCTTGAATTTTACTCCACAAAGCAGTTGTCATGTTGACAATTTGAATATTTTTGAACTCTGGATAAATTAATTTATAAATCTTTAAAATTAATCATTGTTTTCACTTAATTGAATTCTTATATCATTGTCATCATCCTCATGTTTATATTGTGATGAAAGTCATTTTTGGCCCGTAGTGCAGAGATGGACTGTTGATTGGCATGATTATGACTATGTATCGGTATAATCATGACTTGTAATGTTACAAATGATGTGGTAAAAGTCCTCATTGACCCGTAGTGCATTAATGGACAGTTGTTGGCATGATCATGACCACTGATAATACTGACGAATATCTTTGGCCCGTAGTGCATGGATAATTCGTGGATGTGATACTAATGAATATCATTGGCTCGTAGTGCATGGATAATTCGATGATGGGGATTATTTATTAAGCTATGTTACAGCGAAAAAATATTGATGATGAACTTTTAAATCATAGAAGATAGTAGATATTATACACTACTTGACTCTTCTAATGGATTGCTTGTTCCGCTGCAGTTAAACTTGTTGTTTATTGTATTCTATCAGTTTTTATACTGTTGAAGGCTAAGGATAATTTATTCTGAATTATCTTAGTCATAATATTCTTTATTGGGCTAGTTGAGCTCACCCTTTGATTTCATTGTTCTCCTCAGGAAATGAGAACATAGCCAGGACTAGTCGGGGAATGGAGTGATGGTCCGAGATTGTGGTTGTAGTAGTCCTCACTATTTTATAAAATAGTGTGGTAATGATTGTAATGAGGACTCCATTTGAGTTTGGATATTGTCTACGAGACAATATTCGTGTTAAAACTCTCAGCTATGTTTTGTCGTATTTTACACGAAAGTTGTATAATTAAGTTTGTATTTGATTTCTGTACCATGTATTTGACGACTCAGAATGGGTTGTGTATACCTATTTTGGGGGAGTCACAAATTTCATATAACTTAGATATGACATAATATTAGCATAATGCAAAAGAATTGATGAGATTAGTCCCTTTACTTATTTAAGTAGTATGTTATGTTAAAAATATGTACTGCAAGTGCACAGCGTCGAATCGAAGAACTGGCAAGTATAGTTCGAACCCACAAAGACTAGATTAATTTTAATGTATCCTTAATATCTATTTTAGGTGAATTAGAAATAAAGATTAAGAATTGCTTAATTAGAATATGAGAACTAATAATGAGGAAACAGTCTAGAAATTCGAATCCATTAAATAATAAACATAACATATAATTCAATCTCTTCTATTTTTATAACTCAATTATAATTTTGATCTCTTTTCCCTTTAATTTAGTAATCTTACCATTAACATTGGCAATCATAGACTATGAAAATTTAAGGATTAACTATAACCCATCAAAACTTCTTCGAGCAAGCATGGATTATGAAAAACTCATATCTTAACAATAATCTATCAAAACCTCTTAATTAATTTAAAATCACATAAGAACTATAAAACGAAGGTATTTCAATAACAAAATATGAAGGCGAAATCAATTAAACATAAAGGCATAAATAATAAAAGAGATGAAAAATATTATCATAAATAATTATTTAATTTCATCTTCATCCTAGATTAAAGAAATTAGCTAGACATAAAAAATAATTAAACTAACTGAAATAATGAAAAGAAGAAGATTAAAAATAAATAAGAAAACTCCCTTTAATTAACGATTATGCAACGAACGTATAATGAAAAAATAATATAATCTACTCCTACGCCTAACCTAAACTAATACAATACCTAATACTTCCTTCTCTCTAAAACAATAGACCTATTTATAGGAAAAATAACTTTGAACCCTAATTTAGATTCATTGAACTTGGACACTTTTGTTCCCTTTCCATGTAGGTTTTAACTTTCTACTGACAATCAACTTCTCAAAGAGATCTTCTAGATAAACTTTCCTTTCTCTTGTTGGATTTGACTTGCACACCAAGATTGTTTCATCTCTTTCCTTCTGCCTGCAGGATTCTTCTTGGATATTCTTTACATGAATAAGAGCATTAAATATCGCTTGATCACCAAGATTTTGACTTTATTGCAAAAAATATTAAATCCTACAAAATAAAATAAAACATATTAATTTAATAAACTAATATTATTAAAAGGACAAAATTAAGGATAATAAAATGTATAAATTATGTGTCTATCATAGTACAAAGATTATTACAACTAATTAACCATTAAAATTATTAATTACTGCAGTTAATGGTTTTGCCCTTCCGGCACACCTTTGGGAGTAAGACAACGGTGAGGGATATGAGGACATCAATATGGAGGCGCAGTGAAGTTATATCGAAAGAAAAGAGATTTTAAAGTCGGGTCGTATGAATTTTTGAAGGTATCACCCTGAAAGGGTAAAATACGTTTCGACAAGAAAGGAAAATTAAGTCCGCAATTTATCGGACCATTTGAAGTGTTAAGAAGAGTAGGGGAAGTGGGGTACGAGGTTGCCTTACCTCCTGAATTAGAACATGTACATAATGTGTTTTATGTGACAATTTTACGTACAAACGTATAAACCTGTCTACAAGCACGTAATTGAATATGAGCCTATAATGGTTGAAAAAGACTTGACATATGAGAAAATGTCAGTTCAAATAATTGATAGAAAAGAACAAATCTTAAGAAGCAAGATTATACCCTTGGTGAAGATTGTATGGAGGAAACACGATGCCGAAAAAGTAACGTGGGAACTCAAAGACAAGATAAAGAAAGATTACCCCCAGTTTTTTGTATGATGTATGTTTTATGTTTTTGATTCCGAGGACGGAATCTTTATATGGACGAAAGATTGTAATGATCACAACGATCAAACAATTTTTGTAAATGAGATTATGTGAAAATTATTTAATAAAATGAGTTTTTATTAATAATTTGTGTTTTATGTGACTTAGAGTCATTATTTAATAACATTACGATTTATGTACGCGTATATTTGTGTTTAAAGGATAAATGTGAAAAATAAATTTATCCTCTAAACAACTTCACTACTCCACATGATTCCCATTAACACAAAGATAGGACTCACTCCGCTATCGCCTGTTAAAAGATTTTGTGAAAATATCAAAATTATATGTATTACAAATTTAATATCCAATAAATAGTTTGACAAGGATTGAGGCCGTGCGCAATTAATAATTAGAAATATTATGAATGTTCTTTCATGGAAGTATTCATATGAAATTAATTTCAATAAATTGCACAATTTATGGGATTGAATTGCTCATTGTTTGGTGTAGGCGGAAATTATGGCAATTAATTATTTAGATATATTATAATACACTCTATTCTTTTTATTTGTCTTTTTAGAGAGTCAAATTTGTGTTTTTTACATGGCGTGTGTAGACTTCAAAGAATTATTAATTACTCTCTCAGTTCCTTAATATAAGTAATTTTAAAATTGTGCACAAGTATTAAAGAAATTATTGTAAAACCTTAAATACAATATAATTGTCTATATTGTCCTTATATTAGAAAAACAATATTATTTATTAGACATAGAATAGTGAGAGAACCAAAGTTATATTTAATACTTGAGGTAATATTGAAAACTAAGCAATTAATGTCTACCCGAAATTCTCAAACGATTTATATTAAGAGATAAAAACACTTCTCTAAAACAACTTAAATTAAGGAACGGATGAAGTACTTGGTTTCTCATATATCCATATATTAAATACTAATTTTTTTCCTTTTTCCATCTTTCCAATAAATTTTAGAAGAATAATATTGAGAACTTATTTTAGGTTTGATCAATCAAGCAAAACATTAACTACTTCTCTTAATATATTTGTTTTCGTGTAAAACATCAGTTAAAAAGGAATGAAAGGAGTACTTATTTTGATTTTTAAAAAATAAAGATATTCTTAAAACTTTGCCGATGCATATTCATGTATAATCTTATTTTTAAGGATTTGCCAATAAGATCTTAATCTAATGGTTAAGACTAAGGTGATATAGCCTTCAAATATACTTCAAAACAATTTATTTTAATGTATTTTACTCCCCTTCAGTCAATGCATAGGTATTGATTTTTTATTACACTATTGTTTGAGGGTATTCCTAAAACTTCAAAATTTATTAACGAGCAATTGCAACATCCAATGCATATTCATGTATAATCTCATTTTTAACTATTCAATCATTTCATTTTAACACGTGAGTTTAAATTTAATCTATCTAGAATTTATTTTTCATAATAGTTTTTGTACTCTAAAAAAGATGAGCAATTTAGTTCATTTTTTAAGTGATATATAAGGTTGTTTCTAAATAGACTTAACTATCGAAAAAATCAATCAACTCTTATCAAACTATCAAAAAAACAAACAAGTTATTATTATTTTTAACAATAATAACATTAAACTTTCAAACAATTATCAAAACTACTCAAAATTTGACCAAAGTCTCAACCATAGTTAACCAATAGATGATGTGGCGCTAGATGTGACATTTACTATGTAAATTAGTGTTAACGTGGCATATAAAATTGAGAAGACCCTCAAATTTTAATATTTAATATTTAAAAGTCCAAATTTTTTTTCCCCAACATAACAATAACTACAAGTACAATCATACAAGATAGTTTTTTTTTTTCCCAAGGTTGATATTTATTATTTTTTTTCCCAAGATCCACTCACCACTGTCCCCCCTCCCCCTACGTATTACTCTTTATCTCTCTCTTTCTCTCCCTCTACCATCCTTTTTCCTTTTTTTTTAACAACCTACCATCCTTTTTCCTTTTTTTTTGTTCTTTCACTTGCATAGAAATTATTTCCTCATATAAACACATGTAATCTCTCTCTTCCAAAATATAACATTATTATTGATTAAGAAAGTAAATTTTAAATTCAAAGTCAATTTAATTTAGATATCAAAATTTGCGACCAATTAAACAATTTCATTTGTTATGAACTTATCCTGTCTCAGAATCTTCAATTTATAGTAGTGATTTAATCTAGCTCACAACATACCGAGAGAACCAAAAGAAAATAATTTCATATAACTTAGATATGACATAATATTAGCGTAATGCAAAAGAACTGATGAGAATAGTCACTTCCCTTATTTAACCAGTACAAAGATTACTGCAACTAATTAGCCATTAAAATTATTGATTATCATGACCAAGGATTTTGCCCTTCCTAAGACACCTTCTAAGTGAAGAAAGCAACAATCACGGGATACGAGGACAAAGAATACTTGATTCGTAGCAACTCCCATGGAAATCATAAAAGCCATTAGTATCATCATCACCAACTTCACTACTATAAACTTCACTGCAACTTTCATCTGCACAGTCTCACACACACAAAGATTATTATTTACTTAGATGTATGAGTCTTTGTGTTTCTTATATATATAGACCCATAGTTGATAAGAGAGAAATGGTATGAGAATTAATGCATGAGATTGATTCGCAATATTAAATTTTATTTACTCTCCCGTTTTATTATTTCACATGTGTTTTGATAATATATATTCTCTCCGTCCCATTATTATGACGTTTTAGAGTTGTGTACAAAATTAAAAAAATGATTGAAAAGTATTAAATATAGTATCAGTTGTCTATAATACCCTTAAAATCTCATTTATTACCATATTTATCTCATACTCTCTCTCATCTGTAACATTTTTTCATGAGTGATAATTTTAGAAAGATTGTAATTAATTCTCCTAAATTTTCTAAAACGTCAAATAATTTGGGACAAATAAAATTACCTAAAACATCATATATTGAGACGGATGGAATGTCCTTTTTAAGATGTATGAGTCTTTGTGTTTATATTATATATATAGATATATAGTTGAGAGAGATGGTATATATAGGAATTAATGCATGAGATTGATTTGCAACATTAAATTGCATTTACTCCCACCGCGTTCCATTTTAAATTCTACTCCCTCCGTCCCATAGTTATAGGCTGATTTCTTTTGGCACATAGTTTAAGAAAATCAGTTAAGTGACAATTTTTAACATAAATTTTCCACATATACCCCTTAATATGAAATTAATGAATAAGTTAATTACTCCTTATTTATCACATTGGAACTCTTAACTTCATTGATTGACGTGTACTAACCATTAAAATCCATAAAATTTAACCAAAGAGAGTACAACAACATTAAATGTGTTGATAAAAATAATGACATTGAATGTTGTTTCTTCAAAAAAAGAGTAATGGTTGAATATTTATTATAAGGGCATAAAAGTAAAACAATGAACCTACTAAATTTTATAAATAGTAAGTAGCCTATATATTGGGACATCTCAAAATGGAAAATCAGCCTATAACTATGGGACGGAGGAAGTATAATACTAACATCTGCTATATATGGATATTGTTGGGTCGTGATATTTCTCCTATTGGACCGAATGGATTGGGCCTACATATTCAGTTAGTCCATTGGGTCTTCATTATTGGGTGTTGACATTATTGGATCTAGTCACTTTATTATCTTTATTAAGTCCTTCTAGTATCGGACCCAATCAGTGGGTCGACCCATCATATATTTAAATATCTACATCTTTGACTTGTAATGATGAAAAAGCATGACGGTTGACTAGAGAACCTGCCATGCATTAATGTGGATGGGATTATAACCTACCACGGCCGGGAACAAAGGACCCAAAAGCGTGGATAAACTATATGCAATCGGTGGAACCCATCGATCAAGGTGTGTGTGTCGTAATAGTGGGTGGCACTGTAATCCAGGCAAAGAGAGTATAACTTAGCAAGGAAGTCTTCACAAAGAGGTACGCTCTAATACACTTCTTCATTCATAATCACATATACACAGAGAATTATTATTTCTCTCTCAAGACACTAGACATTATATTCCTCCATTGTTTAACCTTGTGAACACGTATACTGACTCTCACGCCTGAGCTATCCCCGACGGAACCGCCGTCAAGCTTGTGGTGTTTATCGTGTTTACTGTGCAGGATCAGGGCGTCTTACGTGATTGGGACGTGGCAGAAGATCCCGGCGTTAACATCAAGCGCTAGAAGGAGGGCTTTTTCTAGTGTTCTTGAGCTATCAATCACAATATTTTCAGTTGTTCTACATCGGAAGTTATGGCACCAATCAGGGGGTTCTCGTTCGAGATCCCACGGCAAAGCCCGAAGATGGTTGGTCTTTGTTGCTGATAAAGAGCAGAATTATGACCGAAGGCAAGTAAAAGGCACCCCGCCCATAATTCGGCACCGAAGTGGTCAGGCTGATAAAGATGATGGTCGAAGCAGAGTAGATGAAGACCCAACAGCCATTTCCTGTTTGACCGAAGAGGGTAATCTGCCCTATTGGTCTTCGAGGAAGATGGTCAAGCGAGTAGATGAAGACCCAACACCATTTCTGTTTGATCAAGAGGGTAATCACCCCTATTGGTCTTCGGATGATGGTCAAGTAGAGTAGATAGATGAAGTCCCAACAGCCCATTTTCCGATTGATCAAGAGGGTATCCCGCCTCTATCGGTTTTCGGGATTATGGTCGCGCAGCAGACGAAGAGATCGATCCAGGAGCCCGCACCTCGAATACAAATAAGGCATACCGCCTCGAGTATCCTCATCACCGTGATTTTAGAGTTTCACCAAGTATATCCGTAAATCACACTCCCGAGAGTCCACTGGGGCACACCGCTTTATAGATACTTTTCTTCTGAGATGCCCGCCTAAAAGTCATCAGTTTCAGATTCAAAGACACAAAATGCACCCATATTCCTAAGCATCCGAAGAGGATACCTCATCCTAGGGGTTCTCGGACTATGGCACAAACGGATGAGGGAGCAATTCAGAATATATTCATCCGAGAATGCAAAAAAGTACTCACCTTGAGTGTTCTCTCCGCAGTGAAGGACTCTGTCACCAAAGCGGATCAATAAGCCGCACTCTTGGAAATTCGAACACTTGGTAAATATTTTCAAAGTCGGTTGACATTATGGTCGGACAATTCTTTTCTCGAAGCTAATAATAGTTAAAGAGAAACCGAGGAATCTGACAAAGCCGTCAGCAGCTTCTTCAAAGAAGCGAGCTCGTGGACATTACATGCAGATGGATATTCTATTTTGGACATCGATCTGTAAAGAAAGCTATCAAGGGTCGATCACAATAACAATTCCGTTCTTGATGCATTATCGAAGTTGGCCACCTACAGATGCTTATAACTTTGATGGCAGATGGCGCCTTTCCTTCTGGATCAAAAATCTTTGGCAAAGAAAACCAAGTACAAGAGTGTCAATTTTGCTCTCATTGATGAGAATTTTTATCGAAGGACCTTTTTCGCATCATTACTCAAACATTTGGTTCCATCCGGTAGAGTATGTTCTTCTGGAAGTTCACAAAGACATCTCGTGGACGATCATTTGACCAAGTTGTTGGCCTATAAAGCACTTCTCTGGGGATATTCATGAAAGAACCAGGAGTCAAGACAGACATGATTTCGATGGCTCATCCACATTCACTTTTGCACTATTGATCCCGGGTCCTATTTGTCTCTAAGGTCACTATGGTGTAAGGAGGTATGGTAGGACTCTCACCGGCCATTCGATGGTAGCCCAAGGTCCTTATGATCCCATATTGATTTTACCAGGTCACTATGGTGTAAGGAGGTATGGTAGGACTCACCGGCCATTCGATGGTAGCCCAAGGTCCTTATGATCCTATATTGATTTTACCAGGGTGGTAAATCAATGGTCACTATGGTGTAAGGAGGTATGGTAGGACTCGCTGGCTATTTGATGGTAGCCCAAGGTCCTTATGATCCTATATTGATTTTACCAGGGTGGTAAATCAATGGTCACTATGGTGTAAGGAGGTATGGTAGGACTCGCTGGCCATTCGATGGTAACCCAAGGTCCTTATGATCCTATATTGATTTTACCAGGGTGGTAAATCAATGGTCACTATTGATCCTTATATCTTGATCCTTATATCTTGATCCTTATATCTTGGTCCTTATATACTTGTTCTACCCCGAGTGGTAAGCAAGATTTCGATGGTGCAAGGAGGATCATCCAAATTCACCTCACACATGACCGATCTCACACTTCGGAAACGATAAGTATACATTACTTTATTTTGTTCAAGTGTTGAGTTCAGTTCATTCAATATTGTTCATTAAATTCTATCCATTAAATTCAGTTCACTTCATTTCATAAATTAACATTATCGCCTTATCTAGTTCATGTCCTAAGTTAAGTTCATACAATTTAATTGATCTTCAATTATTGACAAGAAATGTTCATTCGTAAGTAATAAGGCATGAAGTTGATATTTTAAATATTAACTGCTCAC
The DNA here is from genome assembly GCA_020205615.1 of Panax quinquefolius. Classification (NCBI taxonomy): domain Eukaryota; kingdom Viridiplantae; phylum Streptophyta; class Magnoliopsida; order Apiales; family Araliaceae; genus Panax; species Panax quinquefolius. Next base: position 129,879,312 of record CM035172.1, on the reverse strand, counting down.
AACAAGTTAGAATTTTTACGAGAAAGTTCTACAAATTAAAGATAAGGAGAGGTCATCCTCGTGCTTCTTCCTCATGTCGTCACGTCACCATCTAAAGAGTCTAGAAGAGATGGATCTACCTTGGCTTTGAGCTTTTTCTTGCCTTTACTTGGCATTTCATACCCTTTGGCATACATATGGACGATCTTATTGTTCAAATTTCGGCGGATTTTCCGATTCACCAGATCTCCTTACGAAAGTCTTCTACGTCGTTAAAGCGGACCCAAATCTCTAAGGGCCCAAGCTCTTTGAGCTCTTCTTCGAGCTTCCGACGATGCACCGTGATGCTTTGATCCTTTAGCTTGACAGATCGGCATTTATATCGTTGATGACCCGATGAGTGGCCTTGGTCGCTTTTCGTTCTTCTTTAACCTTGTCGATATCCTTCCAAGGCATTCATTGTTGAGAAGAACAATGTCAAGGTTGATTCTTTCCTTTTGCCAAACATAAACTTCAGAATGGCTTTTTCCTTCTTATTCCCTTCCATTCTTCTTCGATTCTTCTCTTGGATTATCTCTTGGTATTATCTTGACATTCTCTTGACATTATCTTGGTATCCTTTTTCTTTTGTATTTGGGGCGGAAACACACACACAAGACAATGTTTACTTGCAGATGACCAATATTAATCGATCGATTCAGTATTGATGGTCAAATTTCAACTTCCTTTAGTCCGTATATCACTCCTTCACCCATCGGTTCCATGATGGAATTATTGCCGAACCGATGATCATCATGATGTCGCCATGCCTTTCTGAACTAGATTCGTAAGAGAATGGTTTTTGTGGCGAAGGTTTGGGTTGTTCGAGAGGCGGTGAAATATTTGTTGTTGTATGTTCTACCGAGCGGGCTCTTTAAATGGACTTCCAATCTTAATTTATGTTGCCATTTAATATTCACCATATGGGTTTCTTGTAAGTTTATTTTTGGGCCTTCATTGGTCTTATATTAGTTCCTTTTGTCTGAACCGATGCCATTTATAGTTTCTATTAAACCTCCCCGCTTAATAAAAAACTAGGGGCGATGTTGGGTCGTGATATTTCTCTATTGGACCGAATGGATTGGGCCTACATATTCGCTTAGTCCATTGGGTCTTCATTATTGGGTGTTGACATTATTGGATCTAGTCACTTTATTATCTTTATTAAGTCCTTCAGTATCGGACCCAATCAATGGGTTGACCCATCATATATTTAAATATCTACATCTTTGACTTGTAATGATGAAAAACATGACGGTTGACTAGAGAACTCGCCATGCATTAATGTGGATGGGATTATAACCCACGGCGGTGGGAACAAAGACCAAAAAGCGTTGGATAAACTATATGCGATCGGTGGAACCCATCGGATCAAGGGGTGTGTCGTAATAGTGGGTGGCAATCAGTAATCCGTGCAAAGAGAGTATAACTTAGCAAGGAAGTCTTCACAAAGAGGTACGCTCTAATACACTTCTTCATTCATAATCACATATACACAGAATTATTATTTCTCTCTCAAGACACTAGACATTATATTCCTCCATTGTTTAACCTTGTGAACACGTATACTGACTCTCACGTCTGAGCTATCCCCGACGGAACCGCCATCAAGCTTGTGGTGTTTATCGTGTTTATCAAGCGGAGATCGTATGCCTTACGTGATTGGGACGTGGCAGAAGATCCTGGCGTTAACAGATATAAAAGTTGAAGCAAATATATTAACCGTCCTTATTAGACTATATAAGGAGTATCTTATATTCAGTGATGAGAATAAATTAGAATTAGATAATATTAAGTGCTTGAATACGATAAGGATCAAGCAAACTTTATCAATATCTTATGTATCTATTAGCGTATAATTAGGCATTCCTACATTGTAATATCATGAGAAAATCCAAAGAAAATATATCACCTCTCATGAATTCCCATGTTATCTCTTCTCTCATTATATCTGTTAATTAATTGTATGGTTCTATTGTCCTTGAAATAGAACTGAAATACTCTCCCTGTTTCTTTTTATTTGTATTTTTACGTATAGAAATTTGTTTATTTTATTTTGTCTTTTATAGATTTCTAATAATCGTTAATTACTTAATTTTCCATATTAATATTATCCCTATATTAAATACTAATTTATTTCTTCATTTTTTTCAATGGAAGGATAATGTCGATATATATATATATATATATATATATATATATATATATATATATATATATATGTCATACAAAAACATTAATTATATTTTTAATATTTATATAATTTTACTAAATTGTCAATTAAATATGAATAGAGGGAGTACATAAGGTAATGTTATAACAACTAAAAATACTTTTCTCATTAAAAGAATTTAATATAAATATGTTGGGCTCATTATTGAAAATAGAGTATTACTATTATGGTAATATGCTTATTAAGAAAACCAATATTTTCTCTTTTAATGGTGAACTCAAAAATAAAAAGGTAAATTATTTAATTTTATAAAAAAGTAATTTTAAGATCCCAAAATATGTATATCTAGCAGCGTTCAGAGCTTCTCAAGACTCGGTGAATTTCTCGCATTCTAAACATGAGCAATTGAATTTTTCAATTTGAGCTTAATAAATTAAATTGATCATTTAATGTTGTTCAGTCCTTAATGACCTATGGCACAACTTATTACAAATATTATAATCTATGAGGTACAATATTTTTTACAAATTAAAAGTTGTAACTTTCAATAATATAATGTTTTTGCATTTAATATAAAAATTGCAAAATTCATCCACTTCACACGGACCCAAAATTCAGTCACACCATCTCTCAACTCTTAAGATGATACTGTTAAAATATTTTATTCTTTATGTGGTCTCTACTATTTATGTAATTATTGGACTTACATATTGTATTAATTTAATCACTTTATTTATGGGTTTGGTAATTAATTATGTGGCCTATAAATAATATTCCTAATAGTATTTGGCATAATGGGCCCTAGGGTTTCATAATCTTGATGGAAGATTATTACCCTTAATTATTCTATAAATAAAACAGTTAGGGGTTGGTCTCAATTGTCGTCTCAATAATTTTATACACACCTATACAGCTATCCTAAGATTGAGAGAGGCGATTGAAGACTACAAGATGACTTCTCTCAATTCATGTCAGTACCTAATTGATTATTTAATTTTATTCTATATAATAGCACGCTCCGATATAATAATTTACATCTGGTATCAGAACTATGATTACGCTATTGTATAGAATAAATTAATTACGTTGTTATGCTATAAATTTTAATCCTGCATAACCTATTTATATTAGTATAATATATAAATATTCAGTATGCAATATGTTAAGGAATTTCTGAAAGAATAATGAATTGATGAATTCATGCACATGCGTTAGTACTATTCATGCACATGTGTTACCGTTGTAGCGTCCCCAAATCCAGGTTCCTGAAATCGCAAACCTGGTGCGTCACAATACATTCTCTTTATACTTGTTCTATCACAATTGCAGAATATTCATAAATACATTATACATTTTTAAATAATTATACATCATTTCCCAATGTTTCTAACATTAACTTACATACATACCTTTAGATTCACAAAAAATTTACATAAATATCTTGCAGCTGACAACTAAATAGTTAACATGCATAACACACTATTCTCGTACTTTGCTTTTTCGAACATTCGATCGTCTTAATCTGAAATTATTATCATGATATAGGAAGAGTGAGCAACTACTTTGCTCAGCAAGTTTAAATACGAAATGGATATATCATGATTGAAAAGGAATAAGCTTTCAAGTTTTCAACAATGTAAATAATTGTGAAAGAGGATGAATCAAAATTTTAATAATTGAATGACTAAATCATTAATGTTGGGTGGTCAATAATGACTATGAACAAATTTAACTGAACCTTATGGTAAAGAAGGTGATCAACCTTTCATACCGATGAACATATGCAACTTGCACCAAGTGTGAATCAAAAATCAAATATGTGGGATAATTGTAAATAATTAAACCACTAGCATGCTTGAAACATAATAACTCGAGTTGAGTTAGAAGAAACTTTCCTCGTCTGTACTCTACTCCTACACAATTTAATTTATCCGCATAAGCAATTTAACTTACTTCCTTAGAAATGAACCTATCATTGATTTTTCAATTAGTATATCATATATTTACTTATAATATCATTACTCTATAATAAATTTTCTAACATTTAGTTACATTGTTAAATCTTAGACATTACATTAAAGTCTTAGTATTATCATCTCTTGACAATATCACTATCAAATAATTATTATCTTAAACACTCATCTAATATTATTATTCTTTAATAATATTTTATTCATTTATTAGTATTATTAATTAATTAATAATACTTTAATCGCTTACTAATATTATTAATCACTTAATAATATTTTAATCCTTTAGTAATATTATTAATCACTTAATAATATTTTACTCATTTAATAATACTTTACTTCTTTACTAATATTATCAATCGCTTAATAATATTTTAATCATTAACTAATATTATTAATTACTTAATAATATTTTAATTTAATTTTAATCTAATATTATTAATCATTTAATAATATTTCAATCTAATATTATTAATTACTTAATAATATTTTATTTTTACTTTAATCTAATATTATTAATTATTTAATAATATTTTAATTTAACTTTAATCTAATAATATTTTAAATCATTATCTAATATTATTAATTATTTACTAATATTTTAATCTAATATTATTAATCATTTAATAATATTTTAGTCTAACTTTTATTAATAAAATGTTAATCTAATATTATTAATTATGTAATAATATTTTAATCATTTATTAAACTTATAAACACTTTATTTTAAATTTTATCAAAAATGACCAAAATACCTCCATAAATCTTAATATATTATATTAAGGGTCTTTAAGCCTTAACTTCATATTTTCACAATTTTTTACATTACATAACTTACTTTATTCATAAATCCATAAATCAAACACATCTATGAAAAATACTAAAATAGCTCCAAAAATTCTAATTTTTTGAGAAACATCAGGTAATATTACCATTATGAACATATATTTTTTCTTGAATGTTTCAGTCTCGTTTATTATGATTAAAAGGGCCAGAACAGTCGGATCTTGCAACAATTTTCATGAAGTGAGTTTTTGTTGAAAAATTCCGAAATTTTCATGAGATGTTTCTGTTATGTATAAGTACTTCCAGAAAAATTTCACAATATTTGCTGAAACACACTATGAGTTATTCCCTTTTACTTTTTAAATAGTCATTTCTTGTAAAATCCATAACTTTCATTGTACACATCCAAAAATAGCCATCTTTGGACTGGATCTAGATAACTCATCATATTATCATACCAAAAGTTTTCAGAATTTTTAAAGTAACGAAAACTAACGAAAACATCCCTGCAAAAATAGGCCAAAAATTGCCTTTTCAAGCCTGTTGTTTTTGCTGGACAGTTTTGACATAAACACCTTCCAAGGCTTGAAAAATCATCATTTTAGAGTGCTACCACTTGGGTTTAATAGTTAACTTACATATACCTAACACCCCTCTTTGACGGATCACAAAAAAAAAGGTGTAGATCTTAAATGGTAGCTTTTCAAAGTAGGAAAAGTTAGGGTTTTCTTAACATTTTGAACTAGTTTTCTTTCTTTTCTTTTGATCAAACTTTTGTTACCCAAAATGATTAGATCTACAAATAAAATACTCATAAACATGTAGATCATGAGTTTTAAAGTTTAGAAACATAGGCTCATGATTTAACAAAACAATCACATAAACTAATTAAAGTTTTGTATTTAATGGTTTTTATACCTTGATTTAAGAGCAACTTTCCTTTTCTTCCCAAAGTAGTTGATACATTTTTTGAAGCAAGAAGATATAATCTTGGAATGAAATGAGGGGGTTTATATAGGCTAGTTTAATGTGTAGATATAATCTTGTATATCTATATTAAACCTTCTAAGATATCTTGAAAATCTCTTCCATACTCTCTCTCCAATCTCTTGAAATCTAGCAAATCAAATGAAATAATAAGGCTTGAAATAGAAAGTGACACATGGAGGAGTTGGTGAACAACTTTGACAACCAAATAAAACATGTGCTCCCTTTCTTCCTCTAAATAGCTGGGTGAGTCCCCCTAAATGCCCCATTTTTACTTTTATTTTATTGCTTTTATTTTGCTTATTAAATGACCAAAATGTCCCTTAACAAATGGGCTAAAAATTGGGTCACTTAATTTAATGTTTGGGCTTTTAAAATAATTAGTTTGGGCCATGTAAAATAGTATGGTCCAATATCTAAATTTTTTCTCACCCTAATTACTTAATTAGGGTTTCTATTCTACTCATTTTGGAATTTAGATAATTACTTACGTACATTTAATTTTTATAATCCCATTGGACTTGATTTGATTAAATTATAAAAATTAATTAGTTGAGAGGTATAAAATAAATCTCTTAAGTGAATTTACTTATATGTAATTTAAATACTAAAAATATCAAATAATGATAAAACTTAGGTTAATTAATTCTTATAACTAATATATAAAACTTAGGTTATAAGGCTTCCAATTTATAGGAATTCAAGACCAAGGACAAAATGGACTTTATCCATTTTTAGGGAAGGGAAATATGGTCTTTAAGTCATCTCAAGGAAATAAATTTCCTAAAAAAAAAATTTATAGGACACATTGGTCATAATCAATTTTTTTTAAGGACAAAATTGTCATCTAACTATAATTAGGAAATTTCATTCAAGGACGCCATGATCATTACCAAAATTCTCTTGTGGCAAAATAGTCACTTCCTATTATACCCTTATGAAAGTAATATGCATACAAGCCAATCATGTATGATGATAAAACATATACTTTGTAATCAATCTTATTTATTTATTAATAAAAGAATTATTTATTAAAAGCATTTAATTATCTACATGGTTTTGTTTTAATAATATGTGATAATCTCATAGTTTTAAACAATGCTTTTTGAATCATGATGAGATCATGCTAATGAGATCTAAATTCTTAGATAGTTTAAAACTAAAATTGTGACGCCCCCAAAATTAGGTATACATCACCCATCTTGAGTCGCCAGATACATGGTACAGAATTCAAATACAACTTAATAATACAACTGTCGTGTACAATGAGACAAAACATAAACTGTGAGTTTGAATACAAATATTGTCTGCTAGAGAGTATACAAACTCAAAAGGAGCCCTCATTACAGTTATTATCACACTATTTCACAGAATAGTGAGGACTACTAATGCACCATCTAGGACCATCACTCCGCTCCCCGACTCGTCCCAAATTACGCTTCTCATTTCCTCAAGAGAACAAAGAAAGAAAGGGTGAGCTAAACTAGCCCAAGAAGAAATATTATGACTAAGATAATGCGTAATAAATTATCATTAGCCTTAAAAGTGTTAAACCGATACAATATAACAAACATCAAGTTTAACTGCAATGAACAAGCAATCCATTAAAAGAGTCAAGTAGAGAATAAAATCTACTATCTTTTATGATTTAAAAGGTTTTTCATCACTTTTATCACCGACTCAAACTTAATAAATAATCCACATCATCAATCACCCCTCGCACTACTACCAAGGATATTCTTTAAGATCACGACCACGAATTATCCATGCACTACAGCTAAAGATAATCATGTTTTCATCAACGGTCCTTATCATACCATAAAATAATTCATCTTTGCACCCTTGGCCGAAGAGAATCCATAACCATAATCATACCAAAAACTGTCCATCAATGCACTACAGGCCAATGAGGACTTTTTCCACATCATTTGTAACATTACAGACATGATTACACCAAAAAATCCCTGGTCATAATCATACCAAGTCCATCTATGCACTACAGGCCACAAATGACTTTCAACAAAATATAAGCATGAGGATGATGACAATGATATAAGAATTCAATAAAACAAGTTCAAGAATTAATTTATCCAGGAACTAATAACGTCCAAATTTTCAACATGATACTGCTTTGTAGAGTAAAATTCAAGAATGCTCAGAAGAATATTTCCATGAAAAGATACTGGATGAAACGCAAATATCAAGGATATTCCACTAATTTCATGGAGTATGGAAGTCAAAGTTTTAACCAACTAAGTATAATAAAGAATGGAATAACAAAAGAAATCACCATGCATGCGGATTGTGATGACAAAGTTATTCCAATGTATAATAATTAATCGGAACCAGTCACGTATGTAAAGCTACAGCATGTGATGTTCCAAATGTAATAATAAAGAACCGAATAATAACAGAAATCACCATGAATGCGATTAATACACGATAAAGTTATTCCAATGTAATACCAATAAAGACGGAACCAGTGTCTAGGGTAAAACGCATGCATGTGATATTCCAATGTAATAATAATAAAGACGAAAACCAAGTCCCACGAAAACGACAAACAAGATATTCCAATGTAATAATAAAAAGAATGAAATAATGTAAGAATTTCACCAAGTATAGGGCATTCCACGATAAGTGTTATTCCAATGGAATAATAAAGAATGGAATAACAGAAGTTCTCTTCATGAATAAGAAAGAAAGAATACCCCTTATGAGTACAACAAATAATATGTCCTACCTTAAGAAGAAGAGTAATCGGATATAGAAGTAGTGAAGTAGCGTAACACTTTTCTTCTTTCTCTCTCTATAGTTTCCTCTCAGAGTTTCAAAGAATTCGTAAGAAATAATGAAGGAATGAGCTTCTATTTATAGAAAAATAGACCAGATAAGAATAAACTCTCATGAACTGTTCCGATTGATTTACTTTAATCTGACTTTCCATATTTAAAACAAAATCTTTTAAATAAAATATAATATATTCTATTTTAAATCTAATAAAACGAATAACTTTATAAAAGATTTTACTATACAAACACTATGCAGTAATTATGCAAACACCGTGCATAATAAAATATAATATATTCTAATTATTGTCTAATAAAATGTATAACTTTATAAAAGTATTTTATTTTATATAAAAAGATTTTACTATGCAAAACACTATGCAGCACTATGCAACACTATGCATAATAAAATATAATATATTCTATTTATAGAATAACTTTATAAAAGTATTCTATTTTATTATATTAATAATACCAATAAAACAAAACCGAAAGTGACTTATCACATAAGCATCAATAATCAATACCGCAGTGCTACTATGCAACCACGCCAGACATCGCATTTTTTTACTACCAAGTAGTTCAACAAGATAAACTCAGTAAAACTTTCGCCGTTATTTTCATAAAATATTTTTATCGTTTTCTCAATCCGACAATAATTTCGTTGTGGGGTCCACCAATGATTGTACCGTCGTATGGATATTCCCTGATAAAACAAATATTCCCCGACCAATCGAATATAATATGACAACTTGCATACTTTATAAAATTTATAAATACTACCCACAAATATAACATTATATCAAATCCACACCATAATATTTAAAAAAATTATTTCGAGAAAATTAAATCTTTATTCATAAAATCTGGGGTCTCACAATCTCCCCTCCTTATGAAATTTCGTCCTCAAAATTTACGTACGTACCTGGTATGCCGAAGAGGTGAGGATACCTTGACTTCACTTCAAATTCTAACTCTTGAGGTATAACCTTTGAGCGTCGAATATGATCCTTCTTATCCAAGATGTTAACACGTATCTCCTCATACGTTAATCTTCTGTTATCTCGTCCGGTTCTAAATTAATAATGTGGTTCAGGTCATCCACATATTTACGTAACATCAATACATTAAAAACGTTATGAACACACGACATACTTGGCGGTAAAACGAGTCTATAAGCCGCAGTTCTTGCTCGATCAAGTATTTCAAATGGGCCAATTAAATCGAGGGTTGAGATTTCCTCTCTTCATCGATTCTTGCTTCTAGAATAACGCCTCTTGAACCTTTCTTCTTCACATTCATCAACTCTGAGTATGTAGCTTGAGCGGCTTTAACTTTATCAATTAAGGTCGATTCTAATCGTATATTCGTTATCTTCACGTGGGTTCGTATATTCGCACTTGTAACCGTATACGATCTTCTACTCAATACGTCAGCTACCACGTTCGCACTTCTACCATGATATTGCATGGTACGATCATAATCTTCAATAGCTAGAGCCAACGTCTTTGGCGCATGTTACGTTCGTTTTAAGTAAAGAAATATTTGAGAATTTTAGAAATGGGTTTTGTACTGGGGTCAATACAAAATTTGATTTCACGCTCTAGGGGTAGGCTAAGAAGTCTTCAAGAATACGTCAGGAAATTTATTAACAATAAAAATATCATTCAAATCATGACCCTCATCCAAGACTTGATAAGACGTCACATTGATACCTATCAACTTATCATCGCTATTCACGACATCGCCTACGTAAAGTCCGGCTTTTGCATTCCACACAAGATAGTCAACAACGAAAAGACCGGGCTCTTTACTTATGGCTTGATATGACAATGATCGACTTTTAGTGGTTTGGTTGCTTGAATTTGCATAACAACAGTTGGTTAGAATATGAAAGCTAACAACCTTACTTAAAAGCATGATGAGTAGTTAACCAATCGATTCCTAAAATTGCATCAAAGGCAAGTATTTTCAAAGAGATAAGATTGACAGGTAAAGTGAAAGTGTCAATTTGAATTAAACAAGATTTATAAATAGTGGATGTAACGAAGGTTTCTCCCAACTGAGTTTAAACAGATATATCAAAGTCTAACTTCTCCGGAGTTAACTTCAAACATTGAACACAACTAGGTGCAATAAAAGAGTGAGTAGAACCGGTATCTAACACGGTATAGACTTCGCAAGAGTTTATGACTAACATACCCGTGATAATTTTATTCAGGTTCCTCGTCACGAAAAAAAAAAATATTATCTCTTAAACTACCGGCTTTGCTTGTCTGGGACATCCTTTGGCATCACTATCCCAGCTGGAATTGACTTCACCATATGACAAAATCAAGTTAGGTGACCTTCTCTTCCGTAATTAAAACACGCTTTGGATTATCACAGATACGCTTTGACGGATGTGTCCCTCTCCGTCCAGATTTGAAACATACGACCGGTGGTCGTTCTTCTTCCTTTGAGATGGGTGCTAGTGCCGACGTCTTCACGTCATTGTTGAACTTTCTCTTCTTGAAATGTCCATTCTTAATGTTTTGACCATGATTACCACCGAAGTGGTTACCATTTCTGGCATGTTGATTCCCTCCATGCTTATTGTCACCGCTTTGATGATCAAGTATCACCCCAGATTATCATTTTGTTTACCGCTTCTTTTTTGGTTTGGTTGACTCATTATCGCGCTTCCAATAATCGAGCCCTATTAACAACATCCTAATACAAACACGCTTTATGAGAGATAAGATATCGACATATCTCGTGTTTCAAACCTCTTAAAAACATCCGCTATTCTCTCTTCATTATCAACCAAGTGGGACGCAAATCGACAACTCGGCAAACTTGGCTTCAGATCGAGATACTTGGCCATGTTGTTTTGCTCCAACTTGATAAATTCCACCTCCTTCATGTGACGAATGCTTTCGGAAAAGTACTTGTCATTGAATGCTCTTGAACTTCTCCCAAGACATCTTGAAAGTGCATCAGTCAAGTACATTTTACGATTCCCACCAAAGATCTACCTCTTCACGCAACATAAAGGTGGCAAAGGAACCTTTTGCTCCTCGAGCATCCCAAGACATCAAATATCTTGGTGATCTGCTTTTAACCACGCTCTCGCTTTAAGTGGTTCTCGCTTTCCCAAAACTCCGGTGGTCCCAGCCCTTGAATTGCTTAGCGGTGACCAACCGTGGGTTGCCATTGTTTCCTCCTACATTATGAACAGGAGCCGTCTTCGCCTGATGTTGCATGAATTCGAAAAAGCTCCTAAACGTACCGTCATTCGTCAATTGATCAGTGTTGTTGTTTACAGGAGGATTATCGCCATCCTGTTGCACATTGTCCTGATTATTGATCTGTGGAGAATCAACAGTCTCCTGTGCTCCATTGCTATTCTCAACATTTTCAGATGCCATTTTCAAATACTGCCACAAAACAAAGGTTAATTAACATGTAACATATTATCCCTATATTCTGACCGACCAATTAAATACCAAATAAACTTAGGTAGGTCATACTAGCGAAGGAATTCCCCGTCTCCCCTCCTAGTTCTTGTCTCACATCTTAGCCAGGGATCATATCCCTAAGCTTTGATACCAACTGTGACGCCCCCAAAATTAGGTATACATCACCCATCTTGAGTCGCCAGATACATGGTATGTAATTCAAATACAACTTAATAATACAATTGTTGTGGTACAATACGACAAAACATAAACCGTGAGTTTGAATACAAATATTGTCTACTAGAGAGAGTATAAAACTCAAAAGGAGTCCTCATTACAATTATTATCACACTATTTCATGTAATAGTGAGGACTACTAATGCACCATCTAGACCATCACTCCGCTCCCCGACTCGTCCCAAATTACGCTTCTCATTTCCTCAAGAGAATAAAGAAAAGAAAGGGTGAGCTCAACTAGCCCAAGAAGAAATATTATGACTCGGATAATGCGTAATAAATTATCATTAGCCTTAAACAAAGGTTAAACCGATACAATATAACAAACATCAAGTTTAATCATAAAGTGAACAAGCAATCCATTAAAAGAGTCAAGTAGAGAATAAAATCAACTATCTTTTATGATTTAAAAGGTTTTTCATCACTTTTATCATTGGACTCAAATTTTAATAAATAATCCACATCATCGAATCACCCCCGACTACTACCAAGTATATTTTTTAAGATCACGACCACAATTATCCATGCACTACTGCCTAAAGATAATCATATTTTTATCAACGGGTCCCGATCATGCCATAAAATAATTCATCTTTGCACCCTTGGTCAAGAGAATCCATAATCATAATCATACCAAAAACTGTCCATCAATGCACTACGGGCCAATGAGGACTTTTTCCACATCATTTGTAACATTACGGTCATGATTACACCGAAAAATCCCTGGTCATAATCATACCAAGTTCATATATGCACTACAGGCCACAGATGACTTTCAACAAAATATAAGGATGAGGATGATGACAATGATATAAGAATTCAATAAAACAAGTTCAAGAATTAATTTATTCAGGAACTAATAACGTCCAAATTATCAACATGATACTGCTTTGTAGAGTAAAATTCAAGAATGCTCAGAAGAATATTTCCATGAAAAGATACTGGATGAAACGCAAATATCAAGGATATTCCACTAATTTCATGGAGTATGGAAGTCAAAGTTTTAACCAACTGAGTATAATAAATAATGGAATAACAAAAGAAATCACTATGCATGCGATATGCAGATAGATAGGTTATTCCAATGTAATAATAATTAATGTAACCAGTCATGCGTAAAACACAACAGATGTTCCAAATGTAATAATAAAGAACCGAATAATAACAAAATCACCATGCATGCATCAGATTATGATGCATGTGTTATTCCAATGTAATACCAATAAAGACTTTTAACCAGTCCTGCAGAAAAACGTCTGCATGTGATATTCCAAATGTAATAATAATAAAGATGGAACCAAGTCCCAGAGAAAATGCATGTATGTGATATTCCAATGTAATAATAAAGAATGAAATAATGTAAGAATTTCACCAAGTATAGGTATTCATGTGATATAAAGTTATTCCAATGTAATAATAAAGAATGGAATAACGTAAGTTCTCTTCATGAATAAGAAAGAAAGAATACCCCTTATGACGAGTACAACAAATAATATTCCCTACCTTAAGAAGAAGAGTATCGGATATAGAAGTAGTGAAGTAGCGTAACACTTTTCTTCTTTCTCTCTATAGTTTCTCTCTCTGAGTTTCAAGAATTCGTAAAAAATAATGAAGGAATGAGCTTCTATTTATAGAAAATGGATCGCATAAGAACTAACTCATGAACTGGTCCAGATTGATTTACTTTAATCTGATGGTCCATATTTAAAGCAAAATCTTTTAAATAAAATATAATATATTCTATTTATAATCTAATAAAACGACTAACTTTATAAAAGATTTTACTATGCAAACACTATGCACTATACGCAAACACTATGCATAATAAAATATAATATATTCTAATTATTGTCTAATAAAATGTATAACTTTATAAAAGTATTCTGCTTTATATAAAAAGATTTTACTATAAAAAATACTATGCAGCACTATGCAACACTATATATAATAAAATATAATATATTCTATTTATAGAATAACTTTATAAAAGTATTCTGTTTTATTATATTAATAATACCAATAAAACAAAACTGAGCGACTTATCACATAAGCATCAATAATTAATACCGTGTGCTACTATGCAACCACGCGTATTACTGTACTTTTACTACCGAGTAGTTCAACAGTATTAACGGTAAAACTTTCACCGTTATTTTCATAAAATATTTTTGTCGTTTTCTCAATCCGACAATAATTCCGTTGTGGGGTCCACCAATGATTGTACCGTCGTACGGATTTTCCCTGATAAAACAAATATTCCCCTACCAATCGAATATAATATGACAACTTGCATACTTTGCAAAATTTATAAATAATACCCACAACTATAGCATTATATCAAATCCACACCATAATATTTAAAAAAATTATTTCGAGAAAATTAAATCTTTATTCATAAAATCTGGGGTCTCACAAAAATGTTCTCAATCAATGGATTACTAAAAAGGGGATTAGTGAAACTGGATAGTTTGATATATGTGTTGTTTGCTCATTGCATGAGAATGATTGTTTTCATGATCATTTGGGTGGAGACACTAAAGTAAGTGTGTAGGTGCTTATTGGAGAATAAGTTCACTAAACGTGACTCGCTAAGGAATGCCTAATGAAGTTTTACTTGCCTGTCAATAGGAATTCCTGTAGTGATAGTAGTACAAATGATCATTAGACTTGACATCATCATAGTATCTTATGTATAATGAATTATACTTTGACTTATTCCTTAAGACCCTTAGGGTATATCAAAAGAGTATACTTGGGTGTAATAAGTTATATATGGAGATAATGAATGATCAATATAGAATCTACCACTTCTAGTAAAAGAAGAGAAATGTCATATGTGATTCGATAAATGACAACTCAGGCAAAGTGAAATTAAATGAAATTAGAAAGTAGTTTTTAATTTACATTTATTCAGAGTTGTTCATTTGGGAATCGAAATATATATAATTAAATAAAATAAGATTTGACAATAATTTTATGTCTTATATTTAATAAGGACATTGTATGGTGGAATGGTTGAATTGTACGGTAACTATTTACTCAAAGGTTTTTTTATGATTAATGTTTAAATCTATATTATCTGAAAAGTCGTTGATCGCTAAGGAGACTTATCCTTATTGTAAAATAAATATTATTTATGTAAATAAATTAATAGATTAATTTATTTATTTAAATGAGATTAGAATTGTTCTAATTGATTTATTCACAATCGATTTAATATGGAGAACCTAAAGGGTCACACCATAAAAGGAAGAATAATTATTTAAGAAGTTAATGGTATAATCGTAATAATATGTTAATCGTATTTAATTTAATTTATAGTGATAGAATAAATTAAATAGCTTAATATTTATTATTTAATATTTTGGAAATATTAAATATAAATTAATAAGACAAGTCTTATTAATATTATTACAATTATTACTATTTTAATTTCTAAAGATGTTTAGGAATTAATTTAATATAAGTACTCTCATTATATCCTAATAGGATTAGGAGGCAAATTAATTAAAAGACTTTAATTAATTATACCTAATAATATTAGGGAGCCTAATTAATTAAAATAGTTTAATTAATTAAATAATACCCTAAAAATGGTTAACTGATATCTTTATAAGAGGAGCCTTATATCAGATATTAGATATATACGATTCCAATAGTTGAAGAGTATGCCCCCTTTTCCTATAGAGATGGAAAAAACTAGGGTTTGAGCCAATATACCCTTCTTCTTGAATATTCTTCTTCCTTGGTGGATCACCTGTAGAGGTCATACACTTGGGTGGCTAACATCGATCAAAGGAAAGGAATCTAACCCAAAAATTCAAGGAGATCGTAGAGAAGTAAGAGTTGAACTCGTACCTATGGAAGTTCGTATCTACAAGGGTATGATTCCATAACTTCTTGTTCTTTGTTTTAATTAATAATATGCATAAAGGATGATCTGAGTAATTGGTTTATGAAAAATTTTAAAATCTGATTTTACTTTGCTTCCGCTAATTTTGCAATTTGATTGTGTCTTTGATCTTGAGAAAACCTTACAGTGGTATTAGAGCCAAACTTTATGTGAATTATTAAGTGTTTTGATTCCATATATGTATGAATAAATTTTAAGAATAATTTATTGGGCATAATTTGTTGTATCAAATTATTATTTTTTTATGAAAAATGAAATCATTCCCGAAGCCTGTTTTTAAAATCGGTATTATGATTTCGATGTGTCATGATCCTTCTTTCGCTGAGTCAGCGGAATTTGATTTTTTTTTAATTAATCAATTGTGAGCATTGATTTCGTTATTCAAAACCGGGATCAGGAGATTCAATGATTCATAGATTCCTTCGGTTAATATATTTATATATATATATAATATTCTTAATAATTTTATAATTAAAATAAAGAGTTTATTTTAATCTTGAAATTAGATTTCATGTAACTTAAAATTGCCCATTAAATGATATATATATATATATATATATATATATATATATATATACATATGATGATATGCATGATAATAAATGAGATTGATTATGGACTATTGACCAATGTGATTGGATTTATTTTGGATGGATGCTTGAATGAATGAGTTTTATTAAATGGGGTATGCGTACCTCGTCTTTTTTGGTTTTCTTCTTGATGTAAATTCTATCTCTCACCTATGTACTTCCCCTTGACTGCTGATCAAGATTTCTATTTAAATTAAATAGTTTATGTAATAAGATTAGTTAGAATTTTTCGAAGAACTGGAGATCAAGGTGCAATGAGCATTTGAAGACCCGTTTGTAATGGAGCTCGGGTTTAAATGTAATAGTTATATTTAAATATTAATTCTTTCACCCTAGGGTTTGGCCTTTTGGTTCACTTGGTGGCTCTAGTGAACCAAACTAGAATAAAATACAAAACCAATCCGGGTAGAATATAGTATTCTATATATGCATGCTAGTATTATATATGTAAGACCCCAGCTTTTATAAATAAAGATGAATTTTCTATAAATATTATTTTTGAATATTATGGAATAATTTGATATAATGTTATAGTTGTGGATAATATTTATAAATTTTGCAAAGTATGCAAGTGGTTATATTATATTCGATTGGTTCGGAAATATTCGGTTTAGCGAGGAATATTCGTATAACTACTCAATCATTGGTGGACCCATAAATGTAATTATTGTTTGATTGAGAAAACGACAAAAATATTTTATTGAAATAACTATGGAAGTTTTACCGCTGATATCGTTGAACTACTCTAGTAGTAAAAGTACGAAGAATACGTGTGGTTGCATAAGAAGCACACCAGATTGATTATCGATGCTTATGTGAGAAGTCACTCATTGATTCCATTATTGTTGATTAATAATATGAATTATTATAATGATAATGACGCTTTTGTTTTATTCAGATTATTAACGTAATAAAATGTAAACATCTTTTATATAAAATGTAATACTTTATTAAAGTTATTCTATAAATAAAATATATTATATTTTATTATGCATAGTGTTTTGCATAGTGTTGCATAGTGTTTTGCATAGTAAAATGTTTTTATATAAATAGAATATATTATATTTTATTTAAAAGATTTTGCTTTAAATATGGACCGTCCGATTAAAGTAAATCAATCTGGACCGCTCATGGATTAATTACTATGCATTCTATTTTCCTATAAATAAAGCTCATTCCTTCATTATTTTCTTACTTAATTCACCTAAACTCTCAGAGAGAAACTATAGAGAGAAAGAAGAAAGTATTTTGCTACTTCACTTTGCCAATATTCAGCTTCTTCTAAGGTAGGGAATATTATTTGTTGTACTCGTAAGGGGGTGTTATTCTTTTGTATTCATGAAGAGAACTTCTTTTGTTATTCCATTCTTATTTATTCTCGTTGAATAACTCAGATACGCTTAATCCCCTATACTTGGTGATCTTCTTCTTTATTCCATTCTTTTATTATTCTCATTGGAACATCCTCGTCATGTGTTTTTACACCTTACCGGTTCCGCCTTTTTATTATTATTCTGCTGAACATCCTGTCATGTGTTTTACACCGACTCGGTTCCGCTTTTTATTATTCTCTTGGAACATCCTGCTCTGCTTGTTTTACACCGACCTGGTTCCGCTTTTATCATTCTGGCTTGGAATATCTTATCTGCGTTTTACACCGGATCCGGTTCCATCTTTATTATTCTCGTTGGAACATCCCGCTTGCGTGAATTTCACCGACTCGTTCCGTTATTATTATTCTCGTTGAATAACTCGCTCATGCAAGCACCGCATGTACGGGTGATTTCTTTTGTTATTCCATTCTTTATTATACCCAAATTGGTTAAAACTTTGACTTCTATACTCCATGAAATTAGTAGAATATCCTCGATATTTGCTTTTCATCCAAAGATCTTTCATGGAAATATTCTTCCGATCATTCTTGAATTTTACTCTACAAAACAAGATTATGTTGACAATTTGACGTTAATAATTCCCGGATAAAATAATTTTGAACTTGTTTTATCAATTCTTATATCATTGTCATCATCCTCATGTTTATATTTTTTTTTAAAGTCATCTCGTGGCTCAGAGTGCATAGATGGACTTGGTATGATTATGACTCAGAGACTATTCTTGTAATCACGACCGTAATGTTACAAATGATGTGGTAAAAATCCTCAAAGGGTCAGTAGTGCATCGATGGACGCTTGTTGGCATGATCATGACCATTAATGAATACACAACTATTCTCGCCCCGTAGTGCATGAATAATTGTGGTCGTGATACTAAAGAATATCCTCGTCAGAAAGTAAGTGGGTGATTCAATGATGTGGATTATTTATTAAAGCCGAGTCTCACTATATAATAAAGTGATGAAAAACTTTTAAATCATAAAAGATAGTAGATTTTATTTTCTACTGACTTTTAATGGATTACTTGTTCACCGCAGCTTAAACTTGATGTTTATTATATTTTATCGCTTAACATCGTCAAGGCTAATGATAATTTATTCTCGCATTATCTTAGTCATAATATTTCATCGGGCTAGTTGAGCTCACCTTTTCTTTCACCGCTTCTCTTGAAAATGAGAACATAGCCGGGACGAGCCTGGGAACCGGAGTAATGGTCCGAGGATAAGATTAGTAGTCCTCACTATTCTGTGAAATAAAGTGATAATAATTGTAATGAGGACTCCTTTCGAGTTTGTATAATATCTAGTAGATAATATTTGTATTCAAACTCACGCTTTATGTCGTATTGTACACCTACATGCTTATATTAGTAAGTTGTATTTAAATTGCACTATGTATCCGACTACCCAAGACGGGGTGATGTATACCTAATTTTGGGGGCGCCACAACAGGTATCGAGCTAGGATATGATCCCCGCTAAGATGTGAGAATAGTACTAGGAGGGGAGAGACGGGAATACCTTCGCTAAGTATGACCTACCTAAGTTTATGTGCTATTTTATTGGCTCACGTAATATAAAGATAATTGTTACATGTCAATTAATCTTTTGTTTTGTGGTAGTATCCGAAAATGACATCCGAGAATGTTGAGAATAAGAATGGAGCACAAAGCGATCGCCGATTCGCCACATATCAATAATCGTGATAATGTGCATCGTGAAGGCGACAATCCTCATGCAAACAACAACACTAACCAAATGATGAATGATCAAATGTTCGTGAGGCTTTATGCAATTTATGCAATAAAGAAAGTAGAGCGACTCGCCCAAAACGTAGGTGGAAACACGGAAAACTCTCTCAGCTCACACCGCTAAACAATTCAAGGAGCCGGGACCACCGGAGTTTAAGGGAGAGCCAAAACCACTTCAAGCTAAGCATGGATAAAGCAGATTACACAAGATATTTGATGTCTTGGGATGCTCCGAGGAGCAAAGGTTCCTTCACGCCTTTATGTCATATGCGAGAGGCAGACATCGTGGGAATTCCAGAAACGACTCAACTCATTGATCAAGATATCTTGGGAGAAGTTCCAGAGTCGTTTCAACGACAAATACTTTCCCGAAAGTATTCGCCACATGAAGGAGGTGGAGTTTATCAAGTCGAACAAAACAATACGACCGTATCGCAATACGAGGCAAAATTTCATGAGTTATCACGATTTCATATTCCCACTCTGTGTGGATAATGAAGAAAGAATGGCGCCAATGTTTTTAAGAGGTTCAAGTCGAGATACGCCAACATCTTATTTCTCATAAACCGTGGTTTGTATTCGAGATGTTGTAAATAGGGCTCGCTTAGTGGAGCGATATAACGAGTCAACGCAACTAAATGAGAGAGCAAATTGAAAATTATAATACCAAATGAGAGTAATCATCGGGCGGTGACAACAAGCGTGAGGGAATCAATGTGCCGATATGGTAACCACTTTGGTAATCGTACCAAAACAATAAGAATGGACATTTTAAGAAACGGAGATTCAACAATGATGGAAAGACGCCAAAGACCAAAGACCAAGTTGTTAAGGAAGGAGAAAGACCACCTGGCATATGCTTCAAATGCGAGAGAAGAGGGACACATCGATCCGAACTGTGCTATGTCATTCCAAAGCATGTTATAATTGTGGAAGAGAAGGTCACTTAGCTCGATTTTGTTGCATCAAGACAAATTCAACTAGGATGGAGGCACCAAAGGCCGCCCCGTAAAAGTCAAAACCTAGAAGGGGCAAGGAGAGCGTTGTCAGACCTCCCGTAGAGCAAGGAACCCGAATGAGGTCATCACGAGTAAGCTTATCATAAACTCTAATGAAGTCTATACTTTATTTGATACCGGCCTACCCATTCTTTTTTATTTCTCCTACTTGCGCCATCGATTAAATTCGACTCTAGAGAAATTAGACTTTGACTTATCTCGTGGAAACTCCGCTTGGGAGAAACCTTCATTACATCCAATCGCTTATAAGTCTTGTTTGGTTCAAATCGCACTTCACATTACCTCGTAGATCTTATTTCATTAAAATAATTGCATTTGACGTGATTCTAGGATCGATCGTTAACTATTTATCATGCAAAAATTGATTGTTTTCGTAAGGTTGTTAGCTTTCATATTCCTAATCAACCTATTATGCGAATTCAAACGACCAAACCATTAAAATCAATCACGGTCATCTCAAGCCATAAAGCTATTCGCTTATTGAAAAACGGATGTCAAGCTTTCTTAGCTCATGTCACACAGATTTAAACAAAATACGCCGCTTTTGAACGATATTTCTATTGTTAATAAATTTCCGACGATTCCCCAAGAACTTCCCGGCCTACCCCAGAAGCGTGAAATTGAATTTTGTATCGACTCTGAACCCTAAGACAAAACCTATTTCCAAAGCCCCATATCGAATGGCTCTATCAACTTCGTGAGTTAAAGACCCAACTACAGAAATTGTTAGACATCGGCTTTATTCGTCCCCAGTACTTCTCCTTGGGGTGCCCCTGCTCTATTCGTGAAGAAGAAAGATGGGAGTATGCGACTTTGTATTGATTATCTGAGTCAATCATGTCACCATCAAAATAGGTATCCATTGCCACGATTGATGACCTGTTTGACTAGTCAGTAAGGAGCCAAATTCTTTTCAAAGATCGATCTTCGCTCCTGATATCACCAATTGAAGATTAGAACCACGACATTCCAAAGACGGCTTTAAACTCTAGACGGGCATTATGAATTCCTAGTCATGTCCATTGATCGACTAATGCTCCCGCCGCCTTCATGGATATGATGAACCGAGTATTCAAGGAATATTTAGATCACTTTGTGGTCATCTTTATCGATGACATCCTTATTTATTCCAAAAGCCGTAAAGATCATGAGCAACACTTGAGGTCGACACTCCAAAAGCTTCGTGAATATAAGCTTTATGCCAAGTTGAAGAAATGCGAGTTCGTTGAAGAAGTAGCATTCCTCGGGCACGCGGTATCAAGTCATGGAATATCCGCTGACCCAAAGAAAGATCAAGCTATTCAAAGTCGGGAACAACCTAAATCAATGAATCAAGCACGAGCTTTCTCGGCTTTAATGGTTATTATCGGAGATTCGTGGAAGGATTTTCTCTAATCGCTACTCCATACTCCATTAAAGATACAAAGTTCTATTGGAGCGAAGAATGTGAGAAGAGTTTTCAAGAACTCAAGAGGAGACTTATTTCAAAGACTGCTCGACAATACCATCCGCTCGGAGGGATTTATCATCTACAAAGATGCTTCGGCAAAGGGTTGGGATGTGTTCTCATGCAACATGGAAAAGTTATAGCCTTATGCCTCACGACAACTCAAAGAATATGAGAACAATTATCCTACTCATGATCCGAGTCATAAAATGCCGTTGTCTTTGCACTTAAAATTTGGAGGCATTACTTGTATGGGGAGAAAGTGGAAATCTTTACTGATCATAAAAGCCTCAAATATTTCTTCACTCAAAGGAACTCAACATGCGACAACGACGCTGGCTTGAACCATTGAAAGATTATGATCATACCATCCAATACCATCCTGAAAAAGCGAACGTGGTAGCCGACGATTGAGTAGAAGATCATATGCAAGCACGAGTGCGTTATTGTCAAGGCAAAGGCCCATTTTGTGTGACTTGCAAAGGATGGAGATAGAGTTAAAGACTCTGTGGACGATGTGATGATAGCGAATATACGAGTAGAACCAACTTTAATCGATAAAGTTAAAGTCGCTCAAGCTACGAGACACGGAGCCGATGCGTATGAGGAAGAAAGTGCAAGAAGGTGCTATCTAAACAAGAATCGATGAAGAAGGAATACTTCGAGTCAACTCCAGCACTTTGTGTTCCTAACGACCTCGATTTAAAGTATAATATCATGATGGAGGCGCATAACACACCATTTGCAATCCATCTCGGGAGTACCAAATGTATCATGATATTCGGCATACATTTTGGTGGAGCAATACGAAGAGAGATATAAAGTTGTTTATCTCAAGGTGTCTAACTTGTCAACAAGTTAAATCGAGAGCATCAAGTACCAAAAGGTCCATCAGAACCACTTGAAATTCCGAATGGAAGTGGGGAGCACATTACCATGGATTTCGTTACGGCCTTCCTAAGGTTTCTCAAGGCATCGATGCGATTTGGGTCATCATTGATAGATCGACCAAGTCTCGCCATTTCTTACCGATACGAGAAACTTATACACTTGAACGCCTTGCTCAGATGTACATAAACGAGATTGTAAGATCGCATGGTATGCCTAAGATCCATAGTTTCGATCGAGACCCAAGATTCACTTCACGATTTTGGGTTAGTTTGCAAAAAGCTATGGGCACAGACTTACGATTTAGCTCGGATATCATCCTCGGGACTTGACGGACAATCTGGAGAGGACTATTCAAACTCTCAAGATCTATTAAGACTCAGTATCCTTGATTTCAAGGGAGTTGGGACAAGTTCTTACCATCGGTGGAGTTTTCCTACAACAACAGCTTATCAAGCAAGTATCGCATAGCTCCATTCAAGCGTTGTATGGAAGAAAGTGTCGCTTCTCGGTATCGGGATGAGGTGGGTGAAGCAACGTTGTTGGGACCGGAGTTGGTACGCATGACTACTTTAAAAAGATTCAAACGATCCGACAACGATAAAAACCTCACAAAATCGATAAAAGAGTTATGCCGATCTTCATCGAAAGGACGGAAATTCGATATAGAGATCATGTGTTGTTAAGAGTCGCTTCCATGGAAAGGAGTTACAAGATTTGGAAAGAGAGGAAAACTTAATCCTCGATTCATCGGCCCATTTTTAATCCTCGATCGAGTAGGAACTGTGGCCTATAGACTCGCTTTTACCGCCAAATACGTCTCGTGTTCATAACGCTTTTTCACATATCCATGTTACGTAAATATGTGAAAGACCCGAACCATATTATCGAAGTTAGAACCGACGAAATAGCGGAAGATTTGACGTATGAAGAGGTTCCCTGCTCAAATTTTGAATAAGAAGGAACATATTCTACGCCCAGGTTATACCTCAAGTCAAAGTTTCATGGAGGAACCACGATGTTGAGGAAATGACTGGGAGTTGGAATCAAATGAAATCAAGGTATCCTTACCTCTTCGACATACCAGTATCGCACTTACCAATTTCGAGGGCTAAATTTCATGTTAAGGGGAGGTTGTAAGACCCCAAATTTTTATAAATAAAGATGAATTTTCTATAAATATTATTTTTGAATATTATGGAATAATTTGATATAATGTTATAGTTGTGGATAATATTTATAAATTTTGCAAAGTATGCAAGTGGTTATATTATATTCGATTGGTCTGGGAATATTCGGTTTAGCAGGAATATTCGTATAACTACCAATCATCGGTGGACCCCATAATGTAATTATTGTTTTGATCGAGAAAACGACAAAAATATTTTATTGAAATAACTACGGAAGTTTTACCGCTGATACTGTTGAACTACTCTAGTAAAAAGTACGAAGAATACGTGTGGTTGCATAAGTAGCATTACCAGATTGATTATCGATGCTTATGTGAGAAGTCACTCATTTGATTCCATTATCACGATTAATAATATGAATTATTATAATGATAATGACGCTTTTGTTTTATTCAGATTATTAACGTAATAAAACAAAAACATCTTTTTATATAAAATGTAATACTTTAATAAAAGTTATTCTATAAATAAAATATATTATATTTTATTACGCATAAGTGTTTTGCATAGTAAATGTTGCATAAAGGTTTGCATAGTAAAATGTTTTTATATAAATAGAATATATTATATTTTATTTAAAAGATTTTGCTTTTAAATATGGACCGCCGATTAAAGTAAATCAACTGGACCGCTCATGGATTAATTACTATGCATTCTATTTTCCTATAAATAAGCTCATTCCTTCATTATTTTCTTACTAATTCACCAAACTCTAGAGAGAGAAACTATAGAGAGAAAGAAGAAAAGTATTCTCGCTACTTCACTTTGCCAATATTCAGCTTCTTCTAAGGTAGGGAATATTATTTGTTGTACCCGTAAGTGGTGTTATTCTTTTGTATTCATGAAGAGAACTTCTTTTGTTATTCCATTCTTATTTATTCTCATTGAATAACTCAGATACGCTTAATCCCTATACTTGGTGATCTTCTTCTTTTATTCCATTCTTTATTATTCTGTTGAACATCCTCGCCTGCATGTTTTTACACCAAACCCGGTTCCGCTTTTATTATTCTCGCTGAACATCCTCGTCATGTGTTTTTACACCTTGACCGGTTCCGCTCTTTATTATTCTGTTGGAACATCCTCGCTCTGCTTTTGTTTTACACCGGACTCGGTTCCGCCTTTTATCATTCTCGCTGAATATCCTATCTCGTGTGTTTTACACCGATCCGGTTCCATCTTTATTATTCTCGTTGGAACATCCTCTTGCTTGCGTAATTTCACCCGACCGTTCCGTTATTATTATTCTCGTTGAATAACTCGCCTATGCGGCACCGCATGCATGGTGATTTCTTTTGTTATTCCATTCTTTATTATACCCAAATTGGTTAAAACTTTGACTTCTATACTCCATGAAATTAGTAGAATATCCTCGATATTTGCGTTTCATCCAAAGATCTTTTCATGAAAATATTCTTTTGATCATTCTTGAATTTTACTCTACAAAACAAAGATCATATTGATAATTTGGACGTTAATAATTCCCCGGATAAAATAATTCTTGAACTTGTTTTATCAATTCTTATATCATTGTCATCATCCTCATGTTTATATTTTTTTTTAAAGTCATCTCGGCCCAGAGTAGTGCATAGATGGACTTGGTATGATTATGACCAGAGACTATTCTTGTAATCATTAATCCGTAATGTTACAAATGATGTGGTAAAAATCCTCGCGGGTCGAGTGCATTGATGGACGCTTTTGTTGGCATGATCATGACCATTAATGAATACACAACTATTCTCGCCCGTAGTGCATGAATAATTGTGGTCGTGATACTAAAGAATATCCTCGGCAGAAAGTGCAAGGGTGATTCAATTATGTGGATTATTTATTAAAGTCGAGTCTCAAATTTATAACAAAGGATGAAAAATCTTTTAAATCATAAAAGATAGTAGATTTTATTTTCTACTTGACTCTTTTAATGGATCGCTTGTTCACCGCAGCTTAAACTTGATGTTTATTATATTTTATCGCTTTAACATCATTGAAGGCTAATGATAATTTATTCTCGCATTATCTTAGTCATAATATTTCATCGGGCTAGTTGAGCTCACCCTTTCTTTCACTTTATTCTCTTCGTAAAATGAGAACATAGTGGGGACGAGCCTGGGAACGGAGTAATGGTCCAGAGGATAAGATTAGTAGTCCTCACTATTCTGTGAAATAAAGTGATAATAATTGTAATGAGGACTCCTTTTGAGTTTGTATAATATCTAGTAGATAATATTTGTATTCAAACTCACGCTTTATGTCGATTGCATACCTACGCTTATATTAGAAAGTTGTATTTAAATTCTGCACTACGATCCGACTACCCAAGATGGGTGATGTATACCTAATTTTGGGCGCCACAATATATATATATATATATATATATATATATATATATGTGTGTGTGTGTGTGTGTGTACGCTAAATAAGAGGAAACGATTAATAACAAACCCCTCAAATAAATTATATTTAGTCCTAAGCGTTCAAATATATTTGAATATCGAACGTCCGCCTTCTAGCATGATAAAATTAATAGAGTATTAAATATTTAATATGAGTTTATTGTGTCACCACAAGGCAAGTATTAAGTATTTAAGATGTTAATTTATCACATTTGATGCTTATAAATAAAATTGAAAAATAGTATTTTGTTATCTCACCAGAAGGACAATATTTTTCTTTTTTGAATATATGAAAGTGCTAGGTTAGACTTAACTTAGATAATTTCCACTTGATCAAAATAATCCAAGAGGCAAAAGATAAGGAGTTACATGATGATGTAATTGACAAGGAGTTGTCTACCTATTTATTTATATATAGTTTGTTGTGTCACCACAAGACTATATATATTTGAAATGAGATCCTTATTCTCACTAGCAAAAACTTTAATTAGATTTTGTCGAACTATATAGATGAGTGTAATATAGTTTGAAGAAAATAGTGGGAGATACTAATATAAAATAAAACCTAATTTATTTTGGTAAAATAAATTAATTAAATGAATGTCTGCTAAAATGTTGTCTTTTTCACATGCAGAAATTTGAAAATGTCACACTCACTAATTTCACTGCGTAGCATACTTGATTCTAACAAACTAACCGAACCGAATTACACGGACTGGTTAAGGAATCTAAGAATTGTTCTCACTGCTGAAAAAATTTCTTATGTCCTAAACTCGCCTGATACTGCAAAAGTTGCAGAGACAGCCTCTGAGGAAGAGATTTCTACTTTTAAACAGTGGCAAGATGATGCATCTGTGGCTCAATGCATCATACTCGCATCCATGAGTAACGAGCTTCAGCGTCAACATGAAACCATGGATGCTCCTAATATACTACTACACATGAAAGAGTTGTATGGTGAGCAAAGTAGAACTGCTAGATATAAAATATCTAAGGAGCTCTTTCGATCTCGAATGACTGAGGGCACTACTGTTGAGACTCATGTCCTAAAGATGATTAGTTTTACTGAACGTCTTAGACAGCTTGGGCTCGTCATGGATGGGGAGTTGAGTC
Source organism: Panax quinquefolius (assembly GCA_020205615.1). Classification (NCBI taxonomy): domain Eukaryota; kingdom Viridiplantae; phylum Streptophyta; class Magnoliopsida; order Apiales; family Araliaceae; genus Panax; species Panax quinquefolius. Next base: position 129,851,213 of record CM035172.1, on the reverse strand, counting down.
AATATTTGATCTTGCAGTCACTCCCTGACACCTTCTCACAATTTGTTGTGAATTTGCACATGAATAAGATGGACATCAGCTTGCTTGAGTTACTTAACATATTAAAAACTGTTGAAGGACATTTTTCATCCAAGAAGAATCATGTCTTACTGGTGGATGATTCTTCCAAGAAAATGAAGAGGCCCAAGGTATCTTCTGAAAAGAAGAAATCTAAGAAGCCTAAGGGAAAGGCGAAAGTGAAGGATCAAAAGAAACCTGATGCAGCTAGAAAAGGAATTTTCTTCCATTGCAACAAGCTGGCTCACTGGAAGTAGAACTGCAAGGATTATCTTGCGGAACAAAAGCAGAAGAAGCTTGGAGAAGCTTCGAATCCTAATCAAGGTTTGTTTATGATTGAAATTAATTTTTCTGAAAGTTAATCTTCTACTTGGGTATTAGATGTCGGTTGTGGTTCTCACATATGTAATAATATGTAGGGACTGGTCAAAAGTAGAAAGTAGAGCAAGGATGAGGTCGTTCTACGAGTGGGAAATGGAGCAAAGGTTGTTGCATTAGTTGTAGGGACTTATTGGTTAGCACTACCTACGGACAAGTTCATTAATTTAAATAATTATTATTTTGTTCCGAATATCGTTAGAAATATTATTTTAATTTCTGTATTGGATATGGATGGTTTTGATATTATAATAAAGAACAATAGTTGTTCTATTTATAATAATAATGTTTTATATGGTGTTGGTAATTTGCGAAATGGACTTTATATACTTGACTTGAATGAAAATATACTTCAAATTGAACAAACTAATAAAAGAAAAAGAGATGATGTTAATTATACCTATATGTGGCACTATAGACTTGGTCATATTAATGAAACAAGATTATCCAAGTGGCATAAAGATGGGCTCCTAGAGCTATCGGATTTTGAATCATATTCAACTTGTGAATTTTGTCTCATGGGAAAAATGACTAAATCTCCTTTTAGTGGAAAAGGAGAAAGAGTTACAAAGTTGTTAGCATTGGTACACACAGATGTTTGTGGACCTATGACAACGACTGCACGAGAAAGGTATTCTTATTTTATTACATTCACTGACGGTCACTCAAGATTTAGATATGTGTATTTAATGAAATACAAATCTGAATCATTTGAAAAGTTCAAAGAGTTCAGAAGTGAAGTAGAGAAACAAACTGGAAAAAATATTAAGATTCTTCGATCAGATCAAGGTGGTGAATACTTAAGCGGTGAGTTTTTCAATTGTCTCAAAGAAAATGGTATAATATCATAATGGACTCCACCAGGGATGCCACAGATGAATGGGGTATCTGAAAAAAGAAATCAAACATTGTTGGACATGGTTCGATCCATGATGAACATTACCGACCTTCCAGTTTCCTTCTGGGGATGTGCCCTAGAATCGACTGCATACCTACTTAATAAGGTACCTACCAAATCTGTCCCTAAGACCCCATATGAATTATGGACAGGAAGGAAACCAAATCTTAAGCATGTTAAGACTTGGGGTTGTCTAGCTTATGTCAAAAAGTTTAAAAATGATAAGTTGCAGACTAGATCCGACAAGTGTAGATTTGTGGGATACCCTAAAGAAACATCAGGTTATTATTTCTATCATCCAAATGATCAAAAGGTGTTTGTTGTGAAATATGCTGCCTTCTTGGAAAAGGAGTTTATCCTTGAAGGGGTCAATGGGAGTAAGATACGAATATATACAAATCATCTCTTCAAACATATCTTTCTACATAATACTATAATCACTATACTAACTTTCAATAAATAGTAATCGTTACTACACCTTTTTTTTCTCAAAACAAACTTTCTTTATTGATTAAATAATTCAATATTTACATATCTTTCATTTATAACTTCGTAAACTGTCAACACAGTGTAATACAGTTTGTAAATAAAGAAAACAATTTTCCTGAACATGTTCCTAGTCTTTATTCTGATCTGGTCAGTAAGAGATTTCATCACATATCAAATCTGCAAAATTGTTTGAAAGACAGAGCACAACGGCCCAGCAAATCTAACAGTTTACATATATATTTCACATAGCACATAATATCATGCTTAAATCATATCTCAAGATTATTACAATTTAAGTAACATTTGTATCTCATGCATATCAAATATCAAGTCAAGACTAAGTTTTAAAAACTTATTCAAATTTAGTCAATAGTTGACCTTCATCATTCCACAAGTATAACATGTAATCTATATAATCATGTCAAGTTCATATAACAAATAGGAACTGGAAGACTTGTTTGTACTCGGGTTTTACTAATATGTTAACCTTTCGCGTTCCTTGCACGACCTACATCGTATGTGAGATCAACAATGCACAAAATCAGTTAAAGCCCCACTCTAACTGTTAATCTAACTTTAAAACATTACCTTAACTTATTATTTCTTATATTATCTTTATAGACATCCAACTGTGTTATTTGAATAACTCAGTTCCATATCCAACTTCATCACCACATATGCTACCTTATAATGTGTGTCTATCACACCATATGACTTACCACTTTATAATGTTTTTTTTTGCATTCCATCTTTTCATTCAATCTACTATTTATCAGTAGTCTTCTTAATCATTCCAATTATATAGTAACCTTTTCTTAAGATATTTGTTTTCAAGATCCTCACCGTAAGAAAGTGTCAGCACTTGGCGAAGCTTTAGGAGGGTTGTATCAGTTAAGAAGCTCTCAATCATAAAGATAAACTTCTTGCAATAACAGTGAAATTTCTAGTTCTTTGTGTCATCAAAGTCTTGGTAATACACTTTTCTCAGTAATAAAGGCTATTGTGCATGTTAAAATCCATTCTACAAATGATTACAATACCACTTGTTTAGTTTATCCTTTACAAAACAATGTAAATTACCTTTCCTTACTGGTTCGTCTCAAGCAGATTTCCTTTTGTTTTAATTCATTGGGATATTTGAGGGCCTGATAGAAAGGCTTACTGTGCAGTCCGTGATTTTTTTCATAAATAGTATCCTGCCATTCTCCTATAAATAGGATGCTTAGTTTAGAAATTAAAATCACACCAGAATCAGAGAATTCTTCTTCTATAATATTGAGCGTATTTCTTTTGAGTTTAAAGAAGCTTTAAATGTAGAAAACAGTACAAATTTTCTTCAAGAATATCTCCGCTATACCAGCCAGAAGTACTCTTTTTTTAAGGTAAGGGGTATTATTTATTTCATATTCGTAAGAGATTATTTTTCGTATTCATATGGAATATTATTTTCGTTCAATATTCGTAAGGAATATTATCTTCGTTCAATATTCGTAAGGGATATTATTTTCGTTCAATATTCTTATTCGTAAGAAATATTATTTTCTTCCATACTTTATAGTATGTAAGTAATATTATTTTGTTTCATATTCCTAAATCTACACTTATTTTGATAAGTATTGCTTCTATACTCCTTGAAATTAGTAGAATATCCTTGAAATTTGTGCTTCATCTAGTATTGTTGCACAGAAATATTTTTCTGAACATTCTTGTTAAATTTTAAGCTTTTCATGTCAGTGTACTATTCATGGGTACTATTCATACATACGGCACTATTCATATAGTACTATTCAAGATGTACTATTCATGAAGTACTATTTACGGGGTACTATTCATTAAGTACTATTCACCCGGGGTATTATTCACGTCAAAAATTAATTTCTTTTCTGTTCAAATTATTTTTGATACATGAATATTATTCTTGAATTTTACTCCACAAAGCAGTTATCATGTTGACAATTTGGACATTCTTAAACTCTGAATAAATTGAATTGTAAATCTTTAATATGTATCTTTTATCTCACTTGATTGAATTCTTATATCATTGTCATCATCCTCATGTTTATATTGTGATGAAAGTCATCTTTGGCCCGTAGTGCATAGATGGATTGTTGATTGGTATGATTATGACTAGGAATTATGTATCGGTATAATCATGACTTATAATTTTATAAATGATGTGGTAAAAGTCCTCATTGGCCCGTAGTGCATTGATGGATAGTTGTTTGGCATGATCATGACCACTGGTGATAATAACGAATATCTTTGGCCTGTAGTGCATGGATGATTCGTGGATGTGATACTAATGAATATCATTGGCCCGTAGTGTATGGATAATTCGATGATGTGGATTATTTATTGAGTTGTGTTACAGAGATAAAATATTGATGATGAACTTTTAAATCATAGAAGATAGTAGACATCATGCTCTACTTGACTCTTCTAATGGATTGCTTGTTCCACTGCAGATAAATTTGTTGTCTATTGTATTCTATCAGTTTTTATACTGTTGAAGACTAAGGATAATTTATTCTACATTATCTTAGTCATAATATTCTTTACTGGGCTAGTTGAGCTCACCCTTTTCTTTCATTGTTCTCTTTAGAAAATGAGAATATAGTTGGGACTAGTCAGGGAATGGAGTGATGGTCCAAGATGGTGGCTATAGTAGTCCTCACTATTTTATAAAATTGTGTGATAATAATTGTAATGAGGACTCCATTTGAGTTTGGATATTGTCTACGAGACAATATTCGTGTTAAAACTCTCAGCTTACATTTTGTCGTATTTTACACGACAGTTGATAATTGTATAAATTAAGTTTTTATTTAAATTATGTACCATGTATTTGGCGACTCAGAATGGGTTGTGTATACATATTTTTGGGGCGTCACATTAATTCACACTTGTATTGGAACTTTCTACTATAGACGCATAAATCGTTTTCTTTCTCTTCTCATTCTCTCCATGCCAAATCCATGGCACGCAAATTCCATCCCTAGTTTCATAATCAAAATTAATATTGGTACATATTGCAAAAATTTTCTGCCTAATTATAATTACAGTATATTTGCATACATTAGATAAGTAGAAATTAAGAATAGTGATACCCTAATTTATTCAACTTCGTCATAAATTTGTCTGACATATAAATCATTTCTCGTATCAAATTTAATTTAGTCTTCCTTCCCCATATTAAACCTTTATTCTTCCTTCCCCCAATTAAACCTATCTTCTCTCAGATCAATTCTTAAACGAAATTTTTTTTATCCATCCTCAGTCAAGACGAATCAATTGTGAAGAGCAAAGCAGATATTATACCTATTTTGGTTATACGTTTAGAGGAACAAAATGCACATCAAGAATTTCTTGGGTTGTATTTTGGACCGAAACGCTCCCCAAACGCGAGGTGGTTGCATTTGGGCTTCTGTGATTTGTTTTTGTCTTTTTGTTGAATTTTTTCAACTTTTTTTTCTTTCACAATAAGACTTGGTTGAGTATTCCCATCCTAGCCAGCTTACAAGTTTACGTCCATCCCTAGGACGATCCCACGGCACAACAAGACTACACCCCTGACCCTCACCAATGCATATCATTCAAGGTTGACGAGTATATCTTAAAATAAATAATTGTTCTGATGGAAACTTCTTTTCTATCACAAATTAGCCGTAGATCCATGACCCAAGGCATTATTCAACTAATTTGTTTCCACATTTCTTTAGCTGCTACGTTCTTTTAATCTGGTTGATGCGATCCTCGACTTTGACTAGAATTCTTTACTTGTACGACTTCGGCAGAAGAATGGGAGGGGAACGGTCCTCACCTAGGAAATGATCTCGATGTAGCATTTCTCTTCAGCATGTCCATGAAGTTTAGAAAAATCAATCAGGGAATTGCATTTGAGCTCAAAACGTTCCAAATGCAGTGTTTAGCTAGCAACTAGACAAGTACTTTAACTCTCAAAAGCAGCTTTTGGAGCTAAACATACCGCACTATTCATGGTAAGATGACCAAATCCACTAAACCTTACCTCTGTAAACACTATAAATACTAATAACTAAACATACCCCAAGTCTAATTCACAAAATTGCACTAGAAAGTCGAGTCTTTACCAATATGTTCAGTGCTTCATCATCAAACACAACCAGAGACTACACCCCCTTGGACGATCTCACAACATAACAAGACTACACCCTGACCCCCACATATCGATAAATTGATGAGAGGGTATCCTAAAATAAATAATTCCACATTTCTCCAGCTGGATAGGTTCTTTTAATCTGGTTGATATGATCCTTGACTTTGACTAGAATTTTTTACTTGTATAACTTCCGCGGAAGAATGGGAGGGGAACAATCCTCACCTAGGAAATGACCTCGATCTAGCATTCCTCTTTTGTATGTTTGTTAGAAATTAGGATCACACACACGCATACGACAATAAAGAATTAACACACAGAGATTTACGTGGTTCCCCAATTTTGGTACTCCACAGGCGGCTTGTTGTTTTTATTAATGATTTTCAGTTCCATAGGGCTTTACAATAGATAGTATTTATAGTTACTAATCATATTCCAACCCTACTTCACATTATGTCTCAAATACCCATAATGTCCTCCCAAAAACAAACCATTAAACTTCATCATTCAACAAGGCGCATGCTACCGCTTTCTTGTTGTCCTCATGCGCCTTCAAGCGCCATAAGTGCAAAAGAATCGCTTTTCTCATGCGGCGTCCATGCCACTCCAAGTTGTCCCCGAGCAATCGCTTCTCTCCACTAGCCTTTTTCAGTAGCTTTTATGTTATGAGTCACAAGTTCCATCAAATCTCCACCTTGACGAAATAACCTCACCCATTTAAAAGATAAGTCACTTGTCCTAACCGGTCTTAAGGTGAAATCCTCCAAACTAACATTCAGAGATATTAATCAAGTCTAAGCAATGCTTGAACTTGTCCGCGGTTAAGGCTGTAAACGAGTCAAACAGTTCGGGCTAGACTCAAAAAAATACGAGCGAGACTCGGATTCGTTAATAATATAATCCAAATCTAAGCATTAAAAATAGTTCGAATAAAAATATGAGTAGAATCTAAGCAAGGTTATACTCGACTCGTTTAAGATTCAAACTACTCGTATCCTTGACTGTGATTCGATACATACTCGGTTAATACATATTCGATTAGATGTTCGATATATTCTCTTATAATATATACAAATTTAAATCAAATTAGGATAATTAGTTATTATTTAGTTTTTTTTTAATTTTATTTGTGATTTTATATTTTTAAAGTGTAATAATAAATATATTTTCTCATTTCTAAATTAAATAACAAATTTAATTTATAATTATATTTATTATAAAACTAGTTATTATGTGGATACTCGCATTCGAGCTTGAATTTAAAGCTCGCGAGTAGTTTGAATAAATATTCAAGTCGAGTTGGATCGAATTTGAGTAATAAATATTCGAGTCGAGTCGAATCTGAGTAGGATTTTTCAAATATAATTCGAATTCGAGCCGAATTCGAGTACAAATTTATCATTTCGAGTCGAATTTGAGTTGCTCTCTGCTCGCTCCGGTTCGACTCGTTTACACCCTTATCCGCGGTCAGTCTTTGTCAACATGTCAGCTGCATTTTCAAATGTGTGCACCTTTTCCAATATCACATCCCCCGTAGCTATCAGCTCTCTCACTTTGTGAAACCTTACGCTAATATGCTTGGTTCTTGCGTGATACACTTGATGCTTTGCCAAGTAAATGGTGCTCTGACTGTCACAATACAGCTGTACTCCACCTTGATTTATTCCCAACTCATTCACAAAACCCTTCAACCACAATGCTTCCTTCCCAGCCTCAATCAATGACATATACTCAGATTCAGTAGTTGATAGAGCTACTAGAGATTGCACCATGGATCTCCAACAAATCGATCCACCTGCTAGTGTAAACACATATCATGTTGTAGATCTCAAATTATCCAACATTCCAGCATAATCTGCATCTACATACCCCACGACTGACATATGATCTTGGTGTTTCGCAAACATAATCCCATGATTTGCGAGCACTTCTCGTATCCCGAACACCCACTTAATGACTTTCCAAAGGTTTCTCTACCTGGATTTACCATGTATTTGCTCATTGTGCTGACTGCATGTGCCAAATCGGGTCTTGTACACATCATCGCATAAATCAAATAACCAACTGCGCTCGCATAGGGCACGTTTGACATATCCTGAATCTCTTCAGCCGACTTCGGACACTGTGTTGTAGACAACCTAAAGTGACTAGCCAATGAAGTGCTGACCTGTTTAGCATTAGCCATGCTAAACCTCTCCAACACTTTCTCCACATAATTTTTCTGTGACAACCACAGCTTACCAGCTGTTCTATCCCTACGAATCTTCATCCCAAGTATTTTCCTAGCAGCACCCAAATCCTTCATGTCAAACTCCTTTCCCAACAAGTTCTTCAACATGTTGACTTCAACCATACTCTTTGCAGCAATAAGAATATCATTCACATACAGTAACAGAAAAATATAGGAACCATCCTCAAGATTCTTCACATAAACACAACAATCATACTCACACCGAGTGAACCCGATCCGGATCATGAAGGAATCGAACTTCTTGTACCATTTGTCTTGGAGACTGTTTCAGCCCATACAGTGATTTCTTCAACCTGTAAACCATGTGATCAGTCTCCGACTGCTTGAACCCCTCAGGCTGCTCCATGAATATAACTTCCTCCAAATCACCATGAAGAAAGGTTTTCTTCACATCAAGCTACTCCAACTCTAGATCATAGCTAGCCACCAATGTCAAAATAATCCTGATTGAGGTATGTCTCACCACCAGAGAAAACACCTCATCATAGTCAATCCCCTTCCTCTGTGAGTATCCCTTTGCCACTAATCGAGCCTTAAACATTTCGATTTCCTTTCTTGATACAGCTTCTTTCTTCTTGTACACTCACTTGCACCCCACTGGTTTCTTTCCCTCAAGCAATTCTGACAATTCCCAAGTCTTGTTTTTCTTCAATGACTCCATCTCCTCCACCATGGCCTCCATCCATTTGTCCCTTTCAGGACTATCAATGGCTTCCTGAAAAGTAGACGGATCCTCACTAATAGTAGATAGAGCATATGCAACCATATCATCAAACCTATACCTCTCTGGTGGTTTGATAGTGCGTCTGGGTCTCCTTGCGACTATGTTTTCCTCATGTTGCTGTTGATTATCATGTTCCACTGGCGATGGATTGCTAGTGTCATAGCTTTCCAACTCAATTTGCACTCTCTGCTGCTAATTGTTGGTGTCTTCACCAGCCTCGATTTTCTGACCTTTCTGATGTGTCTTAACCATGGAAGCTTCATCAAAAACCGCATCCCTACTGATCACTACTTTCTTTGATTTCGAATCCCAAAGCTTGTACGCCTTCAAACCTTTCTTATACCCAAGAAAGATACACTATTTGGACTTAGCATCAAGCTTTGATCTCTCATCACCCAGAACGTGAACGTAGGCTGGACACCCAAAGATCTTCATACCTGAGTAATCTATCTCCTTGCTTGTCCACACCTCCTGTGCCACCTTATTATCCAGAGCAGTACTCGGTGACCTGTTTATAATATAAATTGTCATACTCCTGCTTCTGCCAAGAAATTCTTCGAAAGCCCTGCATTTAATCTCATGCACCGTGCCCGCTCTATTATAGTTCTGTTCATTCTCTCTGCCACCCCATTCTGTTGTGGGGTCTTTCTAACAGTCCAGTGACGTTGAATCCAATGCTCCTCACAAAACTTCACAAATGGTTCATACTTGTACTTTGTCTCGTTATCTGATCTAAGGCACTTAATACGTCTTCCTGTTTGATTTTCCACTTCAGTTTTCTACACCCTAAATTTTTCAAAGACCTCAGACTTGTGTCGCATGAAGTACACCCAAACCTTTCTCCAAAAATCATCGATAAAAGTCAAGAAATACAGCGATCCCGCTTTTGAAGCTACTCTCACTGGCCCCCAAACATTAGAATGCACATAGTCAAGTATTCCCTTCGTTTTGTTCATCGCACGCTTAAACTGCACCTTACACTGTTTTCCCAAGACGCAGAACTTGTAGAAATCTAGCTTGAACGACTTTACCCCTTTCAACAGATTTCTTCTATGTAATTTTAGCATCCCACGTTCTCCCATATGCCCCAACAGCATATGCCATAGCGAAGTATCATCAATATCCTCAGATGTAATGGCAGCAACTCCACCTATAACTGTACTCCCTATCAACCGATAGACATTCCTATTAACCTTAGAATCTTTCATTATCACTAGCGCACCCTTCGTCACTCTCATGGCAACACCACCTGTTTTGTACTCACAGCCATTACAGTCCAGAGTTCCCACTGAAATTAGATTCTTCCTTAAATCTGGGATATGTCTTACCTCAGCCAGAGTTCTCACAACACCATCAAACATCCTTATCTTTATTGTGTTTATTCCAATGACATTGCACGAAGCATCATTACCCATTAGAACTGTACCACAATTCGAAGACTTGTAGGTGTCGAACCATTCCCTGTTAGGCGTCATGTGAAAAGAACATGCTGAATCCAAAATCCATGAGTTTGCCACGTTCGTGTTTGTTGAAACTGACAACATATCCCCATCATTAGATGATTCTTCCACAACGTTTGTAGATTTCGTTGATTCTGTTTTCTTCTCTGTTCCTTCACCCTTATTCTTGTATGGACAGTCTTTCTTAAAGTGTCATATCTCGTGACATCTGTAACACTTATACTCCTTTGGCTTAGGAGTCCTGCCCCTTGACTTCCATTTCCCATGCGATCCTGATTTTCCTCTTTCCGATTTTTTGTCACGTTGCTCTCCCCCTTTTACTACCAACCCTTCACCCGAAATACCCTCGGATTGTTGCTTTCGTTAGTTAAACATCAATAGAGTAGAAGTGACTTCTTCCTATTTCAGAGTCTCTTTTCCCCATAGGAGGGTCGTAACAAGATTCTCCATGGAACCCGGTAGAGAACACAACAACTTCAGTGCATGGTCTTCTTCTTCGAAATTCACTTCAATCCTTAGCAAATCACTAATAATCTGATTGAACGTGTGAATATGTTGAATAAGCTATAAACCTTCAATCATCTTTAATCCAAACAACTTCTGCTTCAGAAACAATTTATTCGTCAATGACTGACATACACATGGATTCCAATTTACTCCATACACCCGATGGCAATTCATCACCAATCACGTGATACATAACCTCGTCTTCTAGGCATAAACGAATTGTACTCACCGCCTTCGCATGGAGTTCATCCCAGTCAAAAGTTGTCATGGACTCTGACTTCTTCTTTAACGCCTTCACCAATCCTTGTTGCACCAACAAATCATTTACCCTCTGTTTCCATAACCCAAAATTCTCAGTCCCATCAAACTTCATCACATCAAACTTTGTAACCGATGAATTTGATGTCATCGTTCTTCGCGTGTTCAATCCAACCTAGCTTTGATACCAATTTGTTAGAAATTAGGATCACACACACGCACACGACAATAGAGAATTAACACACAGAGAATTACGTGATTTTCCAATTTGAGTACTCCACGGGTGGCTTGTTGTTTTTATTGATGATTTTTAGTTCCATAGGGCTTTACAATAGATAGTATTTATAGCCACTAATCATATTTCAATCATACTTCACATAATGTCTCAAATACCCATAATGTCCTCCCAAAAATAAACCATTAAACTTCGATCTGCTGACAGCGCTACCACTGCCGCTTCCCAAGCTCACATCATCGGCGCCGCCCCATGCCACAAAGTGCAAGAATCGTTTCTAATCTGGCGCATCTCGCCACTCCAAGTTATCCCCGAGCAAATAAGTTCAGGCTTCCACACCGCTTTCAAGACTAGCCTTTTTCAATAACTTTTATGTTATGAGTCACTAGTTCCAATAATGTTCATGGAGTTTTGAAAAATCACAATCAGGGAACTGCGACCAAAGACCACTAGCGTCAAATAAAAAGTATAATTCCAACATAATTAGTCAAATTCCAAAAACTAACTCCCTATCTAAAAAGCATGTTCAATCATGCATTAGAATGTGTACATTAAGACCTTCTGAAGGATACTGAGAAAAATCGGTATTTTGGATAACTGAATTGGTTCGAACCGACCGGTTCAGGACAAAGCGATACCGGTTCGATATCGGTACATATAATCGGTATATACCAGTATTTCGGTACCAGATTCGAGAAGTTATTTTGAATGTTCGGTATATTCTGAACCTAATCAGTATGTATCGGTTGAAGTTATTCTCTCTTTATTATGCAGTAGTCCCAAAGCCACCAAGTTTTCTTTTGGTTCTAAAGCTGAAAGAAAACGGCGGCACAGTACGTGGGTGATTTGCAGGCGTAAGTCAAGTTATGAGGTAGAACTCTCAAAATTATTTTCCAAAATGGGTTTTCTCCTTTTCATGATATGTATTTTCTCTCATTTTCTTGGTTTCTAAATATATATTGTTCACGATTTATAGATCTTGAAGAAAAATTAAATGGGTTTCTGTTTTTCTTTTTAACATTTTATTGCACTTCAAACGGATTTACATATTGAAGATAATGGAGCCCTTTTTGTTTTCAACATGGTAATCTATTATATATACTAAATCACAGTACATGGCACCATATATTGACATATGTCATTCTACAAATTCAACACCTGTCCATCTTAAATAATTTTAATTATGTCCCAATTATCTTAATTAAATCCTATCTTTTTTTAAATTATGGAAAAATAATAACAAACCAATTATCTTAATTATATCCTATCCTTTTTAAAATTATGGATAAATAATAACAAACCAAGTAGAATTTAATCTCTTCAACAACCAATGAGCAAAATTTTATATGGATAAAACTTCCTAACTGATTAGAGTTTGAAATAATGTTAATGGTCACCTGACCTAATCCTCCATATATATATATATATATATATATATATATATATATATATCAGACTAATTATTTATTCTCATAAGTGAATAGTAACCATGACTTCTTCTTCTTCACGGTCAATTTTCCTCTTCTTTTCCGTTTTGTCTCTCTGTCTTCCTTCTATTATATACACACATTATTACTTACAGGTTACAGTTATATGCAGGAGTGTGAAACATAACCCAGAAGCGGGTGGAATTATTTCATTGGTTTGCCTATTTTCTAAATTTTTAGATATTATGTGCTAAAATTTGAGATTATTGCATTTGCATTTGAGATTATCACTTAATTTGCCACTAGCTTAAAATTTATAGTCATATACTTAGAGTGTAATGCACAAACCAGTAAACTCTCACCACTACCTTCTATAATGTATATTCATTTGTTTTTCTGTATAAAGTTTGATCATCGCACAATAATATACTATTTTCTTATTATATTTTAATTTATTAATTGTACGCACACATTTATTATTAAAAATTTGAATAATCCCGCCGCAACGCGGGGGTTTGTATCTAGTATATAAATCACAGTACATGGCATCATATATTGACAAATGTCCTTCTACAAATTCAACACTTGTCCATCTTAAATAATTTTAATTATGTCCCAATTATCTTAATTATATCCTATCATTTTTAAATTATGGAAAAATAATAACAAACCAATTATCTTAATTATATCATATCCTTTTTTTAATTATGGATAAATAATAACAAACCAATTATCTTAATTATATCCTATCCTTTTTTAAATTATGGATAAATAATAACAAACAAGTAGAATTTAATCTCTTCAACAACTAATGAGCACAATTTTCTACGAATAAAACTTCCTAACTGAATTAGAGTTTGAAATAATATTAATGATCACCTGACCTAATTCTCCATGCATATACATACATATATATAGTGAATAGCAACCATGGCTTCTTCTTCTTCTTTCACGGTTAATTTTCCTCTTCTTTTCCGTTTTGTCTCTCTCTGTCTTTCTTTTTTACTTATGCCATTCACGCTTTCGCATTTATGGAAGAGCCATTATATACACACATTATTACTTACACAAGTTACGACTATATGCAGGAGTGTGAAACATAACCTGAAGCGGGTGGAATTATTTCATTGGTTTGCCTATTTTCTAAATTTTTAGATATTATGTGCTAAAATTTGAGATTATCAGATTTGCATTTTTAGTCTTTGATATGCGGAATAATGTTTGCAATTGATTTGATTGATCTGATATTTGTGTTGTCAATCGTGTTTAATTGAAAATTTTGGTGGGTTTTCGATTGGAAAGTTTGTGTTTAGATTAGAGTTATTCACGTTTCTTATGTCAACAGTAAGGAACTGAGTTTATTTTTTAATTTGATTATTTAGTATTTTCATTTTAAGTCTGTATTTTGGTTTTGTTAATATTATAAATAAACACAAACATGTAAGTATGTATGTAAATGATGAGGACATGAGGTATTTTATTGGTATGGCCCGTAGAGTTTTGGTTCTAATCCACACTCCCGAGTCCCGTGTACAAATTTACTTTTTAATTGTTGTCTTTCTTCTTTTTTTTTGACTTATCTCTAATCTGATTATACTATTTGATCATCGCACAATAATATACTATTTTCTTATTATATTTTAATTTATTAATTGTACGCACATGTTTATTATTAAAAATTTGAATAATCCCGCCACAACGCGGGAGTTTGTATCTAGTTTTACCTCTAAAGCTAGGAAAATGAGGTTTCTTCTGTTTTCTCTGTCTGGATAGTTGAAATTGTAATATGTTAATATGTACTCTCTGTGAGTATATTAGTAAATTAGTTATACATGTTTTTCTTGATATTGTAATGTGTTTCTGTTTCAATTTCTGTTGAAACTTGGTCTCTGTTTCTCTTTATTTTTTGGTAATTTGAAGGATAGAGATGGTGAATCAATGATGCTTAACTGGTACAGGAAAAGGTACAAATCGGTACCGATCTAATACCAAACCGGCTAACCCGTTCGGGACACCGGTCTAACGGTACATAAATTTGGACATTTTCGATAACCAGTTCAGTACGGTTCAAGCCGATCCGGTTATTTACCTATGCACAGTCCTAGTTGGTCACAACAGATGGAAAGAAATAGCATGGTAAAAGTTTGTAGAAATTTACCTAGAAAATTTGGCAAAAGATGCCTGACAAAGTAATAAACTGTCTTTGACCCTTTGATATGGTTATGCAGACTACATCTCTTTGGAATTAGGCTTTTTTAACATCCCTTTGTAGAATGGGATAAACACTTGCTTGACCTTCAATTTCCTCCCATCTTATTTAGAGTTCACCATTAGGTTCTTTTTTATCACGGTATGCAGTAGCAGCTGCCCAAAGCCGAATTCTTAACAGCAATTTCATATTTATGCCTTTCTACAACACCTTCCTTTCTCAAAGTTGATAATGCACAGGATTCTACAACAGAGGACAACACCAAGCATCAACTCTTATAACTAGAATATTTATCCAGTAACAAAAAGGATATTTCAACACTTTTCTGATTTCAAATGCACCAAAACCTATTCAAAAGTAGGATTATCAAGCTCGGAAATCTAGGAAAAGACTCAATTTCTGCAGCAAAAGCTCACGGCTTCCATAAGGAGGCTTGGTTGTTATGATCCAATCCTTATCCAGAAGTCCTGATTTAGAACTATCAAGCATCTCTTTGTGGAAAGTAGCCACAATGCAGTATATTGAAGTCCGCAGTATGTCAGCCATAAAATATGCTTTTGAGTACACTGGGCTACCTTTCCGTTTTCTCATAGTGACCACTGCCTGATCTCTCCTTCCTGTGCTTGGAGTCGCCCATTTGATACCAGCAGGACCCATCAAATAATGTGGGGACTGTAAATTGGTCTTCTTCCCCATGCATGTTTCAACAGCTAATAAGCAAGATATGAGATTTGATACAACAGCAGCGTTGCTACCTGAGAGTTGACCTACGCCAAACCGATCCTCTTTGTGTGAATGTACAGTCAAGGAAGCTACAATTCGAGCACACCATGCACATAGCTGCATAATAGTTGAAAAAGTTGGCATATTAACATGGGAAAAGAAAATCAAAGGCTGGTTTATTTAGTTTATGCTTCGTTTCTCAAGATTAAGGAGAAAATGTTCAGCTAGAATTTTCACATCAGATTTGATTGTTAGACACATGATTTAGTTTAAATAGCTTATTATATAGAAGGTATTATTATGTAGAAACATAATAGACACTTAACTCCATTAAGAAGTACTGGTCCCACAACTCTCTTACTAGGTAGGTCAGTGGACTCGCACATCCAAAGCACATGACAACTCTTAATCGCGATAGCCTCAATAGTTTACCAATGTTAGTTGATGGGGATAGGAACATTACCATAATTATATAAGGGGGGGAAAGGAATAGAAAGTTTAGGCAATTCATTTCCTCCATCCCTCCCTCTCTTTCTTTGCTTTTTTTTATATTTTGGGTGGATTTAACAAGCTGGGTACCACCAGACCCAATACTCAAAAAACTTGTACTGATGAAATTAGATGCAGATAACCTGGAAAAAAAAACACTAGAAGGAAAAAAAACAAAAAAACAAATAAATTTATACTTGTTTCAAAATATAAGATTATTTGCGACTTTTTGAAGTCAACCTAATACATTTTCAAACTCAAAATTGAGATAGGTTACTTTATTTTTAGTCAATGATGAATGTTATATAAACTATCTAAAAAGTATAACATATTGTAAGATTTATTATTTCATAATTTTTAAATGAATCATCTTAATTTTGAGTTTAAAAATGTCTTAAATTGACTTTCAAAAATAAATAATGATCTTATAATTTGGAACGGATGTAGTATTTTCATAAGGCCTTGCCTTTTATCCTTCTTTTGCATAATTTTGCTACAGATGGGATGAACGAGGGGGGAGGAAATAAAAGAGGCTAATTTAATCATAATCAAAGTTATCAGATACTCTCATAGACCTCGCGAACCGCATATCGGTACTTGCATACCCAAACAGAGTACTCTTATGTACCAATGCTTTAAATTTAATGTACTAAATTTCATTGTTGTTTAACTATAATTGCAGAAATATCAATATTATAACTTAGTATTAGATGCTCAAATTTACATTTATACTAAAATATTTATAAAACAATTAACAACAAAAAACAAGCACATATTGTTGCATGGATACAATTAAAAGTTATAGTCGACAACTTCTAACTACCCCTCGGTCCAATTTATGTGGCCAAGTGGCACATAGTTTAAGATAAATTGACCATTTCATTGCACAATTGCTCCCTTTAAACTATGTTTATTACGGCTTATTTTTTAACTTAAAACTTATTGGACATTTTGAATATACATTTTTAGCTTATTTGCCAAACATAGGGCTTAATATATTTAGAAGTCCAATTTCTGTTTCTCCTTGTGAAGGGTAATATAGTCTATCTTAAAAACTTGATTAATGTCCAAATAGAATATGACTTCCTTCATTAATGTCCAAATATAATGGATGAGGAACCCAAAGCGTAAATCATCCATGTTATTTGGGTTGGGACATTATTATTGAAAAAACTAACATAATAATAAACTATGTTTTGGTATGAACGTTCCAAATTACATTTTCGTTCCAAAACACTAAACTTAATTACAAAAGTATAATTACATCTTTGTTTTATGATTTACAAATGAAGAGCATGCTCTTATGTAGCCCTATGGCCATACAATCAATGGCTAGAATCAATCTAATGGAAGGCTAGTCAACAATCTATACTAATCATGCAAAATATCTAGAATATTAACAAGCATAAATACCACATACGTTAATCTAGAACACTTTATTAGAAACGTACAAGAAAATTCTAGGAAATACTACAAGAAAATTCTAAGAAATTCAACTAACATAGTGAACACCCTTTGTGAGTAAGCACTGACATGGCGTTTCCTCCTCAAAACTGCATATGTTGTAACACTACATTTGGAAACAAATCAAACATATTTAAATATACCTCAACTAGTTTTAAGCTATAACACTTCAGAAAACTACTTCCAACATACGAAGTTTCAAAAATGTATTTCATACCAACTAAGCAATTTGAGGAAACCTAACCCTATTGTACATTTTACCACTTACCAAATCGAACCACGATCTAAGTAACATTCTTTAGGGCCTCAATAAACTGGTCCTCAATAAACTGGTCATTCCTTTGTGGTGAGGCTTGCATTGTTGTAAAGCTACCCCAAACCAATTGACTAGAAGCCAATCTTTAACATCGTATAATGTCCAATTTATAATACCAATATAGCTTCTATCATTTCCCATAAAGGGAATTAATCGAATCTCTTGAAGTTGCTCCAATAATTTGAATTTGATTGAAATTATAATCCAGGCAAACACCAACAATTTGTTTTGACATTCATTGACAGATGGGGTGAGATTCATGAAACCACAAGTGCCAAAATTCTAGAGAAGCACAACAATGGTCAACATTTTTAGCATTGCAAAATCATTGTGCTATCCCATGTCCCTGAAGCAGATATTGAAGAACATTTTATAAAATTAAACACACCTTGTGTCGAACATTTCATGATTCAGATGCAGATAGCATCCAACAAGCCAAATTTTTAGAAAAAGTAAGTTTTTTGCATTAAATTTTCCCACTCTAATTGAGTACAAAATAGAAGGCGTTCCAAAACTTCTTGGCATTATCCCTCCCATAACACGTTTATATTGCCAAGAGCCAGTAAAATAATAGATTTCTCAATGAACCAATCAAAGGAACTTGTACTCTTCTCCTCTTAATCTAAGAGACCTCTCCTTGTTGGGATATTTCAAAGTTAGTACTATCTGAAAGCAAGGCATCCAAAAATCTGGTGATGTTCCAGGTTTTCCTACTAAATTCGCATGCTTTTGCTGCTAGATGAATAGATGAACACATGGTTGTTTATAGTACTTTTTAAGCTAGTGAGGTGTAAATTACAATCGTATTCTGTTTTTTATAAAGTACCAACTTTTTGAAGGACTCTTTTTCAGCCAAAAGGGTTTAACATTTTTTCTTTTTGGGTAATAAGAAAGTGAGTATTGCATAAAATTGCACAGGGACTGAAAGATATTCATGTTACCATTTGATACATCAAATATATCCAAAAACTATAATTTTCTAAATCTTGCAATATAAAAAAGTCAGAACATTAGCCTTTTCCAAAGTTGTACACCCCTACAGTAGCTAGTAGCATCTATTTTTATAATAGAAACATCAAAATAGTTGATTTTTTATTAGCAGTATATAGTATACCCCCACCCCCTAAAACCAAGGGGGGGACACACAAGAAGTTTCAAAGTTCAGCCTAAGAAAGAGGAATTATATTCTAGGTCTAATAAGCAATCTTTGCACCTTAAGCCTCTTATTAGCAATTCTAAGGTTACATTGTTTTTGGTAACTTAGAAGTTTGTTGTCCATAATAGAACTTGTACTCTTCTCCTCTTAATCTAAGAGACCTCTCCTTGTTGGGATATTTCAAAGTTAGTACTATCTGAAAGCAAGGCATCCAAAAATCTGGTGATGTTCCAGGTTTTCCTACTAAATTCGCATGCTTTTGCTGCTAGATGAATAGATGAACACATGGTTGTTTATAGTACTTTTTAAGTTAGTGAGGTGTAAATTACAATTGTACTTTTTATAAAGTACAACTTTTTGAAGGACTCTTTTTCAGCCAAAAGGGTTTACATTTTTTCTTTTTGGGTAATAAGAAAGTGAGTATTGCATAAAATTGCACAGGGACTATGAAAGATATTCATGTTACCATTTGATACATCAAATATATCCAAAAACTATAATTTTCTAAAACTTGCAATATAAAAAAGTCAGAACATTAGCCTTTTCCAAAGTTGTACACCCCTACAGTAGCTAGTAGCATCTATTTTTATAATAGAAACATCAAAATAGTTGATTTTTTATTAGCAGTGTATAGTATACCCCCACCCCCTAAAACCAAGGGGGGAAAACACAAGAAGTTTCAAAGTCCAGCCTAAGAAAGAGGAATTATATTCTAGGTCTAATAAGCAATCTTCGCACCTTAAGCCCCTTATAGCAATTCTAAGGTTACATTGTTTTTGGTAACTTAGAAGTTTGTTGTCCATAATAGATTTATGGTCTATTCGATTATGAATTCATTTAATTTTAATCTATACAATTACGAACATTTTAAACTACCAATAGAGTACTACTAATTTCGTGATTTATTGTGTTCAAAATTTAAATGAATTGCATCAAATTTGATCTAAAAATTTCCCAAATTGACTTCAAAAAGTCAAAATCAATCTTGTATTCTGGAACGGAGGGAGTATATGCTTTGAAGTTTGAAGATTGTGGAATTAACTTGACTTCAAAAGTGGACTTAGTAGCAAGATTTTCAGGGAAGGTGAGTGGAATTTTTGAATAACCACCTTTTTAGGATTTTTAGTGCTGAATTCTTAAGATAAAATGGATTTAGAGCACAATCGGGTTTGTTAAGGTAGTTTATTGTTGTAAAAGAGCCAACTTTTGCATTTCAAGCTTGCTACTGTTGCTATAAAGGAATAATGTGAGCTCTATCCAAGAACGTTCAAGCTCAACTCATTTATGTTTTGATCTGTTCACAAAGGCTGCTTCGAGGAAACACCGTGTTAATATATGTATATATATTACTCTGCTACACAAAATAGTCACCTTTGATTATTTTACTAGTCAATTTTGCAAAATTCTTAAATTCAAAATTGATGTGAATTTAATTCGTTTTAATTAATACACTAGTTAATATTGTAAAATATTTAAAAAATATTACTAATAAAAAATTGTTATTTCAAAAATTATAATAAACTCGAACCACGACAAGGAGTTTGCAAAGTAACTAGAATCCAAGTCGAATGAGACCATGTTTGTGCAACTTGGGGGAGTAATATGAGGAAAAACACCACCAACTTTATATCAAGCTATTTTTAAATATTAACCCAGCCTAAGCTCGAGCTTAATTACTTGTAATTCAGTCACTATGATAATCAAATGTATGCCAAATTAAGCTTCTTCCTTTTTGTGATTTGCAATATTAAGATTACAATACATTATATCATGTGATCTGGTAAAATCTAAGCTTTAATACATTATAAATCTTCCATAATTATTGATAGCAAACATTAGATCAAACTAGTATTACCTAAAACGTGGTACGTTTCAGTACGCCATACACTATAGCTAAAACGCGATACGCTGGGGGTATCTTCATATAAGTTATTATAATTAAAAATTCTCTTGCAATCTAAATCTAAATATAATAAACCTAAGATTTATAGAAGATTTTTAGTTGAATCAACAATTTAATTGTTTTATAAATATTTTAGTAAAAATGTAATGTTTGAGTATCTAATACTAAGTTATAATATTGATAATTCTGCAATTATAGTTAAAAACAAAGAAATTTTTTGATACACCTAAATTTAAAGTATTGATCCGTAAGAGTACCATGTTTGTGTACGCAAATACCAATACGCGGTTCGCTATGTCTATGAAAGTATCCAGTAACTCTGAAACTACCAACTCTTCCAAGTTTCAACAATTAAGGGTTGACATTGAGTGAAAAATCATATGTTGAAATAGTAACAAAAGAAAGGAGGAGGAGAAGAAGAAGAAGAGTCATTCTTTGTAAAGGCTTGGAATATTTCAAAAAGGAAGAAAATGAAGACCCTAAGGGGATGGGGAAATGAAAATTGCTTAGATAAGTTAAGCTCGAGATCACAAGTCCCAACCCCCAAACATTGGTCCAAGCCTAGCCATTCAAAATAAATTCTTCCTCAAATCCTCATAATTCCCGCTCTTTTATACAGGAATATATATGTGTCTGTGTCTGTGTGTGTGATCGCGTGTGTTTGAAGATCATATATTTTATTTGGCTTTTAATAATTCAATTTGTTACCAACTATAGATGCCGGAATTCTCCTAAATGTAATGGACTAGGAGATAGTAAATATGTGAACAACAACAACTATTGGAACGACAACAAGCTGCCGCACCGGTGAAAATCAAACAATAGCCTTCGCATGCCATTGGCGTTTTGCTCTCCTCTTATTCTTCATTGGCAATTGCACCTATTAACGCAACTAATAGAATTATTGAAATGAGTTCAAATGGAAGAAAAAAAAATGTTAATAGATGAATCCAATTGAATTGTTTATATTGCTAAGAACATTTCACCACCAAAGACTCGGTACCAAACTACATTAATTGAAGTTTAACTAAATCTTAATCTAAGGACGACAAATACATCTAATCTCAAAATTATACTTTAAAAATTCAAGAATAACCTTTGTTCTCTACATCGTACACAAATTAAAACATTTCAAACAGAATAGAAACCAGAAACTAACATCATGAAGTAAAACTTAATAAACAGAAGAAGACTTGGTTTAACCATAAGCCTCCATATAGTTGTCACGGCGCCAAGGCGGGACACGGCGGTAGTTGACCACCAGGACATCTAGGCGATAAGGTGACCACCATGGCGTCCGTATGGCAACAAGTCGTTAACAATGTGTAATTTATACATTATTTATTTTATTTTAAAAGTATATTACACAATAAAATTTTATATACACTAAAACCCAAAATATAATAACTAACACAATCTCTACTCTGTTTCTAGTCATTACTCAAGCAAAGTCATCAACTATGAAGTCATTTCCGTCTCCCTCATGAGCTTTACTCTCATTCAAAGGAGTAGGGTTATGAGTTAGGTTAAGATCATGGGTTTAGTCACTTGGGTAATTGGAAAAGTCCATGAGTTATGATGAGTCGTGGTAAAAATGACTTAATCACTTGGGCCCGCTACCAATGCGTGAGCCTTGGCAACTTGGCGTTGTCTTACCCTTCTCCAACGCCAGAACGCCTAGACGTTGCCATGACGACGTCATGACAACTATGTAAGCCTCACTAAACAGTCTCCATAACAAACAGACTCCTCCAAAAGACTCAGATGTATTTACAGGAAATAACAGAATACCATGGCATCACATAAAATATCCACTGAAGTTCTCAAGTGTCAACAAACATAATCTGAAAGTATACCTACAATCTTGTACATGATTGGAATCAAAATTATAGTAGAGCACAACTATCTACTGCTTGTCAAATCAACATATCCAACATGCAAGAGGCATCCTTGAAGCATATAATCCTTAACATTCAGTCACATTTTACATTTCTTTTGGGCCTTCTTCATTATCATTTTATATTTTTATCAAGTCTTTCAGTAATCAATCAATGTGATTATAATCTCTAGGATGAAATGATAAAAGAAACAAGAATTCTAAATGCAATGGAATAAAATGTAACATACCACAATGACCAGTTAGGAAGAAACTGATTTCTAAAGAATCTTATACCTGGATATCAAAGAATGCTTGCCGGAGTTTTGATTCTGCTACTTGTTCTGTTGGCGAGCTCAACTGATGAGACACTTTGAAGGCATTGTCAAAAAAACTCTCAACACCTTCACCCAGCTTCAATGTAAGTTGTTCCAGAGGCCTCAGGCACACAGCTAGAACTCTTTTATAGGTTTCACCACTTTCCTCAAAGAAGGCAGCTCGTCGCCAAGTATCAGCATTACCCTCACAAACCATACAGAGATCAAGATACGCAAGATACTGCAAAAGAGATTTTGATGTGCTCTCCTCCAGTGTCGCAAGAAGAGGTTCACATGGATTTATTTCTGCTGCTGCCGATCCTTTTGGGGGTGCAAATGTGAACCTCTTTGTATGTAGCACCTACATAAAAACCTTCTTGATCATTGACATCTCATCAAAACAACTACATACTTCAGATGGCCCCTTATGGGCTGTTCACGAGTTTTACTTTTGGAAGAGATGGGATGGGAAGAGAAAGTTCTTCTTTCCATTAACTACAGCTATTAATAGTAAATTAAAGTTATAGTAGAAACAAGTACTTGAAAACTAACCTGATGTAAATGATGACTAAGTTCCCAACACAGAAAAACCACAAAAGTTCCAATGTAAAAGATGATCTGCTCAGCAATGAATTTTCCCATAGTAACCTGGTTTCTGTACTCCTTAGGGAGAAAAATTTCCAGAACGGCTGAAAATAGGTATCCACCGCATGAAAACTTCAAAGCTTGTCTAATAGCTGAAGGAATCACCATCTTAAATCTAAAGAACAGTGGACGCTGTTGAAATGAACACCAGGGATCAGCAATCATGGATATATTGAGGAAGACACCACAAGTGAGTGTGTGTGTGTGTACTTTATTTATATTGGCAATAGTGTAACACCACAAGTATATCACAACTGGCTAATTGCCTTCCTTGGTTTCAATAATAGTACAACTCAAAGCTAAAATTTCCTAAGCAACTGGATGTCTTTCTCCTCAGTAGCTCCAGGTGCCTCAACATAGTCATGTGTGAATATTAAATAAATAAGACATCAATGGAAATCACTTCTCATACTTTTAATTGTTAAAAGAAATCCATTCCACTCATTAGCAACCAAACAGAGGGGGCAGGGCATCACAAAAAACATACAGATATATACATATTTTGCATTGAATACTCAACCATATATACTCTTTATAAAGCCTAAAATAATTACAATAAGGTGTACTGAATTTTCGGATCAACTCAACAACCCCTTTTATCCCAACCTGGTTGGGGAAGGCTGAAACTGTAATTTCAAAACAACAATCAATCTTGCTGGTGTATTGAATTTCCAAATAATAATAATTGTTCTTCTTGGATTTTCTAGTCACCTTTTTTTTCCAAGTTCCAAACTTAACCTTATATATATTATCAGAGAACCAGTAACAGAACATTTTACAATGATAAATACCTTAATTAATTAATCAATTAGAAATTCAAAGATGTAAAATTGAAGAACAAAATGATCACCTGAATGATGGGAAACTCCAAAATCCACCGTTTCAAATAAGCATACACCAACCCATAAAACAACCCAACCGTAAAACCCTTAAACCCTAACAGCACAAATCCACTAGCAAAAGAGCCACAACTCCAGCAAATACAACCAACCGACAAAACCCCCGAAAACGCCGCCGAAACTACAAACAAAACAAAACCCGTCGAAACCCTCACTCTCCGGCAAAATTCCGGTGAAATCGGCTGGCCACCAGATAAAAACAAGAATCGAATTAAACCCAAAAAAAGCTCGAAGGGCGAAGCTGGGCGATCTAGCTGCTTCGGAGAAGAAACGAGGGAAAGTGAAGTGGAGAAGAGGAGGAGAGAGAAAATGAAGGAAAGGAAAAGAAAGGAGGAGGTGAGAGACGGAGAGAATTTAGGGCTTGGGGTGAATGGAGAGAAAAGGAGGAGTTTTGAGAGGATGAATATGGTTGTGGAGTTAATTGATTGCCAAATTAAAAACCCTAGAAATCGATTTTTCAAAATTGATTCTCCTCCTCCATCTACTGTGTGTATTGACATTTTCTGGGGAATTTGGGGAAGTCAGTGAGGGGCTGAGAGTAGCTGGGGGTTTAAGCTAAAAATTTTGGTTATATAGGCGGGAAGACTAGCTGCGGAAAGGTTTGGCAACTACAAGACACATGTATTGTTTACCGATAGAAATGCTTAAAATATCATATTTTCAATCTCTTTTTTATACTTAAAATATCCTATTTTCAATATACACATGTTAAAAATATCCTATTTTCAATTTCTTCAGGTATTTACAAATATTTTAGGAACTAAAATTAGTGTGATAATTCGTCACAAATTACTTAATTTATTTGAATAATATACTAGTTGTTTGTATTTCATGAATGCATGATAAATTGAACTACCCACGTCCCAAAATATAAATTATTTGACTTTTTAAAATCAACTTAAATATTTTAAACTTAGCATGATTTCTATTAATTTTAATCAATACACTGATGATTATTATAAATTATTTTAAAACTACTACTCATTACAAGATTTATATTTACATAATATTTAGTTAATCATCTCAATTTTGAATTTAGAAATATTTTACATTAATTTTCAAAAGTCAATAGTGAAATTATAATTGATAATGATATATATTGTCACTTTACAAGTCAGACATTTTTATTACGAGTTATGTGAATAAATCTAATTGGTAATACTTTTACGATATGTGTGATATAGTAGGTCAATTTTATAATCTTATACTGTGACGCTCCAAAATAAGTTCACACAATCCATTCCGAGACGTCAAATACATGGTACAGAATTTAAATACAAATTTCATTTATACAACTATTAATTGTCGTGTAAAATACAACAAAACATAAGCTGTGAGTTTCAATACAAATATTGTCTCGTAGACAATATCCAAACTCAAATAAAAGTCTTCATTACAATTATTGTCACACTATTTTACAAAATAGTGAGAATTACTATAATAACCATTTTAGACCATTACTCAACTCCCCGACTAGCCCCTTACATTCTCGCATCCTGAGAAGAACAATGGAATAAAAAGGAAAAGGGTGAGTTCAACTAGCCTACTAAGATAATGTAGAACAAATTATCCTTAGTCCTTAACAGGAAAAAATCTAATAAAATACAATAGACAACATGTTTTAAATCAACAACTGCAGCGAAAATAACAATCCATTAGAAGAGTCAAGTAAAGCATGATGTCTACTATCTTCTACGATTTAAAAGTCCATCATCAATATTTTATCCATGTAACACCAATCAATAAATATTTCAAATCAACAAATTATCCATGCACTACGGGTCAAGGATATTCGTTTGTATCACCAGTACTGGTCATGATCATGTCAAACACTTGTTCATCCATGCACTACGGGCCAAAGAGGATTTTCACTACAAACATTTGTCTGTAACATTACAGGTCATGATTATACCAATACACAATTCATGGTCATAATCATACCAATCAACAGTCCATCTATGCACTAAGGGTCAAAGATGACTTTCACCACAATATAAGTATAAGGATGATGACAATGATATAAAAAATCAATCAAGTGAGATCAAGGATAAATATTAGAAATTTATAATTTAATTTATCCAGAGTTCAAGAATGTCCAAATTGTCAACATGATAACTAATTGTGGAGTAAAATTCAATAATGATTTCATGTATCAAAAATAATTTGGACAGAAAAGAAACCAGTTTTATTGTGAATAGTACCCTAAATGAATAGTATTCCGAGTGAATAGTACCCCGAATGAATAGTACTCCGTGAATAGTACCCCGAATGAATAGTACTCTGTGAATAGTACCCCGAATGAAAATATTAAAATTTTAATAAGAGAGTTCAGACCAATATTCTAATGAAATGATATTAGATAATGTAACACCCCCTTCCCAAAATAGAAAGAGAGGTTACTCATAACACAACGAAACTAAGGAAGATCACAGGGCTCTAAACCACAAAAGAATAATCTCATAATAATTCAATGTCATAAGACAAACCATAATAAATGCCACACTGGCTCAATCCACAATCTAAAATACTTATTACAACTTTAAATAAATCAATGTATTGAAACCTAACAAAATATATCAAAACTATTGGATTAAAGGAAGCTCTCGTCACACTTGCCCTTGGTCCCCCGACACCGCCAAAGAAAAACACAAGCATATGAGCCAAATGCCCAAAGACGGATATAGAATACAATTAATGAACCAAAATAACTAACTCAATTTAAATGAAATGAGATGAAATGAACTGAAACGAAATGAACAAAACTAACACAACGAAATAATAAGCTAAATCAAATGGTTGGGTGTTATTTCATACCGAGCTCAAAACAAAATAGAATATACCTTGCCACACACACAAAAAGTCCAATAATGCAACACAGTAAATCACATAATGCCACACAGTAAGTCACACACATTGACCGCGAATCCAATGCATGTAAATCGGAAGGCGTGTTTGGCACAAACATCACCAATCCGCAAAATGTAATGTAATAGAAAACTAGGGTCGACCCATACGCCTCCCCACAACAAAACACACCAAATGGCCAACTCCCACCGAGCACAAAAATCGAGACGCTGTGGACCGATTACATCACCATTTAAAAGTGTCATGTCTCTCGTGCGAAGACGACGTGCGTGTGGTACCCCCCACGGTGGTTATAGCTCAGTATACCCTACGGTGATTCTAACAAAAATATCATGTCACAACACACGCGACACAATATCAACACAAATGGGTTCTAACGTGTACATGTTAAACTAAAACGAAATATCAACATAAAGTCTACAAATATATTAACATGTACTTTCTATAAAGATCAAAATAAATATTATCCATGACACACTGTAATCAAAGAGTACAAATACTAATTTCAATTACTAATGCCAAAATGAAACATTCTCACGAATTTAAGAAAGAACAATTATGAGAAGCAAAACTAAATTTCAAATCTAATAACTAAACGAAACAAATTAAAAACAAAAGAGTCTCATTGAAAGAGTACTTTTAATCCGCACTTCGAATTAAGCAATGTAACACCCAAAACTATTATCCCAATTAAATTCCTCCCGTCGATCTAATTAAACAAAATAATAATTAATATAAGTTTGATAAAATTATAAATATTAATTAATAGTCATCAAATTTTATAATTACATTAATCATCAAGATTTCAAAATTTTATAATTATTACCACCACATTTTGATTAACTAATTATGTTACCTTATTATTATATTTCATAATTTTTTATAATATTTATGCAGTCAATTATTGTTAAACAAGAACATTCATTTAAGTTAAAATCATTAACTAATTTAAATGACATACGGGTAGTATATTATAAATTTTAACTTCAACTCTCAACATCAAAGTATATATATATAATTATTATATTCTAAAATGAAAACAACAACTTGAGATTACGAGATTTTTGTCCCTTCCAAATCATGATTGAACAAGATTACTCCTATATATATAATTAAGGCTAATGCCTCCGCTCCAATACAAGCTCAACCAAAACAAAAACATAAAAAAACCTCCACATGCTTTCAATACGAAATAATAGATAGACTTACATGTATGGAAAAAAATTAATTTCGATCTTGATCTTCTACAATCAATCTACGCTCCTTGCATGCTTCCTTTTTCCACAATTCTTATTTGATTTACGCATTTGATGAAATAAGAGTAGGTTTTATATATATATATATATTTACTTATTATTTTGTCTTATTAATTCTCCTAATTAGAATAGGATTAATATTACCCACATATAAATTGAACTAAATTAGTTTTTAAGGCCCAAATTTTAAAATTTTAATTTATCCATCATTTATTAATATATCTTAGCCCATATAAATTAAATGGCTATTTGACCCAAAATAAATGACAGTCCAATTAATATGGTTTAAACAAAGTAATTTTATAATTATTATTATTATTATTTTCGGGTATTACATCACCTACCCCTTAAAAAGGATTCCGTCCCCGGAATCAAAAGAATAGAACGCACCTAATTTTCAAAGAGATACGGATATTCCGCTCAATAGACTTCTCCATCTCCCATGTCAGCCTCCCCATTCAATGATTTCTCCATAAAACTTTAACAAACGGAATAGTCTTCCTCCTCATAATTCGCTCTTGACGATCCAAAATCGCTTCGATTGTTCCTCACAAGTAAGATCCTCCGAATCTTATCGAACGGATATTGCACCACATGCAACGGATGATAATGATAACTCCTTAACACCGGCTACATGGAACACATTATGCACGTGAGCTAGTCATGGAGGCAAAGCTAACCGATACGCAACTTCACCAACCCTTTCCAAAATCTCAAATGGACCGATATAACGTGGACTAAGCTTCCCTTTTAACCCAAATCGACGAATGCCCTTCCAAGGAGAAACTTTTAGAAACATGTGCTCACCAGGTTCAAATTCTAAAATCCTCCTATGCTTATCAGCATAACACTTCTGCCGTGATCGAGCCGACTTCAATTTCTCTTTAGCCACCGCTACCTTCTCCGTAGTGATTTGGACTAACTCAGGCCCTTCTATGGCCCTTTCGCCAACCTCATTCCAACAAGTTGGTGCCCGACATTTCCTACCATACAATGCCTCAAATGGGGTCATTGCAATACTTGCATGCCAGCTGTTGTTGTAAACAAACTCAACTAAGCTCAAATAGTCATCCCAATTACCTGACCACTCAAGTGCACAAGACCTCAACATGTCCTCCAACGTCTGAATAGTCCTTTCAGATTGCCCATCAGTTTGCGGATGAAAAGAAGTACTGAAGTTGAGCCGAGTACCCCAAGCTCGTTGAAACCCTTTCCAAAACCTTGAAGTGAACCGGGGGTCCCGATATGAAACAATAGACACCGGAGTACCATGAAGTCTTACAATCTCCTGCTGAAAGATATGTGCCAATCTATCCACCGAGTAACCCTCATGGATAGCCAAAAAGTGTGCCGATTTGGTCAACCGGTCCACCACTACCCAAATGGCATCATTCTTCCTGAAAGTCTTCGGCAAACCAGTCACAAAATCCATCGTGATATCCTCCCACTTCCACACTGGAATGTCTAATCACTGTGAACAAGCCACTAACTCGTTGATGTTCTATCTTCACTTCACGACAAGTGAGGCACTTCCCAACATACTTCGGCCACATCTCGTTTCATCCCATTCCACCAAAATTCCTCTTCAAATCCTATACATCTTTGTAGAACACGGATGAATTGAAAATGGCGAACTATGAACCTCTCACCAACACAGCCTCTCTCGAATGATTGGATCCGATGGTACACACAACCGCTTCACCCAACCAAATCACACCATGGTCATCAATACTGAAACTCGATCGCTTGCCTCCTCTAGATTCTGCGTCCATACTCCACAACTCCCCATCTTCCTTTTGAGCTTCTTTGACCCGGCGAGATAAGAGAGGGCTCCACTCTCATACCCGCCTAAATGCCCATCCCAACCTCGTCACATACAACTCCAACTCGATCCGCTCCATATCCGAAATAAGATGAGGTTGTGTAATAAGGGGTCACTACACTCCACAACTCTTTCGGCTAAGAGCATCTGCAACCACATTTGCCTTCCCCGTGATAATCAATTCTAGCATCATAATCCTTTAGAAGCTCTAACCAACGCCTCGCCTCATATTGAGCTCCTTCGAGTGAAAATGTATTTAAGACTTTTGTGATCGGTGAAGATATCACAAGTCTCTCCATACAAATAATGCCTCCAAATCTTTAAGGCAAAGATCACCACCGCTAACTCCAAATCATGTGTGGGGTAATTCACCTCGTGAGGTTTAAGTCGCTTGTAAGCATAAGCAATCACCTTACCGTGTTGCATCAAAACACACCCCAAGCCCTTCTTAGAAGCATCACTATAAATCTGGTACCCTCCTATCCCCAATGAAGAATGCAAGTATAGGAGTCATCACGAGTCGTTTCTTCATTCCTCGAAACTCTTCTCCCGCTCCTCATTCCACACAAACTTCGCCCTTTTCTCATCAATTGAGTCAATGGCAAGGCGAGTAAGGAAAATCCTTCCACAAACCGCCTATAATACCCTGCCAAACCCAAGAAACTCCTAATCTCTGTCACCGTAGTAGGTCTTGGCCATTTAGTGATAGCCTCAACCTTCGCAGGATCCACCTTAATGCCTTCAGTAAAAACAACGTGGCCCAAAAATGCAACCTGCTCCAACCAAAACTCGCATTTAGAGAATTTAGCATACAATTTCTCTTTCTGCAAAATCCCCAACACTGTGCGAAGATGCTCCTCATGCTCTTCCTTAGACTTGGAGTAAACCAAATATCATCAATAAAGACAATGACAAATTGGTCTAAGTACTCTCTGAACACCCTGATTCATCAAATCCATAAACACCACGGAGCGTTAGTACAATCGAAAAGGCATCACGAGTAAACTCGTAATGCCCATATCGAGTCTGAAAAGTCGCTCTTAGGATATCCTCATCCTCACCTCAACTCGATGATATCCCGACCTCAAGTCTATCTTCGAAAAATATTTCTACCGAAGTTGGTCAAACAAGTCATCAATCCTCGGCAATGGATCTGGATTCTCGACGATGGTGATCTTGTTCAACTCTCTAGTCTATACACGACCTCATGTAACCCATCCTTCTTCTTCACAAACAAAACTGGAGCACCCCACGGTGAAACACTCGGGCTAATTACACCACGATCTAATAGTTCCTGCAACTGCTCCTTTAACTCCTGCAACTCCAATGGTGCCATCCGATACGGCGCCTTAGAAATAGGCTCCGCACCCGAAACAAGCTCAATAGCAAATTCCACTTCCCGCTGCGGTGGCAACCCTGACAACTCCTCAGGAAACACATCGAAAAAGTCACGGACAATCGGAACATCCTCAATACGAGACTCACCCTTAGAGGTATCTTTCACAAATGCCAAATACCCATCACAACCTTTGCACCAACTTTTCAAATTCTTCAAAGTCAAATTAACTTCACCACTCTACTCTACCGAGAACCCCGATACCTAATTTCGAGACTTCACATCTCCAAATATAACCTTCTTCACCGACAATCAATAGTGGCTTGGTGTTTATCCAACCATCCATCCCAAGAATGACATCAAAATCGTGCATACACACTCGGAAGAAGATTAACGCTACGGATCTTATCCCCAAAACTTATCGGACACCCTTGATACAAATCGAAATAACAATGAAGTCCCCATCGGGTAGAAATAGACATCACGAATCTAAAGATCGAGATGGCACACCCAAAAGTTGAAACAAAAGACCGAGCAATAACGAATGAGTAGAACCCAGATCAAACAAAATGGACGCTTCACGATTGCCAACTAAAAGAGTACCGAAATAATTACTGTGTACCGCTGCCGATTATATGTCAAGGCAAATACTCGACCACCCTGACGCTGACCTCCATTGCCACCATTATCACCACCACCTCCACCATTTCCGTGTGGACCGGTACAATCCCTAGCAATATGACCCATCTGTAACGACCCCAAAATAGGTCCATTCCATCCAACCCATTCTGAGTCGCCAAATATATGGTACGGAAAATAACTACAACTTTATTACAACAATTGTCGTGCAAAATACAACAACACATATGCTGTGAGTTTGGATGCAAATATATACCAACTGTAGCACGTCACAATGACACCTTACATAAAGGTATAGTCAAAACCGCTGTTTTAGAAATTAGAATCTTTGGGAAGTGCTCAAGGAAACCTTCGTATACGGGAGGCCATGCTTTTAGGTTATGGTAGATATCATATGGCCACGTAATTATCCTTGGTCAACCTAATAAACCCCAAAGAAAAAACGAGAAGATTACTATCATATTCTTCCCAATGGTGAGTCTTCTCTTGACATATCATTATCTCCACTGCCTCTAATTGAGTATTATACTCCAAACAAACACCAAGATTATATAGGTAGTGCTTGTAAATATACTCAAGCAGTGGATGAAACACAACCATGTCTTATGATAACACGAGGTTGTATGTCATTAGACATCTTGTATGATAGTGACAAAACACCCTTCCAAGTTAAATTCACCTCACCCTCAACATCTATAGACCACCACTCTATTCCTCGCTATCCCCGCCGACCCAACTACACTTTTATTACACCGAAAGGAATTGTGAAACAAAAGGGTGAGTGAGCTGACTAGCTCAATAAAGAATATTATGACTAAAGATAAATAAATTATCAATAGTCTTCATCAAGAATAAATCGTAGATTTAGAACATATGGTAGATGATAAAACTTTTCAACCATAGTTGCAAATGAATGAAGCAATCCATTAGAAGAGTCAAATAGACTATAAAGTCTATTGTCTTCTCCACGTTAAAAGTCCACCAACAATATTTTATCCCCAGTAACATCAATCAACAGTTCCTTTCCACAATCATATGAATAACTCATAATCATAATTGTGATTCTAAATTCCTCTTCTCATCCGGGACGAAGATAAATTTTCATCACCGTCTTTACCGAAACATCAAATATCATGGTTATACCAAATCACGCCTCACATTCATAATCATACTAATAATTTCATCTTTGCACCACGGGCCAAAGATATTCATCAACAGCTCATCTTTACACTACAAAGCAAAGATATTCAACAACGAGTCATCTTTGCATTCTGAAGCCAAAGATATTCATCAATAATTCATCTTTGCACTACAAAAAGCAAAAGATATTCAACAACAGTCATCTTTGCATTACGAGCAAAAGATATTCATCAATAATTCATCTTTGCACTACAGGTGCTAAGATATTCATCAACAAGTCATCTTCAGCACTACGAGCCAAAGATATTCATCAATAATTCATCTTTGCTACTACCAAATAAAGATATTCAACAATGTGTCATCTTTGCATTACGAGCAAAAGATATTCATCAATAATTCATCTTTGCACTACCTACTAAGATATTCATCAACAAGTCATCTTTGCACAACGAGCCAAAGATATTCATATATCAAAGAAATACATAATCATTTCAGAAGTTATATAACAATAATTATAACCATGTTGATCAATTCACCTTTGCACTTAAGCTAAAAATATTCAATTGTAAATTCAATGGTCATGATCATACCAGTCAACAATTCAACTTTTGCACTACTGGCTAAAGAGAACCTATGGTCACGATCATACCAATAATCTACCCATCTTTACACTCAAGTCAAAGAGAAATATCATCATTAGGGTTATAAGAATGTTATATAAAAACAATATAATCAAAACATGGTTTTAATTTCAAAAGTAAGATTCATAAATCAATGATAATTTGGTCAGAGAAGAAACCAATTTGTCGTGAATAGTACCCGTATTCGCATATAGTAGTCGCAGTATCGTCGCATAGTAAAGTAACCTCTCTACACGAAAAGATAAAGTTTCATAATAAAATTCATATCCATATTTATAACACCTTAATCCAAATGTTATAAATCACTTAGAAATCTCATAATCTAATATTATTAATATTATAATAATATTTTAATCATTTTTAAACTTATAAACAATTTAATTAAATTGTTTACACTTTACTAATTAATGCATTTAATCATCATAAAATGCCAAACTCATAAGATTTCATCACCAATAACCAAAACCCTCATAAAAATCTGCATATACCTCATATATGATTCTCAAGCCATAAAATCATATTTTCCAATTTTCTTACATAACATATTTAATTCATTTACTCATAACTAGAATATTTTCATGAAAAATACCAAATCGGTTCCAAAAATATTTCTTTTCCGGGATTTAGCATAACATAGTTCCATATTGAACATATATTTTTCTCTCTAACTTTTAAAAATTCATTTACTATTTTTCAAATGGCCAAAATCACCGAATATTTAAATATTTATCATAAATTATACTTTTATCCAAAAATTCTCAAATTTACACTAGATATTGATATTATATAGATGTACTCCCAATAAAAATTTTATCAATTTTGGAGTTAATCGCAAGGAGTTATAAGCGCTTACTTTTAAAATAGTCTTTTCTCATAAAATTCATAACTCTCAATCTATACATCCAAAATACCTCAAAATAATCATAGTGGTGTAAAATTCAAGAATGATCAAAACATGGATACAATCAAAGCTAGTATCCGAATTAGATATTTTAGACGAAAAGAAAAATTTTCATTTTTGGTGAATAGTGTCAGATTCGTGAATAAAGGTCAGATATCGTGAATAAAGGCATTATCGTGAATAGTAACTCCAACACCAAAAGATAGAAATTCCACAAAAAACATCTTCACGCTTCATGAATAGTACTTTCGTGAATAGTAACTCGTGAATAAGAACTCGTGAATAGTAACTCATGAATAGTAACCCCGACATGAAAAAGTTCCAAATTTGATAAAAGTTCCAACCATATTTCAAAGATAATGATATTGAAGAAATAATATCATTACTTAAAAAAATAATATCCCTTACCTCAAAGAATCGAGATTTCCGGAGGAAAGGTCAAGTGATCTTTGAATGAAACTTGTCTTGAATAGCAACTCTCAAAGTATCTAAATACTCACAAAATACGCCAATAATATAGAGAGTGAAAGAGAGAAAACTTTGTTTCGGTGTGATTTTCAATTCTAACTTAGCCCTCTATTTATAGGAAAATGTTAGCCTTACCAAGGCAGACTTGACCAAGCTACCGATGGCTTTACTCTATTACTATTGCCACCCACCACATTTGAAATAAAATTCAGCACATTTTTTCACCAACCATAAGTGGGGCCCACTCAATTCTAGAATTTTCCACCAAAATCAATTATAACCCTACTTTCCTAATCAAACACCTCTTAAAATTTATAACAAATCATTCGCTCATTTTAACGGTTCAAAATTTGTAGACATATACTCAACTTATATATGTATAACATATCCAAAAATTACAACGATCCAACTACGATTAAAATTATAACTCACGCAATATATCGTAAAAATACCGATTTTATTTTTAATATCTCCATTCCGACAAAAAATACCGATAAAACACCTCAACATTAAATCCTTCAATTATAACCACATATAATAAATAAATCCATCATTTATATCCATATCAAATAAATATTTTCTTATCATATAAATCAATAATTAATTATTCACAAATAATATTACGTAATCACATTTATGATGACCAGTCGCTCCCAGAAAGAGGGGCTTTCCAATAAGAATTTCTCCTTCTCGCCGCAATTAGGTGACCAAACCTCTCCTCGATGTAACTTTCTAGACATTGCCAATAATGTTATCTAATAATATTATTCAAATAATATGAATTATTGATCCGATAATGGAGATATCATGGCGTTGACAATTATCAACAACAATAATATAAAATATCAACGCATCAATTATTGAATCAATAAAATAAAATATTGAGCAAGAATTATCGTAATAATTATTGAGTAAAGGCCTTCTTACGTAAGAATCAATAATTCAAAATATCGTAATACCGTGTGCTATCATTGCAACAACAACGCGTATTACTTTATTTTACCAACTGGGTATTCCAACAAAGTTGTTAATTTGAATTATTACGTCGTTATTTATAAAAACTTAATTTTGTCGCTTTCTTCATCCGGCGCTTATTCATTATGGGGCCCACAAATAGTCACTACTGGCATTGCATTTAATATTCCCTCGCGGAAAGAATATTCCACGACCAAACGAATATTCCCCACAATAATGAATACTTTATACCCCTTGCGTATTTTGAAAAAAAATTTCATATATCACCCTTAACTTTAACTTTTATCAATTTAACCATTTATCAAGAGAAAAAAAATTGAATACTTTTATTTCATAAAATTCGGGGTCTTACACCATCTGTCCACACAAAAAGCATGCACCGGTGAGTCTGTGGCACTGCCTTCCCGGATGATTTGCCCCACAAGTAGCACAGGGAGTTATCGGAATTAGATTCGGGTTACCCCACCACCGGGTCCTCGGATAACGACTTCGATTTTGCCCTCATGACGATTCTCGTCTCCCTCGCCGACGATTTTGTCCATACCAAGGTAGCTGGTTTCGACGATTTTGCCCTCGCCGAGGCATCTGCTAATAACCCCGCTCGATTCTCGCCACGCCATCGCCTCGCCGCCACCACGATTCCTATTCAACTGACCACCTTGACTTCTCCCATGCTGAACTGAAGCTTGACCCTGCTGGTCATCTCTGTCCCTCTTTCGACTCCCCTCCGGTTTAGAAGACCGAAAGTCTTGTCGCTCCATCTCAATATTTTTGGCCGCATTGGCCATCACGACATCGTCTGAAACTTGTTGTTAATAAGATGTCAAGCGATACCTATAATGAATCCGCCACTCAAACTTCTCCGCTTGTTCATTGTGCGGTCCCTCGCCGAGGTTCCCGCAAATCCTCGCCAAATTTAGTAAACTCTCGTCATGAAGTCCGTGATGGACTCATCATCTTTTCTCGTCGAATGGACAGATAGTCTCTAAAGATAGGCCTCTTTATCAAGAATGGGAAGCATCACGATAAGACCTCACAAAACTCTCGCCAACTAAATGTCTCAACATAGCCATCACCCTTTGTCGCTTTTCAACGCTTTCCACCACCTCTGTGCACCCCTTCCAACATTTTAAAAGCAAGCAATACTTTTTGATTATCCGAGCACCCCAATACATCAAAAATCTTCTCTAGGTGAGCAATCCAATTCTCTCGCATCAATTGGAGTTGAGTCGAATCAAGGATCGTGGTTTCGCTTCGAAACCTTTCCAACCACACGTATATCGAAACCCCTCACGAATACGACCATCTCGCATTCCCTTCCTCAACGTTTGTCTCGTGGGACCATTATTTCCGGGTTCTCTCGCCGGAAATTTCGTGGCACCATTTGTTGCATTACTGTACCACAATGCTGGCAACCAATCGAGGTAAAGCTTGGTTCATCGCTGATTCACCAAGGTAGCCAATTGAGCATTAATCGATCATTAGGTTGCTTTATTGGACCGACCTTCACCTCTTCCCCTATTGTTACCTCGCCTCCCAGCAACTCTAGTTGATCTTCGAGCCATCTAAGAAAGAGATCACGAATATAAACAAGGAAGATTAGAGACGAATTTGAATATAAGCGGATATGATAAATTGAACATAAAATCAAATGTAACAAAAACCTAACCTGTAAGTTTACCCATAACTCACAAAGTCAAACCTAAATAGGTTTTCTACAAGAAAGAACTCGGCTCGATACTCAACTCAGAACACCCCTTCCCAAAATAGAAAGAGAGGTTACTCATAACACAACGAAACTAAGGAAGATCACAGGGCTCTAAACCACAAAAGAATAATCTCATAATAATTCAATGTCATAAGACAAACCATAATAAATGCCACACTGGCTCAATCCACAATCTAAAATACTTATTACAACTTTAAATAAATCAATGTATTGAAACCTAACAAAATATATCAAAACTATTGGATTAAAGGAAGCTCTCGTCACACTTGCCCTTGGTCCCCCTGATTACCTGCCGGAAGAAAAACACAGCATGAGCCAAATGCCCAGTACGGATATAGAATACAATTAATGAACCGAAATAACTAACTCAATTTAAATGAAATGAGATGAAATGAACTGAAACGAAACGAACAAAACTAACACAACGAAATAATAGGCTGAATCAAATGGTTGGGTGTTATTTCATACCGAGCTCAAAACAAAATAGAATATACTTTGCCACACAGACAAGTCCAATAATGCAACACAGGCAAATCACATAATGCCACACAGGCAAGTCACACACATTGGACCGCGAATCCAATGCATGTAAAATCGGAAGGCGTGTTTGGCACAAACATCACCAATCCGCAAAACAGAACAGAATAGAAAACTAGGGTCGACCCATACGCCTCCCACAACAAAACACCAAATGGTCAACTCCCACCGGAGCACAAAACGGAGACGCCGTGGACTGATTACACCGCCACGGAAAGTGTCATGTCTCTCGTGCCAAGACGACATGCCTGTGGTACCCCCACAGGTGGTTATAGCTCAGGTATACCCTACGGTATTCTAACAAAAATATCATGTCACAACACATGCGACACAATATCAACACAAATGGGTTCTAACGTGTACATGTTAAACTAAAACGAAATATCAACATAAAGTCTACAAATATATTAACATGTACTTTCTATAAAGATCGAAATAAATATTATCCATGACACACTAGACCAAAGAGTACAAATACTAATTTCAATTACTAATGCCAAAATGAAACATTCTCACGAATTTAAGAAAGAACAATTATGAGAAGCAAAACTAAATTTCGAAACGAATAAAGAAACGAACAAATTAAAAACAAAAGAGTCTCGCTGAAAGAGTACGGAATCCGTACCTGAATTAAGCAATGTAACACCCAAAACTATTATCCCAATTAAATTCCTCCCGTTCGATCTAATTAAACAAAATAATAATTAATATAAGTTTGATAAAATTATAAATATTAATTAATAGTCATCAAATTTTATAATTCTGTTAATCATCAAGATTTCAAAATTTTATAATTATTACCACCACATTTTGATTAACTAATTATGTTACCTTATTATTATATTTCATAATTTTTTTATAATATTTATGCAGGTCAATTATTGTTAAACAAGAACATTCATTTAAGTTAAAATCATTAACTAATTTAAATGACATGCAGTAGTATATTATAAATTTTAACTTCAACTCTCAACATCAAAGTATATATATATAATTATTATATTCTAAAATGAAAACAACAACTTGTGATCGCAGATTTTGTCCCTTCCAAATCATGATCAAGCAAGACTCCTTATATATATAATTAAGGCTAATGCCCTCCGTTCCAATACAAGCTCAACCAAAACAAAAACATGAAAAAAAACCTCCACATGCTTTCAATACGAAATAATAGATAGACTTACATGTATGGAAAAAAAATTAATTTCTGATCTTCGATCTTCACAATCTCGCCTCCATACTGCCTCCTTTTCCACAATTCTTATTTGACTGACGTATTTGATGAAATAAGAGTAGGTTTTATATATATATTTACTTATTATTTTGTCTTATTAATTCTCCTAATTAGAATAGGATTAATATTACCCACATATAAATTGAACTAAATTAGTTTTTAAGGCCCAAATTTTAAAATTTTAATTTATCCATCATTTATTAATATATCTTAGCCCATATAAATTAAATGGCTATTTGACCCAAAATAAATGACAGTCCAATTAATATGGTTTAAACAAAGTAATTTTATAATTATTATTATTATTTTCGGGTATTACAGATAAAGTGCAAATCTCAAGAAATTTCTCATCATTTCAGGAATTATAGAAGCAATACTTACCATAGTAAGTTTAGATTTAGGAAAAAAATGAAGTTATATCACTTACATAATATGGAGTATAAAAGAATATACGAAACTGTAAATGGATTTTCACCCGTTATGCGATAATCCGCGTAGACAGATCATTTCCACAACTTAATAAAGAATGAATACGAAGGGTTATTCACGAGGCATGCGGTAATCCTCGTAGACAGGTTATTCCCACATATTAATAAAGAATGAATACGAAGGGTTATTCACCATACATGCGGTAATCCGCGTAGACAGGTTGTTCCCACATATTAATAAGGAATGGAATGACAACCCTTATGAGTATGAAGAAAATAACATCATTTAAGAATACGAAAGAAATAATACCCTTACGAATACGAAAACATAATATCTCTTACCTTAGTAGGAGATTGGATACTGTAATAGTGTATAGTTTTCTCTTGTGAGTCTTAGTGAATTAGTGAGAATGAAAGAAGAATGAGCTTCTATTTATATAAAAATTCTAGCTTTAGCCCATGTAATGTGAAGAGGCAAGTGACTTAACTCTTGATAATGTGAAAAGGCAAGTGGTTTGACGCCTGTAATGTGAAACGGCAAGTGATTTGACGTCTGATAAATGCAAGTACTATTGGCGAATGTGACTCATAAATGATGACTTATGGGTCTCATAGAATAAACCAAACTTACAACAAATGTCTTATAACAAACCTCTTATTTATATCAAAGATTGAATAAATATTTACCACAAATCAATTTATCTTCAATCAACACATTTTTAATCTTTCAACAATTCTTCATCAATAATATTATAACTCACAATATTGATAATTAGATCATTTCCAGAAAAGAGGGGACTTTCGGATAAGAATTTCTTCTTATTGGCACGGAATTAAATAACATAACTCATTTCCTCGACAGAACTTTTTAGACATTGTCAATAATGAAAATAATAATATGAATAACTGTGTCGTCTCAATTATTGATTTAATAATATAAAATATTGTGCAGATGATACTGTGACAATAATTGAATCAATAATATGAGGTAATATGCAGCAATTACTGTAGCAATTATTGAAAGAAATTGAGTGACTTCTTACGTAAGCATCAATAATCAGAGATACTATGCAATACCGTGTAAGCCATCGCTTTGTGCAACAACGCGTATTCTCGTATTTTTTATTAATGAAAGTATTTCAACAGTTTAACGGTAAAAGTCTTGCCGTTATTTTATGAAAACGTTATTTTTGTCGCTTTTTATATCTGACAATTATTCCGTTGTGGGGTCCACCAATGCTTGTTTCGTCGTACGAATATTCTTCGACAAAAAAAATATTCCCCGACTAAACGAATATTTTATGACAACTTGCTTACTTTACAAAATTTGCACA
Source organism: Panax quinquefolius (assembly GCA_020205615.1). NCBI lineage: Eukaryota > Viridiplantae > Streptophyta > Magnoliopsida > Apiales > Araliaceae > Panax > Panax quinquefolius. The sequence continues at coordinate 129,809,092 of CM035172.1, read as the reverse complement.
TATCACCCATAATTATAACATTATATCAAATCAATACCTTATTATTCAAAATATTATTTAGAGAAAATTAAATTTTTATTTATAAAATGTTGAGATCTTACCTATATAATCTCATGTATTGATATATGTACATCGCAAATGCATAATTTGTTAGAAAATTTTCACAATATAAAGTAAGATTGTATTATAATTTAGAACGGAGGAAGTGCATTATAACCAATTGAAATTTGTCTAAATTATATTTACTCGTTGGCATTAACAAATGTATTATATGCTACAGAGGAATTGAGTTGCAGTCTGTGATAGACCAAAGGTGATAGCCTAGTGGTAAAGACCTTTTCCTTAATTCTGCAATGTCTAAATTATGTATGATAATTGTATTATTATTACAAATTTTATTAAGATACTAATATATCGAAAAATCTTTTAACTTATCACGTGATCTATTATATCAATATCAGTCGTGAATTTTATTGTTAAATTAATGTCTTAACAAATTAAAGTTATTAAAACTTGAAATTTTATCAAATCAGACGATTAATTGTATTAATTACATATGTATTTTAAAAAACATAATAATTGTACCAAAATAATTATTTTCTCATAATCATAACTAAATAAATATGCACTTTATTTCAAATGTTTAACTTAATAATTGATTGAAAAAGAACCCATGATACATAATTCAATATTTATTTTTTAAATAAATATTTAGAAATTTAATAACTGCAATTATTTTTTCAAAATCCTAATTAAACATTTATCAATTTAATAATATAATAAACTATTATCTATACCGCTTGTGTTTTACACGAGGTTGGTGAGCTTGTTTTTTATAAAGAAGAATTTTTCCTTTACATCCCTTCCTTTCCCTTAGAAAATGAAACTCACAAACAAGGTAAGGCAAAATTATGTTCAAGTCCTCTATCCTTCCAAACTAGAGTTTAGAACATTAGTGAAGTTGTTTCCTTCTATGTTTTGTAAGTTAATGGTTATTACTCCTCTATAGGGATCATTATTTCAACATGTATTTTGGATATTTTAATATGGTTCATTTTTACATAAATGTGAGATTCACTGTATACTTATATAAGAGAACCATGTGAAAATATCAGTATCCTATTTATAGTCTATGGTAGGGGTGAACATGGTGCCGTTTGGTGCGGTTTGAAACCCAAATTGCACACGAAACCACTTAGGTGCAGTTTGACAAATCCAAAACCGCACATGAAACCATTTATGATTCGTACGGTGCGGTTTTGAACCGTGTGGTACGATTTCATTTAGTACAATTTCGGTTCCAAAACTAATTGAATTAATCTACTTCTAGAAATATCATTACAGTTATTCGAAAATTAAATGATTAATCATAATCTTTTATATATGAGAAATATTTGAAGAGGTTATATACAAGAAAAACCGTGGAATAAAAAAAGCTGGATACGTGAATGAATAATGAATTATTTGACATGTTTATCATTATTCATCGAGGAAATAAATAAGAAAAACGCATTAAAAGACTGATCCATAGTTTATAATACAAAATTAATTCAATTTAACAGTTTTATAATGTTTAACCATTTTTTTATATTTTTCTTCTGTGTTGTAAATGGCAAAAAAGTTTTCCGAATATGTGTGTGAAGAAGTAAGAGATATCCAAAAAAGTCAACGAACAGAGTGAGATGATAATAATAAGAAGGAAGTACATCAATTTTATGTAACGAAACCTCATTCTTGTTAGTAATTTAAATTAAAAAAAACTCAAAAGAAGCATGGTGCGATTTCGATTTATGCATGCGATTTTGCCCAGTAACTAAATTCAAACCGTAAATTCAATTTTTCAACCCACCTAAAATCGCCACATACGCCGGAACCGTTGGTGCGATTTGTACAATTTTTGGTGATGTTTAGAAGCAATTTGGTTCCTTACTCAACCCTATTCTATAGATCCTTTAGGAGATTATTATTCTAAGTCAACGAAGAGTGAGATCTATGAGAAGATAATAATAAGAAGGAAGAACATCAATTTGAAGTAACGAAGCCTCATTCTTTTTAGTAATTTAAATTAAAAAAAAAACTCAAAAGAAAACATACACTTTCAATTTTATGCATGCGATTTTGGCCAGTAACCAAATTCAAACCGTAAATTCGGTTTTTCAACCCACCTAAAACCGTCACATATGTCGAAATCATTGGTACATTTTTAATTGATGCAGTTACTCAACCCTAATCTATTGATCCTTCCTTAGTAGGAGATTATTATTCCCGTGTAAGCAAAGTGTATGTTTTATGATTGAGTAATTTTAGGTGTCTTAAATTTTTAGTTTTAAATGGGTTCTCAACTCTTAAATGACATGTCATTAAATATTTTAGTAATAATTTATGATATAGCCAATCACATGAGATATACTCAACCAATATTATAGTGACACATTATTTGAGACACTTTTTAGGACAAAAAATTTAAGACCTTTAGCATCACCCTATATGATTATAGATCCTTGTCACAATTTGAAAGGATTGGGGAAGAATTAGAAAAGGCAATCTAAAGAAATATTTTTCACATAATCCTCTCACATTGAAGAAAGTGGGTCCCGGTCGCCCTAGATGTACAATTCTTTTTTTTATATATATCCAAATTACACCAAAAATATCAAATTCTGTAAAATTTTTAGTTAGAATAAATATTATACATTTTTTGAGAGTCACAAGAAGAAAAAAAATTGGCCGGTCACGAGACCAGACGCCAATTCCGGGTTGCCGAAGGACTGTAACAACTTGGTGTTTGAATTTCTGTTAAATCATCTTTTGTTCAATCCCAAAACCTTAAATTTACTATTCTTTTGACTAAAACCTAGAGCCTACTTAATATTTAGTCTAGGATGTCCTACAATATTTTGTAGCAAAGAAGGAAGCCTAGTCTTGCAAGTGGAACAGAAGGTATTGACATCTGCTTGTGTAATATAACTGCTCTACTTTAAAAAGGAAAAAGATACAGAATGAAATAACAAAATTTATGAATAGGTGCAGGACTGCATTACATTGTTCATCACATGAAAAGCTCGAGCTATTACACAGTGACGATTTTCTCTAATTTATTTGTTGATGTGTTCAAGCTTTTAAGGCTTAACAAATTCATTTCAAGTATTATACAACTTCAAACCCTTTATTAAATCACGCTAAGAAAAGATCATAACCTAAAGAAATGCTAATTAAGCCTAATACAAATGTTACTAAGATACTTGTCAAAGACTTCCAACCCCAACAACTATAAGTTTTGTTATTCTAAAGTTTAAATCATACAGAGTACTAATTCACCATTCTTTGATCATCGAACCTCGTGAAATAAGGTTCTGTTCTATATTAGGAGGGTAATCGGAACTTTAATTCTCCCCTTTAACAATGAGAAGGGGAAACAAGTAAATGAGAAAAAGCTTGTACCAAACAGAAAAAAACATTTGATACCATTAATCTAGTCATTCAGACATACTGAGATGAATACAAATAGGTACTAATTGTGGTTAAGAATCCCAAGTTACTACTACACTTGCATATTTAAAGTTAAGAAATCCAATAGTCTTATCAATTAGTATTACATAAAACAGGGAGAAAAAACAGAATGTACTGTGAGAACACTATAATACAACAACCAATTTACCTATGCCCCCAAAGTAGACAAGTCTTGAAGATGGAAAAATCAGTAAGGAGTTTCTGAGTGCAGCATAAAAGCAGAAAATCTCTACAAGCTTTGCCATCCTATTGCACACCTGAGGGATCAGGGTAAATGTTATATATTAAAACTCAAAGAACATTATATGTAATGATAATATGCACGAAAGCAACTGAATATAGTAGATATAAATCAGTGATGCTTAACCTGGTATCTATGAAGTATGGACACTTCTCAGAGGTCCATTGTATCTGTGTCGGACAAGTGTCAGACACTGATACTCCACAGATACTTCCGGATATGTGTCCGATACTCCCAGATACTCAACTATACTATTTTTAATTTTTTTAATTTCGGACACTTCCGGATACTTTAAAGATACTTTCGGACATGCAAGGCAGTTCAGATGCTATGTTATGCCTTGTCCAATGATAATACTAGCTAGCTTCATCTTGTTTTTAGTTTACTGGCTTACTGCTTTGTGTCTTATGACTTGGAGATGGTTACGGTTTTTTGATGTAATCTTTGATTCTTTTCTTTTGCCTATTTAATGATAAATTTTATGCTAGTAAATAAGTTTTAGTACTAGGAGAAAAGGATTAAAACTATTAGTTTGTATCAAAACTATTAGTTTAACTTTTAATTTATATATGAAGTGTCTTTGGCTTATGTTATGCTACCTAGTTTCGAGTTCCAACAACACCACACATCCTTAAGCAAAGGAATCTCTTGACAATTCCTTCCAACCTTTCGTAACTAGTTTTACCAAATTAAGTGAATACTCTTAAACAACATCTCCCCGTCTAATTATCTGGAGAGAAAAAAAATCTTCAAATCCATAAAAGATTCAAATTATTGAGCTACCATTATGACATGTTTATATTGGTAAGGACCAAGAATTTTCACTATTTTCCAAATTACTGAGCGGACAATATGACATGTTAATATTAGTAACAGCAAGGAAAAGTTCAGTGGACGTGGCAAAGAACCTAAAGAAGTCTCCACTTAAACATGAAAAAGAACCTAAAGAAGTCTTCTTTTTCTTTTTTTGGTCGATGAACCTAAAGAGTAAACATTGAGTTTCACCAAAAATATCTTATCGATGAACTTCCATCAGTGGTAAATCTACCGATTCACAAGATCATATTTTTCATTTCATCACAAAAAAAATGAAAGAAGATCATATTCTTCCATTCTAGCCTGAAGAAGACCATGACCTTTGCGGGGAGAAAAAAAACAACTTTGGATAATTGAATTCTACATCTTTAGTCATAACTTCAAAATTCAAAAGAACGAGCACCGACTTTGACGACATCTACAAAGCAGTACATCAACCGTCTTCTCATAAAACATGAGTAGTACAGGTAGTATGAGAATCTGAGCATATAAGAAAATAAGCTAATCCAGTTTTAAAATTATCAAATTAAAAGGCCTTCAATCGTTTATCTAGTAACGAAAAACAGCATACTAAAGTTAAAAGAATAATGCCTGAAAATAAAAGATAAATATTGAACCACATTTTTATGTCCTTGCGGTCGTGGTTGATGGTTAGACGCATAACAGTACCGAGAAAACTTCTCATCAAATCAATGCAACCAAATTCCTACAAGCATCCTTCAGATTCAAGATATCCATAGAAGTCCTACTTTAACTTTTATTTTGCAAAGGTACTCTTGCTCCACACAACTCACAACTGCTAACTCATGGTCACAAAAACAAACACCAACGATGCAATATATACCTCTAGCAGACACTAGACAGAATCACGAGAATTAAAGAAATTAAGCCGGATACCCTCTTTTATCCAGAAAAGGAGACTGGCTTTCTCTCTCACGCAAACAATCCCTCTTAACCAGATTTATGATTCAAAAACATAGTAAACATTGACAAACTAATGCCTTACAAGAAAAATACTAGAAATACATCAGAACCACAATCATCAAAATCCTATAAATTAGAATAAGTTTTACAAACAAGCAGATTTACAATAACATAAAATTCATAATACCTAAATTTCTTAAATGGGGTTGCTGTTGTTGTTGGTTTATTATCTATATTAACATACTTTTCCAAACAATCCAACAAGACTCTCCCATAGTCCCTTCCCCAACATAGTTAAAACACAATACACTTATCAATTTTTTACCAGAAAACTTCAATAGATTTCCATCAATGATAAGTTTATCCATTCACAATATCATATACTTCCAATAGAGCCTGAAAAAGAGTAAAACTGACAACAGAATACAAATTATACCAAGTAAAAGGGCAAAATTTCAATACCTAAAGTTTTGGAATGGGTTGCTGTTATTATACCCCGTAAAAGCAAAATTTCAACAGAAAATCCTTAAATTACCTAAAATTCCGAAATGGGTTGCTGTTATTGTTGCTTTATTTACAGTACCGATCAGCCTTCTTCTTCACACGATCATCTAGAGCTTCTTCAACAGACTTAACCTCCTCTTTCGATTTCGGCTCGTACCCAAACCTCTTCGCCTCAACCGGAAACAACTCGTCGTACTTCATCTTCTTCGCCGCATCAATTGTGTAAATCTCTGCTCCTCCTCCTGCCGTTGCTGCCGCCGAAGAATTCTCTTCTTCTGCTTCAACTACAATGGCGGCTTCGTCCAATACGACGTCGTTTGATGATTTGAACTGCTTTTTCTTCTTCTTTTTGTTTTTCTTGTCGATTGATTTTCTGCGAGTGGCCAGATCTCCTCCTTTGAAGGTTAATCTCCCGGCGTTCACCTTTCTGTATGGATCCGACATTGACAATGTTTTCTATTTCTCTTTCTCTTTCTCTTTCTCTTTCTCTTGTATCCTCCCTTCGACTTCATATTCATATTTAAGCTAGCACTAATTACCATTATCATTTTTGTTTTTATAATTTTTTTTAGTCGCTTATTATTTCCAAATAAAATTATGATGTTAAGAAAATACTTACTTATTTTTAAAAATTTTAAAATCTTACGAGTTAAAATTATTATAAATTTATTTAATATTTTAAAACTTGTAAGTTGTAAAAGATATATTTTTAAAACATTTTCTCACATGTATTATTGAGTTTACGAAAATTAAACAAATTAGTATCAATATCATTAAAAGAAATGTTTCAAACTAACTTAAAATACAAATTAAAACTTTAATTTTACAATCGTCCTCTCTCTTACACTCTGTTTCTGAGTTTTGAACAGAAAAGAAAAGAATAGAAAACTTAAATTAGAACAGAAAAGAAAAGAATAGAAAACTTAAGTTTTTCTTTGTGTTGTTTCTGAGTTTTTAATAGAAAATTTAAAATTGAGGACATGAATTATAATTTAACTTTTATTATATTAAAAGTTGAAGATAATATGAGAATTATAAAAATATTACTTATTCCAATTTCTTTTCCGTCCAAATCAGGCCAATTTTAGACGAAAAACTTTGACGCAGAAAAAATGGCCAAGCTTTCTATCCATTTCTTTTCTTTTTTGTTTATTAAAAAACTCATAAACATAAGAATTGAAATGAAAACTTAAATTTTTCGTCTATTTTTTTTTTTTTCTATCCATTTTTGAACTCAGAAACATATTTAGATTTAGAGTGTTAATACATGCACACCTTAGTTGATTTTTTTTTTAATTAAACATTTAACAACCTAGTGTGTGCGACCAAAAAGTATTTTATAATTAAAATTTGAAGTTATTTATAAATAATATTATTTCAAAATAAGTAAACATTAAAAAAATTGTAATCAAAGATGGAAATATAATTATAATAAGAAAGAACTGTGGCAATCCACTGATAAATATTTGAACACTACAAAATAGGAAAAAGGCAATAAACTATTTTATCTGCCGTCAAGATGAAATTATTTTATAAAAAAGTAAAAAAAAAAAAAATCAGCGATTGTATTTTATATAAAAAGAATTATAAACAATTAATAATTGTAAAATTAAGTTATGTTTTACCCCATACTTATTATATATAATAGGTTCAAGGGTAAAATAAATAATTTATAATTGAGTGAATTGAGATTATAAATGGATAAATTAAACATTTTTTTATTTTAAGATGTGTAATTATAAACTTAGGGTGTGCATATATAAGTACCCTAGATGATTTATAGCCTCTTTTCTTTTTCTATTTTTTTAAAAAAAAGTTATTATGGATTTCTTACGTATAAGGATTTTTAGGTATCGGAACATCTATAGTATATAAAGATATATAATAGGTTCAAGGGTAAAATAAATAATTTATAATTGAGTGAATTGAGATTATAAATGGATAAATTAAACATTTTCTTATTTTAAGGTGTACAATTTAAAATTTAGGGTGTGCATATATAAGTACCTAGATGATTTATAGCCTCTTTTCTTTTTATATATTTTTTTTAAATTTTTTTATTATGGATTCCTTACATATAAGGATTTTTAGGTATTAGAACATTACAGCCAAGATCTCAAGCGGACCAATTCCACGGACCACCAAACGGACCAAAGGACACGCGGGTCAAAAGCGGGTCATAAAATTAAAAATGGGTACCTTAGAATTGAAATTCGTACAATTTAGACTTAGAACTGAAATTCGCTGCTTCTTCTCTCACCTCAAACCCATCCCCGATTCTCTCAAAGCCATCCCCAATCTTTCGATTCTCTCACCTCAAACCCATCCCCAATCTGCCGATTCTCTCTCAATATATGAAAACCCCTTTCATTCTCTCTCAAAGCCCCTTTCTATTTTGTTTCAGTTGCTCGTTTGAAGCTAGGGTTTGCATCATAGAAGCAGCAAATCATCCCTTCTGATCCTGAAGAAGATGAGGTAACACTGCTTCCATTTTGTTTTAGTTTGGTTCTAAGTCTAAATTATACTGATTTGAAGAAAAAATGGCAGCGAATGAAAAAAAAATTATATTAAATTCATCTGCCATGATTTTGCCCATCTTTCGAACCGAATTTCAGCTGCCATGATTTTGCCCATCTTTCGAACCGAAATTCATGTCTGTGAAGGAAAGCTGTCATTTTTGGTTTTGTGGATTACCAGTGTACAACTTTCTTTCCTTTTCTAATACAAAGATACTTAAAATAGGCATGTTAAAATGAACCAAACCGGGCTAATCTGGTCCTGTGTTATACTGTATGATTTTAAGTATTACTCCCTCCGTCCCAGGATAAAAGTCATGGTGGACTTTTCATGCATATTAAGAAAAGGAATGAAATGACAAAATTGCCTATAATAATATGTCATTAATTATTTTCAATGTAGGTGAGAGAGTGACTTTCTAGCTATTCAATTCAAAATATTTTCTCTCCATACTTATAAAATATGGAGAGAGAATTAGAATAAGAAAAATATGAGATATTTAGTGCTACAGGTATAATAAGAAAAAATGTGTAAAAGTTTGGTTATTAAAGGAAAGTGGACATTTAACATAGAACTACCCAAAAAAATAATAAAGACTTTTATTATGAGACGGAGGGAGTAATAAATAATTAAAAATGTCGATCCCAACCAAGTCCTAAGTCAGTCCCTAGGGTTTGGGCTTGGGTCGCCCTTGCTCATCTTTATATGGTATAATGTTCCACAGGGAGGTTCTTAGGCGGACTCAAATGACGGACTCAAATTAAGGACATGCGGGTCATAAAGCCAAAAAAGGGAGAAAAACAAACTTAACCAAAATAACCCGCGGGTCAAAAACCCATGCCATATCAGTTTCAACCATCCTCGTCGTTCTCTCATTCTTCCCTCTCTCTCTCACAGCGACCATTTCCCCCTCTCTCTCAAAGTGAGTCTGAAGCAAATCGGAAGACAGGTTCTGTTGCAAATCGGAAGCGGAAGATTCCTACAAAGAGAATCGGAAGGTGAGATTTCTACTTAATTTTGTAATTTCTTTTTGATTTGAAAGAAATTTAGGGTTTGTTTTGGGGAAAGTGTATAATGTTATAGAGTTTTATCTATAGGGTTTGTTTTGGAGAAAGTGTATAATTGTATAAAGTTTTATCTATAATGTTATTGGATACTCCTTTTTAACCAAAGATTAGCTAGATATGAAATTCTGATATAATATATGAATTAGAATTTTCCAAGTCTTGGATACCTGAAGCCAAAATTTAAATAGGAGTTGTTAAATTTAAATAGCAAATTAAAAAAAATGCTTTCATGCATCTGTTATAGAATTAGTTATACTTCGTCCATTTGTTGTTACTTACAAATTAAATAATCTTTGCTTCAGGTTGAATCAATGGATAGCTTCTTTCTGTCCCTAGGTCTTGATAAATATTCAATAACATTTCAAGCAGAGGAAATATGCAAACTTTATATAGATTTATGTGTTTATTTACTCCCTCTGGGCTCAACCAATTTCTTTCCCACTTGATATTTGGTTCTAAAATTACCTATTTAATTTACATGTTTGGTGTTCAATGTTAACCAAGCTATAGCTGTTGTTCCTCATTTAGAGCTATATGGTAATAATTGTTCTTTCTCTATTACTTTTTCTTTCCCAGACTCAAGGCTACAATTCAGCAAGCATAGCTCATCGTACTCGACAAGCATCCAGAAGGTTAGTCAGTTGGAATTGTAGAAGTTCATACCGTGTGATTGTCAATGAGCTTTTTAGCATATTTTATAGGTCCTTAAAGTGATATCATTGTATTGGTTTGGTTTGTAGCAGTTGTGTACTCTTATATTACCATGATACCATCTGGTGTGGAGCTTTTAGTTTGTTTAAAAGAGAAAATAAAAGATTATTAGATGAAAATAGTAATGATAAGAATGCAATCCTGAGTATAATGAATCTTTTATGTTCCTGAAACACTAAGAACACGTCATTTAGGATTTCTTCTCTTTCTTTCATATCTCTCAAAGAAATTATATTAAATCTTCTACAAGTTGTTGGCTTTACAAAGATTTGTTCCCACATATATTGTAATGCCCGAGAAATTCGGATCCTTTGTAAAAGACTTGAAAGAATTTAATAATGAATAAAATAATATTATTTGTTATTATATGTGTTAATAAGATGTATGTCGTTCTATAACCTAGAAACGCCGGAAGATCGTAGTATTTGAACCACGTGAATGAATTAAAGTGTTTGAATGTCCAAGACTAAAATAAATATTTTCCGAGAAAGTTTACGAAAATCACTATTCATCGTTTATCGCTCGGGAATTATTTTTGAATTTTCGAGAAATACGTAATGTTAGAATATCGAGGCGAGATGGATTATGTAATAATAATCTAAGTATGGAAAACGCAATATTTCGCATGTGGACTTAAATTAAGAGCGTTGGGAAAATTAATGTCTAAGGAATGAATTTGTGTAATCTTGTAGGGTGTGCAAGTTCATTAAGCATTAAGGGACAAGCCCAAGTTGTAGCAATGTTTAGCCAAGGGTGGATTAATGGGAAGCCCAAACCAAATGCATGCAATGAAAGTAGTATGCACACAAGCCAATCATTTTTGATGATAAAGCATATACTTTGTAACAATCTTATTCATTTATTAATAAATAGTATTAATTTATTAAAGGCTTTTAATTATCTACATGATGCTGTTTTATAATATGTGATAAACCCATAGTTTTAAGCAATGCTTTTAGAATAATGATGATGATCATTCTAATGAGATCTAAATTCTTAGAAAGCTTAAAACTAAAATAGTTCCCAATCATTGGATTACTAAATTGGGGATTAGTGAATCCGGATAGATTGGTACATCGTTCTTTTTCATTGGATGAGGATGATTGATCTCACGATCATTTGTGTGGAGACACTAAAGCAAGTATGTAGGTGCTTATTAGAGAATAAGTTCAACGAACGTTGGCTCATTAAGGAATACCTAATGGAGTTTTACTTGCTGTCAATAGGAATTCTGTAGTGATAGTAAAGTCTGAGTAATCCTTGGACTTGAGATCATCATAGTATCTTGTGTATGATGAGTTATACTTTGACTTATTCCTTAAGACCCTTAGGGTATATCAAAGGGTATGCTTGGGTATAATAAGTTGTACATGGAGATAATGTATGATCAATAAAGAATCTACCAATAAAAGAAGAGAATGTCCTATGTGATTCGATAAATGACAACCCAAGTAGTCCTTGGCGGCGAGCGAATGAAATTAGAAAGGAGTTTCTAATTTGCATTATTTGGAGTTGTGCATTTAAGGATCGAAATACATATAATTAAATAAAATAAGACTTGACATGAATTCCATGTCTTATATTTAATTGGGACATTGTATGGTGGAAGGATTGAATTGTACGGAACTATTTACTCAAAGGTTCTTTTTATGATTAATGTTGAAATCTATATTATCCGGAAAGTCGTTGATCGCTAGGAGGCTTATCCCTATTGTAGAATAAATATTATTTATTTAAATAAATTAATTATTTAATTTATTTATTTAAATAAGATTAGAATTGTCTTAATTGATTTATTCACAACCTAGGTTTAATATGGAGAACCTAAAGAGTCACACCATAAAAGGAAGAATAATTATTTAAGAAGTTAATGGCATAATCGTAATAATATGTTATGTATATTTAATTTAATCTATGGTGATAGAATAAATTAAATAGCTTAATATTATTATTTAATATTTTAGAAATATTAAATATAAATTAATAAGAGGAGTCTTATTAATATTATTACAATTTTAATTTCTAAAAGAGTTTAGGAATTAATTTAATATAAGTACTCTCATTTATTCCTAATAGGATTAGGAGGGAAAATTAATTAAAGGAGTTTAATTAATTATCCCTAATAAGATTAGGGAGCTTAATTAATTAAAAGAATTTAATTAATTAAATAAATCCCAATTCCTTAATTGTTAAGGTGGGTTGCCCACATCTATAAATAAGAGGAGTCTTATTATGGGTGGTGGGGGTTGTTGACTTTTACAACATACACGAGTACGCCTTTTCTATAGAGATAGAAAAACTAGGGTTTAGCCAACCACTCCTTCTTCTTGAAAATTCTTCTTCCTTGGTGGATCACCTCTAGAGGCCAAACACTTGGGTGGCTAACGTTGATCAAAGGAAGGAACCAAACCCGGTGGATTCAAGTTGAACGCGAAAGGATTTGGAGGTGAACTTGTACCTGAGGAAGCTCGATCTTCAAGGGTATGATTTTATTCTTTATCTTTTCGTTTAATTAATAATTGTGCATAAAGGGTGATCCGGGTATATGGTTTGTAAAAAAATTTTAAACTCTGATTTTTCCACGTTTCCGCACTTTTATGCAATTGGATTGCGTTCTTGAATATTACAAACCTAACAGTGGTATCAGAGCCAAACCTTTATGTGAATTATTAATTGTTTAAATTTGATATGTATATTGATATGTGTTTAGAACAATTTAATTGGGCATAATTTTGTTATATAAAATGTTTTAAAAAAAAAAAAAAAAAAAACAAAAAGCTTGTGATTTCCGTGATTCCATTTTAACAAGTCAGAATCAATAGCATGTCAACGTGATTCATTTAACATTCACGGGCTAGCATGCGTTTTTTTTATATAGCACGTGATTCCCTTAAGCTTACCTGCTTGATTGGTACTATATATATATATATATATATATATATATTATATATATCTTAAGCTTTGAACTTCGTAAAGAAGGTGATGCATCATTGTTAAGCAAAATACGCCGTGGTGATAACTCTTTGTGAAGATAAGGGCCACCATAGTGCACGGAACACATAAAAAAAACGTTAAGCCACGGTTTTGAAAAGTTAAGCATGAAATACGGTAATATATATATATATATATATATATATGAAATACGGTAATATATATATATATATATATATATATATATATATATATATAAGTACGATAATATATATATATATATATATATAATATATATTTTAATAATTTTATAATTAAAATAAAAGTTTGTTTTAATTTTAAAATAAAAGGTTTATTTTAATCTTAAAATAAAAGGGTTTATTTTAATTTTAAAATTAAATTTCATGCTAACTAATTAGAGTTGGAATTGGATTCCATGCTAACTAATTGGAGTTGAAATTGGATTCTATTTTTTCCTTAAATAAAGGAGTTTATTTAGATATGAAATAAGATTTCATATTATTCAAAATAAAAGAGTTTATTTGTGAATAGGAAAGAGAATCCTAATTTTCTTAAATAAAGGAGTTTATTTAGATATGAAATAAGATTTCATATTATTCAAAATAAAGGAGTTTATTTGTGAATAGGAAAGAAAATCCGTGTTTCCTTAAATAAAGGAGTTTATTTAAATATGAAATAAGATTTCATATTATTCAAAATAAAAGAGTTTATTTGTGAATAGGAAAAGATTTCGTGTTTCCTTTAATAATTTTTTTTATATATATATGGAATTGGATTCCATAATTAATTAAAATAAAGGAGTTTATTTTGATTAAAGATTTTGATTAAAATAAAATAGTTTATTTTATTCAAAATTGGATAAAGTAAAATAAAATAGTTTTATTTTGATTTAAATTTGGATTAAAATAAAGGAGTTTATTTTGATTCAAAAATAGATTTTATACTAACTAAATTTGCCCATTAAATGATATCAATATATATATTAAATGTTTATTATTCATGAGATGAATGTTATTTATTGATGCATATGGTGATGTGTATGATAATAAATGGGATTGATTATGGACTATTGACCAATATGATTGGATTTTATTTTAGTTGGATGCATGAATGTATGGGTTTTTATTAAATGGGGTCTCACATGCCTCGTCTTCTCTAATTTTTCTTAATGTAAATTCTATTCCCCTCCTATGTACTTCCCTCGATTACGATCAAAGTTTCTATTTATTTTAAATAGTTTTGTAATAGGAATAGTTAGAATTAATTTTGAAGAATTGGAGATCAAGGAGCAAGGAGCGCTTGAAGACCGTTTTGTAATGGAGCCCGATTTAAATGTAATAGTTATATTTAAATATTATTTCTTGCACCCCTAGGGTTTGACCTTTTGGTTCACTTGGTGGCTCTAGTGAACCAAACTAGAATAAAAGTCCATAATCAATCCGGGTAGAATATAGTATTCTATATGTGCATGCTTATACTATATATATTATATATTATGCAAACATGCTTCGCATGTTCATTAATATACTTTCGTATTTTATATATATATATAAATGCCGCTAAACAAGATGAGACAAATTAATAACAAAACCCTCAATTTTTTTATATTAAGTCCTAAGCGTTCAAAGATATTTGGAATATCAACGTCGCCTTTCTAAACATGATAAAATTAATAGAGTATTAAATATTTAATATGAGTTTGTTGAGTCACCACAAGGCAAGTATTAAGTATTTAAGATGTTAATTTATCAATTTGATGCTTATAAAGAAAATTGAACAATATTGTTTTGTTGTGTCACCACAAGGATGATATTTTTCTTTTTGAATATATGGAGTGCTAGGTCGGACTTAACTTGGATAATTTTGATTCTTGGATGTGCCACCACTTGATCAAAATAATCTAAGAGGCAAAAGAAAAGGAGTTGCATAGTTGATGTAATTGACAAAAGTTGTCTATGTATTTATTTATATATAGTTTGTTGTGTCACCACAAGGCTATATACATTTGAAATGGGATCCTTATTCTCACTAGCAGATCTTTTAATTAGATTTTGCTTAACTATATATATTGAGGTAATATAGTTTGAAGAAAATAGTGGGAGATACCAATTTAAAACAAGACCTAATTTATTTTGGTAATTAATAAAAGAATGTATGTTAAAATGTTGTTAATTACAAATTCATTTACAGAATTTTACAATGTCTAAAATTACTATCACTGCGAAGCATATTAGATGCTAAATTAACCAGATCGAATTACACGGATTGGTTAAGGAATTTGAGAATAGTTCTCATAGCTGAAAAGCTATCTTATGTCCTTAATACGCCTATCCCTGCAATGGTTGCAAACAATACCTCCGAGGAAGAGATTACTACTTTTAGAAAGTGGCAAGATGATGCACAGTTGGCTCAATGCATCATGCTCGCATCCATGAGTAACGAGCTTCAAATCAAAGATGAAACTATGGATGCTCCTACTATATTCCCGCACATCAAGTAGTTGATGGTGAGGAAAGTAGGGCCGATAGATATCGAGATATCTAAGGAGCTCTTCCGATCTAGAATGGCCAATGGCACTATAATGCATAAAAATCCTTAACATTATCAATTTGATTGATCAATTAGGACAACGAGGTTTTGTCATGGATGGAGAGTTGAGCCAAGATTTGATCTTGCCCTCACTCCCCTAACTCCTTTCACAATTGTTGTGAATTTTTTCATATGAACAAGCTAGATATCACCTCATGATTTGCTTAACATGTTGAAAAATGTTGAGAGTCACTTTCCAACCAAGAAAGACCAAGTCTTACTGGTAGGGGCCAAAGGATCTTCTGAAAAGAAGAAAGATTCAAAGAAGGTAAATAGAAAGGCAAAATAAAGGATAACAAGAACAAAACCGATATGGATAAGAAAGGAGTTTGCTTCCCACCGCAATAAGCCCGACAATTGGAAAGAAAGCGTGAGAAGCATCTTGCGAGGCTAACCAAAGAAGCTTAGTGAAGTTTCGGTTACAAATACAAATTTGTTCATGATTTAAAATAATTTTTCTTTAAGTCAAGGTTCTACTTGGGTATTGATACCGACTTTGGTTATCATAAATATAGATTTATGAAGGACCGAAAGCGTAGTAGAAAGTTAAACAAGGTAAGTAATCCTATGTGTGGGAAATGAAGCAAAGGTTGTTGCATATTAGCCATAGAAACTTATAGTTTAGCAATGCCTACGGGAAAATCTATTAAGTCAATAAGTTGTTATTGTATTCCAGTTCTTGTTAAAAATATTATTTCCATTTTATTGTTGGACAATGAAATCTTTGGTATTATAATTAAGAACAATTGTTGTTCTATTTATAATAATAATGTTTTGTATAGAACTGGAATATTACTTGATAAATTTTGTATACTTGACTTACGTGAAAATAATTTTGCAAATTGAATAAACTAGTATAAGAAAAGGAGATGATTATTCAAAGAGTTGAATATATGTATTTGTTGAAATACAAGTGTGAATTATTTGAAAGGTTCAAAGAATTTAGAAGTGAAACAAATTGGCAAAGTATTAAGATTCTTTGATTAGATCAAGAAATAAATACTTGTGCAATAAGTTTCTAGATCATCTCAAATGGTTTTCTCATAATGGACACATCCTCGATCTGTGAATAATTGATTGATGTATCCGAATGAAAAATCGTACCTTGTTGGACATGGTGCGGTCCATAATGATTTTACCGACATTCCAAATCCTTCCGGGATAATGTCCTAGAAATGGTCAGCATATCTACGGAAAAGGTAACCTCAAAATCCTACCAAGACTCCATAAAAGTTATGGACGGGGAGGATTCTAATCTTAAGTATGTTAAGATAAGGGTTGTCCAACTTATATGAAACGGTTTCAAAGGATAAGCTTGGGACAAGATTTGACATGTATGCGGATCGTGGGACATCCTAAAGTAAGTTTAGGGTATATGTTCTATAATCCTACTTAGCAAAAGGTGTTTATTGCGAAACACGCTGCCTTCTAAGATAAAGGTGTTTATCATTGAAGGGGCTAGTGGGAGAATAATAGATCTTGAAGAGTTCAAGAACCACAAAACACTATAAGTCAAATAAGAGGAACTCAGAGATGAACTATTGTACCACAACCGAATTGTAAATGGAATAATCTTGAAGATACCTAGGAGGTATGGATTCATCATGGATGATGATGATGAGGTACGATCATGAAGATGATGATCCAGAGTTACATGCGATGATGTAAGACTTCTAGTGTGTACAAAAGGGTCAGTGGGAGCGTCGTGAAATTTCTAGTATTATATGTTGATATACTACGGATGAGGAATAACATACCAATGCTACAATCAGTAAAAATAAAGTTGTCTAAACAATCCTCCATGAATGATTTGGGAAGAGTATCATTATTGGGGATGCAAATCTATATAGATAGATTTAAAAGGATGCTCAACTTAACCCAAGGAACGTATATTTATTTGATGCTAAAGTAGTTTAGCATGGCAAACTCCAAGAAATGTCTCATGTTGATGAGCTATGGAGTGTATCTCTCTTTATAGTCCCCACAGACTCCTGAAAAGAGAGATCGCATGAGTGACTATCATGTATGCAATGAAATATACAAGATCTAATGTTGATCGGTCATATTCTAGAGAAGATCACTGTAAGACAGTGAAAAACATCTTAAAGTTCTTAACCGGCACTAAGGATGTGGGCATACATGGTGGGTCTGAATTAAAACTAGAGGGCTTTTGAGACTCAAGTTTTTCGAGATGCACGAAGACGATTCCAAAATCCACTTTAAGGTAAAGTGTTATCTTGAACAATTGGTGCAGTTGAATTGGAAAGGTTCCAAACAAAGAAAGAGTTGTTGGTTTAGTGATAAAGACAAAGTGTATAGCTATAAATGAAGGCGCAAGTTGATTGTTTGGATTAAAAGTTAATTACGTAACTAGGAATAGTTCCTAAGTCTCATCTTAGATCTAAACATGTGTTGTGGCACTTTCATTTGATTATTAGAATCATTGAAGATGGGAATCACTATAGAGATAGTGAATTCTTATGAACAACATTACATATCCATTAACTAAAAGCTTATCCAACAAAGTAGGATAATCGTCACTTAGAGAAGAAAGAGTATGAGATACCATGACGATTGACTTTAGTGCAAGTGGGAGATTGAAAGTAGTATGCACAAAGCGAATCATGTTTGATGATAAAGCATATACTTTGTAACAATCTTATTCATTTATTAATAAATAGTATTAATTTATTAAAGGCTTTTAATTATCTACACGATCTTTGTTTTTATAATATGTGATAAACCTATAGTTTTAAGCAATGCTTTTAGAATAATGATGATGATCATTCTAATGAGATCTAAATTCTTAGAAAGCTTAAAACTAAAATAGTTCCCAATCATTGGATTACTAAATTGGGGATTAGTGAATCTGGATAGATTGGTACATACGTTGCTTGCTCATTGGATGAGGATGATTGATCTCATGATCATTTGTGTGGAGACACTAAAGCAAGTATGTAGGTGCTTATTAGAGAATAAGTTCAATTTGAACGCATTGGCTCGCTAAGGAATACCTAATGGAGTTTTACTTGCACGTCAATAGGAATTCTGTAGTGATAGTAGTACAAGTAATCCTTGGACTTGAGATCATCATAGTATCTCGTGTATGATGAGTTATACTTTGACTTATTCCTTAAGACCCTTAGGGTATATCAAAGGGTATGCTTGGGTATAATAAGTTATACATGGAGATAATGTATGATCAATAAAGAATCTACCACTTCTAATAAAAGAAGAGAAATGTCCTATGTGATTCGATAAATGACAACCCAAAGAGTCCTTGGCGAAGCGTAATGAAATTAGAAAGGAGGTTCTAATTTGCATTATTTGAGTTGTGCATTTAAGGATCGAAATACATATAATTAAATAAAATAAGACTTGACAAGAATTCCATGTCTTATATTTAATTGGGACATTGTATGGTGGAAGGATTGAATTGTCGGAACTATTTACTCAAAGGTTCTTTTATGATTAATGTTGAAATCTATATTATCCGGAAAGTCGCTGATCGCTAGGGAGGCTTATCCCTATTGTAGAATAAATATTATTTATTTAAATAAATTAATTATTTAATTTATTTATTTAAATAAGATTAGAATTGTTCTAATTGATTTATTCACAACCTAGGTTTAATATGGAGAACCTAAAGGGTCACACCATAAAAGGAAGAATAATTATTTAAGAAGTTAATGGCATAATCGTAATAATATAATATGTATATTTAATTTAATCTATGGTGATAGAATAAATTAAATAGCTTAATATTTATTATTTAATATTTTAGAAATATTAAATATAAATTAATAAGAGGAGTCTTATTAATATTATTACAATTTTAATTTCTAAAAGAGTTTAGAAATTAATTTAATATAAGTACTCTCATTTATTCCTAATAGGATTAGGAGGAAAATTAATTAAAGGAGTTTAATTAATTATCCCTAATAAGATTAGGGAGCTTAATTAATTAAAAGAATTTAATTAATTAAATAAATCCCAATTCCTTAATTGTTAAGGTGGGTTGCCCACATCTATAAATAAGAAGAGTCTTATTATGGGTGGTGGGGGTTGTTGACTTTTACAACATACACGAGTACGCCTTTTCTATAGAGATAGAAAAACTAGGGTTTAGCCAACCACCCCTTCTTCTTGAAAATTCTTCTTCCTTGGTGGATCACCTCTAGAGGCCAAACACTTGGGTGGCTAACGTTGATCAAAGGAAGGAACCAAACCCGGTGGATTCAAGTTGAACGCGAAAGGATTTGGAGGTGAACTTGTACCTGAGGAAGCTCGATCTTCAAGGGTGTGATTTTATTCTTTATCTTTTCGTTTAATTAATAATTGTGCATAAAGGGTGATCCGGGTATATGGTTTGTAAAAAAATTTTAAACTCTGATTTTTCCATGTTTCTGCACTTTTATGCAATTGGATTGCGTTCTTGAATATTACAAACCTAACATGCAAGCCCACAAGAATTAGAATAATTAACTAGACCCAAGCCCAAAGGATGATCCAATGGGTAAAGCAATGATCAATGGGGCAACCCATGGGTGAACTTAGAGAGCAAGAACTTTGTGTGGTGACCAAGTGTTGTGAGGGTCAAGAAATAGAAGTGGCTAGCAAGATTACTTAGTGGCTAAGTAGATGAATAGTAAGGAGGTTAGCTTAAGGAGGTGGGATGACATAAAGACCATTCTACCCTAACTTTGGATTGCCTATAAATAGGGAGCTCTTAATTCATTTGTTGTTTGTTATTTCATCCAACAACTTCCTTATAAAAGCAACTTAATTGTTAGAGCCATTAAGCACTTATAAGTCATCTCAACCTTTGCTAGATTTTCAAAGAAGAAGTACTAGTTCATCAAAGGTAAATAATATTGTCTCTTCTATCTCTATCATATTAGGATGATAAGAGAAGTGTAATCTAATGAAGTTAAATACTAAGAACATGTCATAAGTTATTGATGAATGAAATTAAGCCGAATTAGATGAATAAGTAAACTTGAACCTAATAAGTTGATGAACTTGGGAAGAACTTGACATATGTTTGTCAGGTGATGTTAGTATGTTCAAAATAGTTTGAAAACATTGATTGATGGACTTAAGTTCATAGTAAGTCATAAGAATGAGAATTGTCGTTAATAAGTTAAACAAGTCATTGACTTATGAAAATAAGTCAAAACCTACTTTGATGATAAGTTGGTGTAATAAGTAACTTGTAATGTTTACATGTTGATTAAAATCCACCTAGAATGATTAGTGATGAGGATTCGCCGGAATTCACACGATTGGACGATAATCGTCGAATTTGTGAAATTCTCGGAATGAAGGTCGTATGTTGTGTTTGAAGTCGTAAACGTTGGTTTTCGATGGAGACAAGTCATATTTGACATTATAGAGTTGTGGACTCGAAAATGGCCGGATTCCGACTTAAAACGAAGAAACGAGCGTTGAACATTCACGAATGTTTATCATTTTCGTTAAAATGAACTAATAGGTGAAATTTTAGAAAATGAAGTAAACTAGATAAAATTCTTGCATGAAAGCATAGGGTACTTAATTTGTGACCCGTAGGCTTTTGAACGAGCCAATTCGGACTTATAACGAAGAAGTTACGAGTTCGGGAATTTCAATTTTTGAAAAATCATCCAAAAGTTAATGCACGGTGCCTGGTGCCGCTATGGCAAATTTCAAGGCAAATAAGCCTGGCCAGTAAAGCACCAAAGTGGCTATTATCTCCTGGAGAGTCATGCCGTAGCGCGACATATATCACTGAGAATCTCGCCGCGGCACCGAGTCCGGATTTTTAAGGAATAAGTGGCGACATCACAGAAGCGGCACTAGTCTGATGGCATTGCCAACAGCGCTATGAAATTTCATAACCTAAATAGTGACGAATGTTTACAAATGAACACGAAAAGTAATTGATAATAAAGATCTTAATGAAACATAGTTATGACATATTAAAACTTAAGTATGCTTACTTAAGGTTAAGATAAAGTCAAATACTTATGATATAAGATTGACCTAACGGAAAGTCGGAACCTATAATAACAAATCTAATACGTAATTAGATTGAGAAGTAGGGTAAGATTCTTTAGGAACCATGTGTGATAATTCATGACCTAATGTTCTATGTTATGCTATCATCTAATGTAGAGACCTTAAAGACGTAACGTGCACGTGTTATATCTATAAGCAGACGCTAAAGTCAAGTACTCTAACCCTTGTTCCAGTTTGTTCTGGACAAGTCTTTGTGATTCATGTATTCTTCGCATGAGTTAGTATCCGAGGAAGTCAAAGCCAATCTTTTTGGCTAAACGTATGCTATATTATTTTATCAAGTGTTGATAAGGATTTACCAAACTTATATTGTTGTGGTTTTCAAAAGTAGACTGAATATGCTAAACTGTTTTGTCGTCAAACGACATGAACGTGAGGTTGCCACAACTTAAACGTATATACATTTAATGAATGTAGTGTTGATCAACAAAGAGTACTATAGGCTGATCACCTAGACGTGCTCGTAAGATATGTCGGACTTATGGACTTAGTGCCGGGATGTCCTTTTTAAAGTACTTATGAAATGCTTACGGTCTTGAACCGAAATTGATGTTTTACTGAATATTGTTGTTGTAAAACGTTTTGAATGAAAAGAAGTGCTATTTTGAATTATCGATATTACTTCGTAACTATTGTCCAGTTATTGAAGATATACGATTCTTATGTTTCAAGCATGCTATTTTCCTAGAATTGTTGTACTTTCTAAGCTAGTTAGGCTCATTCTTGCTTGAACCATATGAATGCAGCTAAGACCGAACAGACCGATGGATCCGACAAGGATAAAGGGAAGGCAAAGGCGAACCCGTAGATTTCTTATGTAATAGTTTAGATTTTATAAGAAATAATATTGATATTATGACAAAGACAATGTATTGGGTGTAAAGAACCTAGGAAAATGTAAATATTCTTTTGATATATATAAGACATATCTATTCTTTTGAGGCATTTCAATTGAATGTTTATGTGAACTGTAGCACCGTGTAGCACCATCTGTCGGGTTGGAAGATACCCGGATTTGGGGGCGTCATAGGTTGGTATCAAAACATTAGGTTATAAAACTTGAGGGGGGGAATAAAAACCTTAAGTCACAACCTTAAGAAAAGTCAAAGAATAAAAGATGGAAGTTAACCTTATAAAAATGCATTATATATGTTATGTGTTTTTATTATTCTACTAACATGTACTAATCAACTTTATGTGTTGTTATAGATGTCAGGTGTAAATAGAGATGTACAGGTAGTCAGTGAAGAATCGGTTAATCAGGTAGAGATTATACCGAGCCCCATAGCAGTAGATCCCGAGATAGTGGTGGTTGAGTCTGGAGACTCCGAGAGCTTAGACCTCATATTCGTATTTGACGGCATGATAGAAGAAGAAGTGGAAGCAGTGTCCTTTAACCCAGTAGCAATAGCAACAGAGATAACTGTAGGGGAGTCAATGATGTCACTGTTCATGTCAGTGATAGATAGGAACGTACACTACTGTCAGGAGGTTAAGGAGTTGAAGGCTGAGCTCCAAGCTGTTATAGAGGACAAGACGGACGTGGAGTCCATGTGGGAATAGGAACACGACGAGAGAGTTTTGGCTAAGGACAAGGTCCATGAACTAAAACAGAATGTCTTTGAGCTTAGGAGCGAGCTAAAGACCAAGAAACAGAAGATGGGGAGAATGTCCTATATTCATAGGAGTTCTCATGAGGATTTTTAGTTACAGGTAGCTGGGTATCCTGTAGAGATAGGGCAGACGCGACATACTATCAGCCGTGATATTATTGCCGGTCTTGCCAAAGCAGATTTCGAGAATGCCTTAAGGCAGATGTGATCGAGTAGTGTCTAGAGTAGTTAAATATGTACATATTTTTGTATTTAGTAGTGAAGTAAAACCCTCTTTTGTATAATCAAGGGTAGTCTTTTGTAATTCCCAATTTTTGGAAAGCAATGGCGGGAAAGTAATGTATTCAGCTTAGGCTGTGTTATGTAACCGATGTAGTATTATACTACAATGAATTTATATAAGTTTCTTTTTTGGAAAATGTTGAGTAACGAATGTTTAAGTTATTGTTTAACATTGAATAATAACTAACTGACAGGAAATGAATAATAACGAAATATGTGTTTATTGTAACAGGAAAATGCCACCAAGAAGAGTACCACGTAACCAATGTGCGAACACAAATCAACCGGAGGGAGGTCCGGTTAACCCCATACAGGAATTTTTGAACCTGTTAACCGCAGCATTTAACCAAACTGGGGCTAATGTCCCCGTAAATTCTGGTGTAGTACGAGCTACTACATTCAAGGACTTTAAGAGTGTGGGTCCGCCGGAGTTCAAAGGAACTACGGACCTTATCGAAGCCCAAACGTGGGTGAGGGAGATCGAGAAGGAATTTGTGATAGCAAATGTTGATGAGGGCCAAAAGGTTGCCTTTGCAACCTACATGATGAAAGGAGATGCCAACTTTTGGTGGGAGGCCAATCAGGCGAGGGCCGAACGTGGGAGAGGTTCAAGGAAATATTTTACGAGAACTACTTTCCCACGAGTATGCAGGGAAGGATGGAGATGCGATTTTTAGATTTGAAACAAGGGGACATGACGGTTCCCCAGTATGCCGCCAAGTTTAATGAGCTGGCAAGGTTCGCTCCACATTAAGTGGATACCGAGGTGAGGAAAGCTCGACGGTTCGAGCAGGGCTTGAAACCCTGGCTCTATAACCGTATCTCTGTGTTCTAAGTACTTCCTTTGGAGTTGTTTAAGAGAAGGCAATAATTGCCGAAGGTGGTAGCGAGGCGTTGAGCCAATACCACAAGGATAAGAAAAGCAAGGGGAAGGTGGATGGAGGAGTGAAGTTTGAAGGTGCCAGCGGGTGTGGCGAAGGGTATAAGAGGAAGGTGAGTAGTTCAGGGAATCCCGTAGTAATGCTAGGGGACCTGAAAAGGAGGATGGAGGCCTGCAAGACCTGCGGGAAGACTCATTTAGGAGTCTGTCTCAAAGGTAAGGCCGTGTGTTATAATTGCGGACAGGAGGGGCATATTGCGCCAAACTGTCCAAGCCCAAAGAAGAATCATGGATGCTTTGTATGTGGGTCAACAGACCACATGGCAAAGAATTTCCCAAAGAAGGGGACAGAAGGAAATAAGGGCACCAATAGTGGTAAGTTAACTATTGGGGGTTCAGCGCAGCCGGGTAGGCCGATGGCTCGTACCTTTAATATGACCGTTCAAGACGTGATGGCCTCAGGGGACGTAGTTGCAGGTATTATTCCGATCAACGACTTAAATGCATACGTGCTGTTTGACTCGGGTGCTACTTGTTCGTTTATCGCGTGTGATTTTGCTAGACGACTAGGATTACTTCCCTAAAAAGTTGCCTATACCTTTGAATATTAAGGTAGCAAACGAAGAGATAATTCTGTTGAAGATATTCATAGGAGTTGTTGCGTGACATTCGAGGTTTGTAAATTATCGGTGAGATCGATCTTTGATAAAGTTAGGAGAATTTGACGTAATTCTTGGAATGGATTGGTTGATAAATCATGGGGCAATAATAGATTGTCAAAAGAAATGCGTTAGAATTAAAACATCAATTCAATTTCATGTAATATTTTACGGGAATAAATTACCGGGAAGTTCGTGTTGTCTTACCATGACACAAACTAGGAAATTATTGAGGAAGGGGTGTGTAGGCTATTTGTGTCACGTGGTTGATACCCAGAGAGTGGGAGCAACCATGGAACAAATACCTATAGTGAGTGAGTTCATGAATGTATTTTCGAGTGAGTTACCAGGTCTTCTGTCGGATAGGGAGACCGAGTTCGTAATAGACATTGTGCCAGGAGCGACACTAGTTTCCAAGGCACCGTATCGTATGGCGCCGGTGGAGATGAAGGAGTTGATGGTATAGCTGCAAGAATTGTTGGATAAGAAGTACATTCAACCGAGTGTTTTTCCGTGGAGAGCACCGGTACTGTTTGTCAAGAAGAAGGACGGATCGTTGAGATTTTGTATCGACTACCGAGAGTTAAACAAGTGAACGATAAAGAATAAGTATCCGTTGCCCAGGATCGATGATCTTTTTGATCAGTTGAAGGGGGCAAAATATTTTTCCAAAATAGATTTAAGGATGGGGTATCATCAGCTGAAGGTTAGGAATGAAGATGTGCCAAAGACAGCATTCAGGACTCGGTATGGTTATTACGAGTTTCTGGTGATGTCATTTGGGTTGACTAATACACCTGCTGTATTTATGTACATGATGAACAGAGTGTTCAAACAATATTTGGACAAGTTCATCGTAGTGTTTATCGATGATATTCTAGTCTATTCTAAGACGCCAGAAGATCATGCTGAACACCTGAGAATAGTGTTGGAGACACTAAGAGAGGAGAAGTTATATGCGAAGTTCACTAAGTGTGAATTTTGGTTAGAGAGGGTACAGTTTATAGGTCATATTATTGACCATGAGGGAATTCAGTAGATCCAGCGAAGGTGGAAGCTGTGATGAATTGGGAACAACCGAAAACGCCGACTGAGGTGCGGAGTTTCCTAGGGTTAGCGGGTTACTATCAAATGTTCATTCAGGACTTTTCGAAGATAGCTACTCCGCTGACTAACTTGACGAGGAAGACGGTGAAATACGTATGGACTGAGAAATGTGAAGACAATTTTCAAGAACTGAAGAAGAGATTGAGTGAAGCGCCTGTTTTGTCATTACCCGATGACACAGGAAATTTCGTAGTTTATAGCGATGCTTCGCATAAAGGATGGTTGCGTGCTTTCATGCATGACGTGACAAGGTCATTCATGTATGATCTAAGCGATTGAAGGATTATGAGAAAGTTTACCCTACTCATGATCTGAACTGCCATGCGTGGTGTTTGCCTTGAAGATATGGAGACATTATCTTTCTGGGGAAAATGTGAGATATACACGGACCATAAGAGTCTAAAATATATCTTCACACGTAAGGAGTTGAATATGAGACGAGAGGAGGTGGTTGGAGTTGATAAAGGATTACGATCCGTGAAATCTGTATCACCACCGAAAAAGCTAATGTAGTGGTAGCCGCCTTGAGTAGAAAGGGTCGGGAGAAGTTATCTTTGTTAACACTTCAAACTGAGTTAATAACAGAGATGGCTAGGATGGAGTTGGAGGTGAAGTTGCCAAGTGAGGCGGAGCAGAGACTTTTTGCGACGGAGATTCAGTCTACCATCGTAGAGAGAGTTAAGGAGGTGCAACTCAAAACCGATGAGTGTGACCAGATGAAGGAGCGGTTAACCACTGAAAAAGATATTAGGTGTAGTCTTGATAATGAGGGATTATTAAGATTTGAGGGAAGAATTTGGGTTCCGAATGAGACGAAATTAAAGGAGCAAGTTTTACAAGAGGCTCATAGTTCGAGGTACTCGATTCATCCTGGTAAGATGTATCAAGACCTTCGACAGAGTTTTTGGTGGCCGAACATGAAAAGAGAAATAGCCGAGTATGTGAGTAAACTCTTGACTTGTCAAAGAGTTAAAGCCGAACATCAACGACCAAGTGGCTTGTTACAGTCATTGGAGATTCCGGAGTGGAAGTGGGAGCATATCACGATGGACTTTGTGGTGGAACTTCCGATGACTCAGAAGGGGTATGATGCGATTTGGGTAATAGTGGACCGGTTGACGAAGTCGTCTCACTTTTTGCCAATTCGAATTAAGTACAACTTAGATCAGTTAGCTACACTCTATGTTAAGGAAATTATTTGCAGACATGGAGCATCTGTTTCGATAGTGTCAGATCGTGACCCACGATTCACATCGAACTTCTGGAGAAGTCTTCAAGAACAGTTGGGGACGCAGTTGAAGTTGAGTACGACATATCATCCACAAATCGATGGACAGAGCGAGAGGACAATCCAGACGTTAGAAGATATGTTGAGATCTTGCGTCATGGATTTCAAGGGTAGTTGGGATGATCATCTACCATTAGTAGAATTTGCGTATAACATGTAAGACCCCAACTTATTATTAATGAAATTTAATTTTCTCTATTTATTATTTTGAAATAGTAAGGGTTGATTTGATTAATGTGGATAGTTAGGGGTAAAATACGTAAATATTTCAAAATAAGCAAGTGGTTATAAAATATTCATTGTTGTGACCGGAGAATATTAAATGCTTTGTTCGGGGAATATTAAATGCGGCCAAGTAACTCATAATATTGGGCCCCATAACGGAAAGCGATTGGATGAAGAAAACGACAAATATAAGTTGTTTAAAAATAACGACGTAGTTGTTACCATTAACACTGTTGGAATACCCGGTGGTTAAAACACAGTAATACGCGTTGTTGCACAGTAGCACATGGTATTGCACCAATTATTGAAGGCATTACTCAATAATGGTTACGATGAATTATCTTTATTCGATATTTTATTTTATTGATTCAATAATTGCTACGTTGATATTTTATATTCTTGTTGTTTGAATAATTGTCATTACAATCAGTATTTTCCATTATCGGACAATAATTCATATTATCTGAATAATATTATTGGATAACATTATTGGCAATGTCTAGAAAGTTACGTCTAAAGAGAGGTTTGGTCACCTAATTGCGCCGCCAAGAAAGAGAAATCTTTATTGGAAAGCCCCTCTTTCCTGAACCTACCGTTGTCGATATTGTGATTCTGTAATATTATTTGTGAATAATTAATTATTGATTCATATGATGAGGAAAATATTGATTTTATGTGGATATAGATGGAGAAAATTTTAATGTGACAATTGTTAAAAATTGAAATTTTATCTTTTTCTGATAAAATATTTCATTTAAATATATTATTATATTTTAATAATATAATAATGGTGATATTTTTACAACGAATATGGGATATATGAGTATACGAGGAGGAAGAGTATTTTTGTTGCAATAAATGTTTAAAACATGTTAAACATGTTGGTGGACCCCATTTATTATTTGAAATTTGATTATAGCCAGTAAAATCGTCTGTTTGTGGATTTCGGTCAATTTCTATTTGGAATTTGGAAAAACTTTCTTCTGCAACGTTGTAGAGAATTGAATTTCCTATAAAAACTCATGAGATTCAATTTTCTGATGAAAAGGCTATTTATTATGAATTATTGAAGTTAGAGTTCAAATAATTAATTTTTGGGAGTTTTAGTTAATTATTTTGAGAAAAACGTTTTTGCAACTAAGTTGGCCTCACATGTGATTCAAATGGGCTGAGATCAGTTGTCTAAAGGTGGGCAAAAGAAAATGTGAAAAATATATTAATATTATATTCAATTTTACGCTTTGGTGTTACAAGCATTTTCTATAAATAGGGTGCTTAGGTTAGAATTGAAAAACACACTAGAAACCCAAGTTTCTCTCTATTTCTCTCTCGATATATTGGCG
Organism: Panax quinquefolius; assembly: GCA_020205615.1. Taxonomy (NCBI): domain Eukaryota; kingdom Viridiplantae; phylum Streptophyta; class Magnoliopsida; order Apiales; family Araliaceae; genus Panax; species Panax quinquefolius. Next base: position 129,779,804 of record CM035172.1, on the reverse strand, counting down.
TATTCTTGTGAGTATACTTTGAGTATTGTTAGATGGTGCAAGTTCCTTCAAAGACTATACCCTATTCCACTAAAGTACTAATCTTTCGAGGTAAGGGATGTTATTTTCTTCTCAAATGATATTATTTCTTCAATATCATTATCTTTGAAATATTGGTTGGAACTTTTATCAAATTTGGAACTTTTTCATATCGGGTTACTATTCATGAGTTACTATTCATGAATTACTATTCACGATTACTTATTCACGAGTTACTATTCACGAGTTACTATTCATGAAGCGTGAAGATGTTTTTTTGGAATTTCTATCTTTTGGTGTGAGTTACTATTCACGATACTCGGCACTATTCACGATATCTGGCATTATTCAATTAAAAAATAAAATTTCTTCTTTTTGTCCAAAATATCTATTCTCGGATACTAGCTTTGATTGTATCCATGTTTTGATCATTCTTGAATTTTACACCACTATGATTATTTTGAGGTATTTTGAACATGGATAAAACAAAAGTACGAATCCTTAATCCTTAATCCTTGTCATTTTGTTTCACTTTGGATTCGTTTCTTTAAAAATATTTTCATCATCCTCGGTCTTAAATGATGATATTATTGAATATCTTTGGCTGTAGTGCAAAGATGAATGATTTCTGAAGAATATCTTTGGTAGTAGTGCAAAGATGAACAGTGTTTAGATGAACATGACCAATCGATGAATATCTTTGGCTTTATAGTGTAAAGATGAATATTTGATTCGGATGTATATTGATTGATGTTACAGGATAAAAGATGAGCGATGAACTTTTAAATTCATACATGTAGAAGATAGTAGTGTGCATTCTCTACTTAACTCTTCTAATGAATTATTATTTCATTGCGAATATTAATTTAAAATTTGTTGTCTATTGTATTCTATTAGATTTTTCCTATTGAAGACTAACGGTAATTTGTTGTATATTGTCTTAGTCATAATATTCTTTACCGGGCTAGTTGAGCTCACCCTTTTCCTTTTTGTTCCATTTTTTTTTTCTCGTGAGGCGAGAATATAAGCGAGTACTGAGTCTGGGTATGGAATGAAGGTTTTAGAAAGGATTGTTTAGTAGTCCTCACCATTTTTGTAAAATAATGTATCAATAAATGTGATGAGGATTTATTTGAGTATAGATATTGTCTAGAAGATAATATTTGTATTCAAACTCACAGTTTTACTGTTGTAATAATAAAGTTGTAGTTGTTTCTGTACCATGTATTGACAACTCAGAATAGGTGATGTATACCTATTTTGGGGGCGTCACATAACAACAGTTATCATGCAAGCATTGGTATACCGTCGTATGAAGCTTTGTATGGAAGGAAATGCAGAACGCCGTTTTATTGGGATGAAGTGGGAGAACGCTAAATGCTAGGACCAGAATTGGTGCAGCAAAAAGCGAAAGTGGTGAAGTTGATTTGTATGCGTCTCGTCGCAGCTCAAGACAAACAGAAGAAATACGCGGACTTACATCGAGAGAATAGAGAGTTTGAGGTAGGCTCGTACGTATTTCTAAAGGTATCTCCCTGGAAAGGAAAGATACGCTTTGGAAAGAAGGGAAAACTAAGCCCAAGGTTTATAGGACCATTTAAGGTATTAGAACGGGTAGGTGAGGTAGCTTATAGGGTAGCGTTACCTCCAGACCTAGAACGAATACATAATGTATTTCACGTTTTAGTGCTACGACCTTACAAACTGGATTACAAGCATGTGATAGAATTTGAGCCTATCTAAATCGAGAAAGATTTAACATATGAAGAGATGCCGACTCAAATCATCGATAGAAAAGAGCAAGTTCTACGAAACAAGGTAATACCGTCAGTAAAGATGTTATGGAAGAACCACGATGTGGAGGAAGCAATGTGGGAACCTGAAGAAAAGATGAGAAAGAATTATCCTCTTTTGTTTGAGTAAGATAGGGCGAGATTCTGGGGACAGAATCTTTATAAGGGGGGAAAAATGTAACGCCCGAGAAATTCGGATCTTTTGTAAAAGACTTGAAAGAATTTAATAATGAATAAAATAATATTATTTGTTATTATATGTGTTAATAAGATGTATGTCGTTCTATAACCTAGAAACGCCGGAAGATCGTAGTATTTGAACCACGTGAATGAATTAAAGTGTTTGAATTTCCAAGACGAAAATAAATGTTTCCCGAGAAAGTTTACGAAAATCACTATTCACCGTTTATCGCTCGAGAATTATTTTTGAATTTCCGAGAAATACGTAATGTTAGAATATCGAGGCGAGATGGATTATGTAATAATAATCTAAGTATGGAAAACACAATATTTCGCATGTGGACTTAAATTAAGAGCGTTGGGAAAATTAATGTCTAAGGAATGAATTTGTGTAATCTTGTAGGGTGTGCAAGTTCATTAAGCATTAAGAGACAAGCCCAAGTTGTAGCAATGTTTAGCCAAGGGTGGATTAATGGGAAGCCCAAACCAAATGCATACAAGCCCACAAGAATTAGAATAATTAATTAAACCCAAGCCCAAAGGATGATCTAATGGGTAAAACAATGATCCGTGGGGCAACCCATGGGTGAACTTAGAGAGTAAGAACTTTGTGTGGTGACCAAGTGTTGTGAGGGTCAAGAAATAGAAGTGGCTATCAAGATTACTTAGTGGCTAAGTAGATGAATAATAAGGAGGTTAGCTTAAGGAGGTGGGATGACATAAAGACCATTCTACCCTAACTTTGGATTGCCTATAAATAGAGAGCTCTTAATTCATTTATTGTTTGCTATTTCATCCAACAACTTCCTTACAAAAGCAACTTAATTTTTAGAGCCATTAAGCACTTATAAGCCATCTCAACCTTTGCTAGATTTTCAAAGAAGAAGTACTAGTTCATCAAAGGTAAATAATATTGTCTCTTCTATCTCTATCATATTAGGATGATAAGAGAAGTGTAATCTAATGAAGTTAAATACTAAGAACATGTCATAAGTCATTGATGAATGAACTTAAGCCGAATTAGTTGAATAAGTAAACTTGAACCTAATAAGTTGATGAACTTGGGAAGAACTTGACATATGTTTGTCAGGTGATGTTAGTATGTTCAAAATAGTTTGAAAACGTTGATTGATGGACTTAAGTTCATAGTAAGTCATAAGAATGAGAATTGTCGTTAATAAGTTAAACAAGTCATTGACTTATGAAAATAAGTCAAAACCTACTTTGATGATAAGTTGGTGTAATAAGTAAATTGTAATGTTTACATGTTGATTAAAATCCACTAAGAATGATTAGTAATGAGGATTCGCCGAAATTCACACGATTGGACGATAATCGTCGAATTTGTGAAATTCTCGGAATGAAGGTCGTATGTTGTGTTTGAAGTCGTAAATGTTGGTTTTCGATAGAGATAAGTCATATTTGGAATTATAGAGTTGTGGACTCGAAAATGGCCGGATTCCGACTTAAAACGAAGAAACGAGCGTTGAACGTTCACGAACGCTTATCGTTTTCGTTAAAATGAACTAATAGGTGAAATTTTAGCAAAAGAAGTAAAATAGATAAAATTCTTGCATGAACGCATAGAGTACGTAATTTGTGACCAGTAGGCTTTTGAACGAGCCAATTTGGACTTATAACGAAGAAGTTACGAGTCCGGGAATTTCAACTTTTGAAAAATAATTAGAATTGAAGATATACGATTCTTATGTTTCAAGCATGCTATTTTCCTAGAATTGTTGTACTTGCTGAGCTAGTTAGACTCATTCTTACTTGAACCATATGAATGCAGCTAAGACCGAACGGACCGATGGATCCGACAAGGATAAAGGGAAGGCAAAGGCGAACCCACGTAGATTGCTTATGTAATAGTATAGATTTTGTAAGAAATAATATTGATATTATGACAAAGACAATGTATTGGGTGTAAAGAACCTAGGAAAATGTAAATATTGTTTTGATATATATAAGACATATCCGTTCATTTGAGGCATTTCAATTGAATATTTTTGTGAACTGTAGCACCGTGTAGCACCATCTGTCGGGTTGGAAGATACCCGGATTTGGGGGCGTCATAGGTTGGTATCAAAGCATTAGGTTATAAAACTTAAGGGGGGAAATAAAAACCTTAAGTCATAACCTTAAGAAAAGTCAAAGAATAAAAGATGGAAGTTAACCTTATAAAAATGCATTATATATGTTATGTGTTTTTATTATTCTACTAACATGTACTAATCAACTTTATGTGTTGTTATAGATGTCAGGTGAAAATAGAGATGTGCAGGTAGTCAGTGAAGAATCGGTTAATCAGGTAAAGATTATACCGAGCCCCATAGCAGCAGATCCCGAGATAGTGGTGGTTGAGTCTGGAGACTCCGAGAGCTTAGACCTCATGTTCGTATTTGACGGCATGATAGAAGAAGAAGTGGAAGCAGTGTCCTTTAACCCAGTAGCAATAGCAACAGAGATAACTGTAGGGGAGTCAATGATGTCACTGTTCATGTCAGTGATAGATAGGAATGTACACTACTGTCAGGAGGTTAAGGAGTTGAAGGCTGAGCTCCAAGCTGTTATAGAGGACAAGACGGACGTGGAGTCCATGTGGGAACAGGAACATGAAGAGAGAGTTTTGGCTAAGGACAAGGTCCATGAGCTAAAACAGAGGTCTTCAGCTTAGGAGCGAGCTAAAGACCAAGAAATGAAGATGGGGAGAATGTCCTATATTCATAGGGAGTTCTCATGAGGATTTTCGATTCTGAGTAGTTTGGGTATCCTGTAGAGACAGGGCAGACGCGACATACTATCAGCCGTGATATTATTGCTGGTCTTGCTAAAGCAGATTTTGAGAATGCCTTAAGGCAGATGTGATCGAGTAGTGGCTAGAGTAATTAAATATGTACATATTTTTGTATCTAGTAGTGAAGTAAAACCCTCTTTTGTATAATCAAGGGTAGTCTTTTATAATTCCCAATTTTTGGAAAGCAATGACGGGAAAGTAATGTATTCAGCTTAGGCTGTGTTATGTAACCGATGTAGTATTATACTACAATGAATTTATATAAGTTTTTTTCTGGAAAATGTTGAGTAACAAATGTTTAAGTTATTGTTTAAAATTGAATAATAACTAACTGACAGGAAATGAATAATAACGAAATATGTGTTTATTGTAACAGGAAAATGCCGCCAAGAAGAGTACCACGTAACCAATGTGCGAACACAAATCAACCAGAGGGAGGTCCGGTTAACCCCATGCAGGAATTTTGAAACCTGTTAACCGCAACATTTAACCAAACTGGGGCTAATGTCCCCGTAAATTCTCATGTAGTACGAGCTACTACATTCAAGGACTTTAAGAGTGTGGGTCCGCCGGAGTTCAAAGGAACTACGGACCCTATCGAAGCCCAAACGTGGGTGAGGGAGATCGAGAAGGCATTTGTGATAGCAAATGTTGATGAGGCCCAAAAGGTTACCTTTGCAACCTACATGATGAAAGGAGATGCCAACTTTTGGTGGGAGGCCAATCAGGCGAGGGCTGGAATAGATGTTATAACGTGGGAGAGGTTCAAGGAAATATTTTACGAGAACTACTTTCCCACGAGTATGCAGGGAAGGATGGAGATGCGGTTTTTAGATTTGAAACAAGGGGACATGACGGTTCCCCAGTATGCCGCCAAGTTTAATGAGCTGGCAAGGTTCGCTCCACATCAAGTGGATACCGAGGTGAGAAAAGCTCGACGGTTCGAGCAGGGCTAGAAACCCTGGCTCTATAACCGTATCTCTGTGTTCCAAAGTACTTCCTTTGGAGTTGTTTTAGAGAAGGCAATAATTGCCGAAGGTGGTAGCGAGGCGTTGAGCCAATACCACAAGGATAAGAAAAGCAAGGCGAAGGCGAACCCGTAGATTGCTTATGTAATAGTATAGATTTTGTAAGAAATAATATTGATATTATGAAAAAGACAATGTATTGGTTGTAAATAACCTGGGGAAATGTAAATATTCTTTTGATATATAAGACATATCCGTTCTTTTGAGGCATTTTAATTGAATGTTTATGTGAACTGTAGCACTGTGTAGTACCATCTGTCGGGTTAGAAGATACCCGGATTTGGGGGCGTCACATATATTCTATGGGACTTCTTGTGAAAATTTTATACTACATACTTTTAAATCCCAGAGCCAAATGGTTGAAATTTTTCTTAACTGCATTCTGATTTGAAAATTTGGTAACTACATCCTACTTCCTGCAAGCTCTTTAATTTTTTATATCTAAGAAAATGTGAACATGGTCCAATTTATAGTTACAATGAGTAAATGAAAATTTCAACATGGTAACTTGGTACATATTTTTCAACTTGGTAACTAGGTACATATTTTTCAATTTTGCATGGATAACTAGGAAAATGTGAACTAGGAATCTGTCTTATTACTTAGCTTGGATAACTTGGTCTCCTCTGAGTTGCTAACTTTACAATATAATGGGTATGCAACTGATTTGGTATTTTGTTTCTATCAGGAATGGGGCTGAGAGAGGGGTTCTAGCTAGCGTTACCTTCAATTCTACCAGCAACCACTACTTCATTTGAAAAAGTGGTGCTTGCCTTTTTAAGCAAACTCAGTCTGGAATAGAAGTATGATGTTGTTGTTAGACTCTGAATATTCTGTTTGAAATTGGGCGTCCTGATCTGAGAATCAGACTTTTCCAGGAGAATTTTAGTTGTGGAATTTTTTGAAATCTGTATATATTGTGATGTATGTGTAATGTGTGTATTTTGGATGTTGTCTGTAGCTAAAGTTTTTCAAAAAATGATTCTTACTATATGATGAGTGGCCTATTGCACATGTCAATGCATTAATTTTTAAATTTGAATATATCACCTGCATTTGTGAAAAGTAATAAGCCTCATGGACGATTCCAAATGCCAATGCAATAATGTAGGGTACAATAGATGGCAAAATAGTCTTGTAAAGTAATCCTCTCAAGTGAAAGTCCTATAGTTTGGGATGAAGGCAGTTGAATTTTGATCTGTTTTGTTTTCTCTTGATGATTCTCTCAATCTATGGTAACATCGAAGCAGCTATTCTTGCTCTTAAATCTGCTTTTCAACTCCCACATTCCTAAAATCAATTACAATGGACTAAATGATCCTATATATCAATTGGTAGATGCCTTTTTTATGTTTGAGAAGCAGTAAAACTGGAGCAAATCGTATTCCACTCTCCCAGTAGCAACCTTAAAGGAAGTTTACAAAACCCTGTCAAAATTCTACCTCTGTACTTCCTTCTCAAGCAAAAGAACAAAAGTCTTTTTATGAGAAATGTAAAACCCCAACTTTTTGAATAAAGATGAATTTTTTATAAATATTATTTTTGAATATTATGGAGTGAAATTGATATAATGTTATAGTTGTGGGTAATATTTATAAATTTACAAAAGACGCAAAGTGTTATATAATATTCGATTGGTTGGGGAATATTCGTTTTAATGGGAATATCCGCATAACGACACAATCATTGGTGGACCCCACAATGTAATTATTATCGATTGAGAAAACGACAAAAAAATACTTTATGAAAATAACGGCGGAAGTTTTACCATTAATACCGTTGAATTACTTTCGGTAATAAAAGTACAATAATACGCAGCGTGTGGTTGCAAGTAGACACTACAGTATTGATGATCTTTATGTGATAAGTCAACTCGGTTTTATTTTATTGGTATTATCAATGTAATAATACTGAAAAAATCTTTTATATAAAATAGAATACTTTTATAAAGTTATTCTATAAATAGAATATATTATATTCTATTATGCATAGTGTTATAGATAAGATCTGCGTAGTGTTTTTGCGTAGTAAAATCTTTTTTATATAAAATAGAATACTTTTATAAAGTTATCTCTGTTTTATTAGACAATAATTAGAATATATTATATTTTATTATGCATAGTGTTTGCATAGTACTACGTAGTGTTTGCATAGTGAAATCTTTTATAAAGTTATACATTTTATTAGATTATAAATAGAATATATTATATTTTATTTAAAAGATTTTGCTTTAAATATGGATAGTCAGATTAAAGTAAATCAATCTGGATAGTTCATGAGTTAATTCTTATCTGGATCCATTTTTCATAAATAAAGCTCATTCCTTCATTATTTTCTTGCGAATTCAATTGAAACTCTGTAGAGATAAACTATAGAGAAAGAAGAAAAGTATATTCTACTACTTCACTCTCATATATCGAAAGATTGTTCTTCTTAAGGTGGGGAATATTATTTATTTGCACTTTCGTAAGGGGTGTATTCTTTTGTATTCATGAAGAGAACTTATGTTATTCCATTCTTTATTATTACGTTGGAATAACTTTTGTATCTGCTTGGATACCCTATACTTGGTGACATTCTTACATTATTCCGCTTTATTATTACATTGGAATATCCTCATCACATGCGTTTTTTACGCCGGACTGATTCCGCCTTTTTATTATTCTCGCTGGAATATCCTTTTTGTCGTTTTTACTGTGGGACTGGTTCCGCTCTTTATTATTATTCTATTAGAATATCCTATCTCATGCGTTTACACCTTTACTGATTCCGTCCTTATTAGTATTCATTGGAATAACTTGTCTACATCAAGCACCGCATGCATGGTGATTTCGTTGTTATTCCATTCGTTATTATTATTCATTGAAACATCCTGTCACGGCGCGAATTTACTTTGACTTGGTTTCGATTATTCAATATTCGCTTGAATAACTCCATACTGTCAAGTACCGCATGCACGGTGATTTCTTTTGATATTCCATTCTTTATTATACTCAGGTTGGTTAACGTTTTGACTTCTATACTCCATGAAATTAGTGGAATATCCTTGATATTTGCGCTTCATCCAACATCTTTTCATGGAAATATTCTTCCGAGCATTCTTGAATTTTACTCTACAAAAGCGTGTGTTGATAATTTGGACATTATTAGTTCTTGGATAAATTAATTCTTGAACTTGTTTTATTGAATTCTTATATCATTGTCATCATCTTCATGTTTATATTTTTTGAAAGTATCTGTGGCCTGTAGTGCATAGATGAACTTGGTATGATTATGACCAGGGATTATTCGGTGTAATCATGACCGTAATGTTACAAATGATGTGGTAAAAGTCATCATTGGCCCGTAGTGCATTGATGGACAGTTGTTGGCATGATCATGACCATTAATGAATACACAAATATTCTTGGCCCGTAGTACATGGATAATTATGGTCGTGATACTAAAGAATATCCTTGACCATAGTGCAGGGGTGATTCAATGATGTGAATTATTTATTAAGCTGAGTCCCAGCGATAAAAGTCATGAAAAACCTTTTAAATCATAGAAGATAGTAGATTTTATTCTCTACTTGACTCTTCTAATGGATTGCTTGTTCCGTTGTAGTTAAACTTGATGTTTGTTATATTTTATAAGTTTAACACTGTTGAAGGCTAATGATAATTTATTCTGCATTATCTTAGTCATAATATTTCTTACTGTGCTAGTTGAGCTCACTCTTTCTTTCACTGTTCTCTTCAGGAAATGAGAATATAGTTGGAACGAGTCGGGGAATGGAGTGATGGTCCAGAGGATAACATTAGTAGTCCTCACTATTCTGTGAAATAGTGTGTTAATAAATATATTGAGGACTTATTTTGAGTTTTAATATCATGCCTGTAAGACAATGTTTGTATTGAAACTCACGACTTATGTTGTATATTTAAAGATTGTATTTGTATTACGTACCATGTATTTGGCGACTCGTAATAGGTGATGTATACCTATTTTGGGGGCGTCACAGTTGGTATCAAAGCTTAGGGATATGATCCCTGGCTAAGATGTGAGACTAGAACTAGGAGGGGAGAGACGGGGAATTCCTTCGCTAGTATGACCTACTTAAATTTATTTGGTATTTAATTGGTCGGTCAAAGTATAGGGATAATATGTTATATGTTAATTAACCTTTGTTTTGTGGCAGTATCTGAAAATGACATCCGAGAATGTTGAGAATAGCAATGGAGCACAAGAGACCGCTTGAGTCTCCACATATCAATAATCGTGGATAATGTGCATCAGGAAGGCGACAATCCTCATGCAAACAATAACACGGACCAAATGATGAATGATGGATTGTTCGGAGGCTTTATGCAATTCATGCAACATCGGCAGAGCGGCCTCGTCCAAAATGTAGGTGGAAACACTTTGAAACTCTCGGACGGCCACCGCTAAATGCTCAAGGAGTGGGACCACCGGAGTTTATTGAGAGCCAAAACACTTAAGCGCGAAGCATGGATAAAGCGGATCACCAAGATATTTGATGTCTTGGGATGCTCCGAGGAGCAAAGGTTCCCTTCGCCACCTTCATGTTGCGTGAAGAGGCAAATTCTTTGGTGGGAATCAGTAAACGCACTACCCGACTGATGCACTCAAGATGTCTTGGGAGAAGTTCCAAGAGCTATTCAACGACAAGTACTTTCCCGAGAGTATTCGTCACATGAAATAAGTGGAGTTTATCAAATTAGAACAAAACAATATGACCGTGTCGCAATACGAGGCTAAATTTGCGAAGTTATCCCGGTTTGCATCCCATTTGGTCGATAATGAGGAGCGAATGACATGAATGTTTTTAAGAGGTTTGAAACCGGAGATACGTCAATATCTTATTTCTCATAAACTGTGTTTGTACTCGGATGTTGTAAATAAGGCTCGATTATTGGAGCGCATAACGAGTCAACGCAACCAAGAGAAAGCGATCAAGAAACATGAAAATACCGGTGGAATCGATCATCAAAGCGGTGACAACAAACGTGGAGGAATCAACATGCGAAATGGTAACCACTTGGGTGGTAATCATGGCCAGACAAGAAAATGGACATTTCAAGAAAAGGAGATTCAACAATGATGAAAAGACGTTAGCACCAGCAACCGTGGTTAAGGAAGGTGAACGACCACCTATCATATGCTTCAAATGCGGAGAGGAGGGACATATCAGTCCAAACTGCGCGATGCCATCCAAAGCGTGTTATAATTATGGAAGAGAAGGTCACCTAGCCCGATTTTGTCGTTCACCGAAGACAAGTTCAGCTTGGATGGAGTCACCAAAGGCCGTCCCAGAAAAGTCAAAGCCGGTGGTGCAAGGGAGAGCATTTGTCGTAACCTCCCAAAAAGCAAGGAACCCGAATGAGGTCATCACGGGTAAGCTTATCATAAACTCTAGCGAAGTCTATACCTTATTTGATACCGGTTCTACCAATTCTTTTATTTCTCCTACTTGCGCTCAACGATTAAATTTGACTCTGGAGAAATTAGACTTTGACTTATCTGTAGAATCTCCGTTGGAAGAAACCTTCATTACATCCACTGTTTATAAGTCTTGTTTGGTTCAAATCGGTACCCTCACATTACCTGTCGATCTTATTTCATTAAAAATACTTGCATTTGACGTAATTCTAGGAATTGATTGGTTAACTACTCATCATGCAAAAATTGATTGTTTTCGTAAGGTTGTTAGCTTTCATATTCCTAACCAATCTGTTATGCGAATTCAAGCCACCAAACCATTAAAATCAATCACTGTCATTTCAAGCCATAAAGCTATTCGTTTATTGAAAAACGGATGTCAAGCTTTCTTAGCTCATGTCACGGATCTAAACAAAAATACGTGGAGTTTTGAATGATATTTCTATTGTTAATGAATTTCCCGACGTATTCCACGAAGAACTTCCCTGGCCTACCCCAGGCGAGAAATTGAATTTTGTATCGACTTTAAACCCGGTACAAAACCTATTTCCAAAGCCCCATGTCGAATGGCTCTATATTAAACTTCGTGAGTTAAAGACCCAACTACAGAATTATTAGGCATCGCTTTTATTCGTCCTAGTACTTCTCCTTGGGGTGCTCTGTTCTATTCATGAAAAAGAAAGATGGGAGTATCGCGACTTTGTATTGATTATCGGGAGTTGAATCATGTCACCATCAAAAATAGGTATCCATTGCCGCGTATTGATGACCTGTTTGACCAATTCAAGGAGCCAAATTCTTTTTAAAGATTGATCTTCGTTAGGATATCACCAATTGAAGATTAGAACCGATGACATTCCAAAGATTCGGCATTCGTAACTTCGATGCGGGCATTATGAATTCCTAGTCATGTCCTTTGGATTGACTAATGCTCCTGCTGCCTTCATTGATATGATGAACCGAGTATTAAAGGAATATTTGGATCACTTTGTGGTCGTTTTTATTGATGACATCCTTATTTATTTCAAAAGCCGTGAAGATCATGAGCAACACTTGAGGCTGATACTCCAAAAGCTTCATGAATATAAGCTTTATTTCAAGTTGAAAAAATGCGAGTTCTGGCTTGAGGAAGTAGCATTCCTTGGGCACGTGGTATCAAGTCATGGAATATCTGTTGACCCAGCAAAGATTGAAGCTATTCAAAGCTGGGAGCAACCTAAATCAGTGACCGAAGTACGTAGCTTTCTCGGCTTAGCTAATTATTATAGGAGATTCGTAGAAGGGTTTTCTCGAATCGCTACTCCACTAACTCAATTGACTCGGAAAGATACAAAGTTCAGTTGGAGCGAGGAATGTGAGAATAGTTTTCAAGAACTCAAGAGGAGACTCATTTCAAAGACTTTGTTACGACAATAACATCTAGTTCGGAGGGATTTGTCATCTACAAAGTGATGCTTGATCAAAGGGTTAGGATGTGTTCTCATGCAACATGGAAAAGTCATAGCCTATGCCTCACGACAACTTAACTCAAAGAATATGAGAGGAATTATCCTACTCATGATCTAGAGTTAGCGTGATTATCTTCGCTAAAAAGATTTGGAGGCATTACTTGTATGGGGAGAAAGTGGAGATCTTCACGGATCATAAAAGCCTCAAATATTTCTTCACTCAAAAGGAATTCAACATGCGACAACGACGTTGGCTTGAATCTGCTGAAAGATTATGATCATACCGTCCAATACCATCCCGGAAAGCGAACGTGGTAGTGACGCATTAAGTAGAAGATCATATCGCGAACGCAGTACAATATTGTCAATGCAGCGCCCATTTTGTATGACTTGCAAAGGATGAAGATAGAGATAAAGACTCCGAGAACCCACGTGATGATGGCGAATATACGAGTAGAACCGACTTTAATTGATAAAATTAAAGTTTGCCAAATTCTGATCCGGAGCGATGCGTATGAGGAAGAAAGTGCAAGAAGGTGCGATGCCAGAAGCAAGAATCGATGATGAAGGAATACTTTGAGTCAACTCCAGACTTTGTGTTCCTAACGATCCTGAGTTAAAGTATAAAATCATGATGGAGGCGCACAACACACCGTTTGCAATCCATCCTGGGAGTACCAAAATGTATCGTGATCTTCGTCATACATTTTGGTGGAGCAATATGAAGAGAGAGATAGCGCTGTTTATCTCAAGAATATATTATATTTTATTATGCATAGTGTTTGCATAGTGCCTGCATATTGTTTGCATAGTAAAATCTTTTATAAAGTTATTCGTTTTATTAGATTATAAATAGAATATATTATATTTTATTTAAAAGATTTTGCTTTAAATATGGACCGTCAGATTAAAGTAAATCAATCTAGACCGTTCATGAGTTAGTTACTATGCAGTCCATTTTTCTATAAATAGATGCTTATTCCTTCATTATTTTCTTATGAATTCACTGAAACTCTAGAGAGATAAACTATAGAGAGAAAGAAGAAAAGTATTCTACTACTTCACTACTCATATATCCAGTACTGTTCTTCTTATGGTAGGGAATATTATTTGTTGTACTCGTAAGGGGTGTTATTCTTTTGTATTCATGAAGAGAACTTATGTTATTCCATTCTTTATTATTACATTGGAATAACTTTTGTATCGCCAGCTACCCTATACTTGGTGACATTCTTCTATTATTTCGCCTTTATTATTACATTTGGAATATCCTCATCTGCATGCGTTTATATGGGACTGATTCCGCCTTTATTATTCATTGGAATATCCTCATGCACATGCATTTCTGGGGACTGGTTCCGTCTTTATTATTATTACATTGGAATATCCTCGCATCATATGCTTTTTCTGTGGGACTGATTCCGCCCTTATTAGTATTCTCATTGGAATAACTTTTGTCACATCTGAAGTACCCATTTATGCATGGTGATTTCTGTTGTTATTCCATTCTTTATTATTCATTGGAACATCCTATCGGTGAAAATTTCGCTTTGACTGGTTCGGGCTTATTCAAGATTCTTACATTGGAATAACTTTGTCTGTCAATCTTGCATGCATACGGTGATTTCTTTTGTTATTCCATTCTTTATTATACTCGGTTGGTTAAAGTTTTGACTTCTATACTCCATGAAATTAGTGGAATATCTTTGATATTTCAAGCTTCATCCAATATCTTTTCATGAAAATATTCTTACGAGCATTCTTGAATTTTACTCTACAAAGCAGTATCATGTTGATAATTTGGACATTATTAGTTCCTGGATAAATTAATTCTTGAATTTGTTTTATTGAATTCTTATATCATTGTCATCATCCTCATGTTTATATTTTTTGAAAGTCATATGTGTCCTGTAGTGCATAGATGGACTTGGTATGATTATGACCGAGGATTATTCGATTGTAATCATGGCCGTAATGTTACAAATGATGTGGTAAAAGTCATCATTGGCACATAGTGCATTGATGGATGGTTGTTGGCATGATCATGACCATTAATGAATACACAAATATTCTTGGCCGTGAAGACATGGATAATTGTGGTCGTGGTACTAAAGAATATCCTCGAATCAGAGTAGTGCGGGGGTGATTCGATGATGTGAATTATTTATTAAGCTGAGTCCCAACGATAAAAGTCATGAAAAACCTTTTAAATCATAGAAGATAGTAGATTTTATTCTCTACTTGACTCTTCTAATGGATTGCTTGTTCCGTTGCAGTTAAAATTGATGTTTGTTATATTTTATCAGTTTAACACTGTTGAAGGCTAATTGTAATTTATTCTGCATTATCTTAGTCATAATATTTCTTACCGGGCTAGTTGAGCTCACCCTTTCTTTCACTGTTCTCTTCAGGAAATGAAAATATAGCTAGAACGAGTAGGGGAACAGAGTGATGGTTCAGAGGATAGCATTAGTAGTCCTCACTATTCTGTGAAATAGTGTGTTAATAAATGTATTGAGGACTTATTTTGAGTTTTAATACTGTCTAGAAGACAATGTTTGTATTGAAACTCACAGCTTATGTTGTATATTTAAAGATTGTATTTGTATTTTGTACCATATATTTGGCGACTCAGAATAGGTGATGTATACCTATTTTGGGGGCGTCACAAGAAAAGTAAAATATGGGGATGGGATGGGAATAGCTATAGATTATATTATACTACTTAATGTGTTTATGTTAAACACCATGTGCATTACACCACAAATACGTTCAACGGTTTAAAACATTCTATTGATGTCCATCTCAACATATATAATATTGTAAACCACAAATTATTCACTGCATACATAACGAGTTGGTTAGCTAATGAAAATTATCAAAATTACAACCGATTTAATAACATTAACAACAACACTGCATACATAACATTTACAATTATGACAAATCGCATAGTTAGTTGCAATTGACGCATTTCTATTTTCACCATCGCTAATTCGTTGGAGTCGTTAGTATTCGTTGGATCAATAAGAAACTTTTTGTATTCCTCGTCTGTGTATTTGATCACATCAATAGACTGCATCAAATAAAATAAGCATATTCAAGTTCATGATACACGAAGGGAAAGTAACATCACATAAAGTAGAGGAACCAAAAGGTAATTGATGAGTAAGGTTAAAAGAAGAATGTTATCTTTCCTTGGAGACAAATTTATAGTTTATGTAACATACAAAGTGATGAAAACATCCTAGGATTTACCTTATTATACTTGGCAAAGGAATAGTCACCTGTTGGAGGAACATCATTTACAACTCTGACCTGCAAATTAGGAGAGCAAAAACAAATTTCTTGAGCCATGCTCAATTAACAATTCTGGACATATGTTTGAAAAGGCATGAAGCACACCCAATGATGAAAGTTGCAATAAAGTAATATGCAAAGACTTCCCTACTTAATCTATTACCAAATTTGAACAACACTGATCCTATAAATATGACTAGCAATCCCAAAAGCATATTGAGATGCAATGACTCGTAAATAAAAATGACTTATAAATAGCCATATACAAGTCGAAAAATTTGAGCAAACACAATTTGATTAACATTGATCAAGGGCCTCAACCGTATATGTTTATAGTCAGATTGTAGTGAACAAATAACTACCACAACCAAATAACAATAAATATAGTAAATGTCTTTGCTCCGAGAAGAGTAGCAACAAAATATTTGATTGCTTAGCTAATTCTAATAATTCTAGTTTTGTATTTATTGCTTTGCATTTTATTCAAAAATATCCACATGTTTTCTCCATTACTAAAACATTGAAGTCTTTATTTACTTTTGAATATAAATAAATGTAAACAAAAGCATTGACTGATAATCCACAAAACCAAAAATGCCTATTTTAAAATCATACAGTATAACACAGGACCAGATTAGCCCAGTTTGGTTCATTTTAACATGCCTATTTTAAGTATCTTTGTATTAGAAAAGGAAAGAAAATTGTACACTAGTAATCCACAAAACCAAAAATGACAGCTTTCCTTCACAGACATGAATTTTTAATCGAAAGATGGGCAAAATCATGGCAGCTGAAATTCGGTTCGAAAGATGGGCAAAATCATGGCAGATGAATTTAATATAATTTTTTTTCATTCGCTGCCATTTTTTCTTCAAATCAGTACAATTTAGACTTAGAACCAAACTGAAACAAAATGGAAGCAGTGTTACCTCGTCTTCTTCAGGATTAAAAGGGATGAATGGCTGCTTCTATGATGCAAACCCTAGCTTCAAACGAGCAACTGAAACAAAATAGAAAGGGGCTTTGAGAGAGAATGAAAGGGGTTTTCATATATTGAGAGAGAATCGATAGATTGGGGATGGGT
Source organism: Panax quinquefolius (assembly GCA_020205615.1). Lineage (NCBI taxonomy): Eukaryota > Viridiplantae > Streptophyta > Magnoliopsida > Apiales > Araliaceae > Panax > Panax quinquefolius. The sequence goes on along the minus strand of CM035172.1, from coordinate 129,762,714 downwards.
TTGAGGTGAGAGAATCGGAAGATTGGGGATGGCTTTGAGAGAATCGGGGATGGGTTTGAGGTGAGAATGGAAGCAGCGAATTTCAGTTCTAAGTCTAAATTGTATGAATTTCAATTCTAAGGTACCTATTTTCAATTTTATGACCCGCGTGTCCTTTGGTTCGTTTGGTGGTCCGTGGAATTGGTCCGCTTGAGATCTTGGTCAGTATATATATATATATATATATATATATATATATATATATATATATAATCTGTCTTTATAAAGTGTTCGATAATCTAACCGAATGATGATATTGATTGACCGTCGTCATCATAGAATAGAAAGTCGCCATACGTAATATACGGCTGACGGTTTTATTCTATATATGCATCGTCTCAACCAACTCATTGATAAGATTTTTTGTATATATATATATATATAGGGCCCCCATCTATAATACCCGTGAATTTTATAAAATAATATTAGTAATGAAAATAAAAATGTTTGAATATTTATGTTTAATACATATATATTTATGTGTGTCTTGAAATGTGGTAATTCAATCTAAATTGAATTAAGTATGAGATAATCGAGAAATGTGATGGAAATGATAATAAAACTTAATTAAGCTTATGTGGTATGCCTAGTAAGACATAACTGTGGACTAAGTAATTCATTAATTTAATTAATATGGAGATGATTAAATAATGCGATGGACTAATTATTATTATTATTATTATTATTATTATTATTATTATTATTATTATTATTTTAATCATATATTTGTTATGTGCAATTATATGTGTTGTGTGAACATATAAATAGTAAATGCAATAAATTTTATCATGCATAAAATATAAAATATGATATTAAGAATAATATTATAATATAAATAATTATCATGTAAGACTATATTGTGAAAAAAAGCTTTGAGTTATGTAATTTACTAAGCTTGCATAAATGAGTCTTGTGCAATATAATGATTCGTGGTGCATCAATTAAATGTGTATTTTAAAAGTATGGATGAAAATTAATTTTTAGAAAATAAATGTTTGATATTAATTATCATTATGATATTTGGGTGTAATTAGAATAATAAGTTGTTGATGATTTCGCAACCGATAAACACTTACAAGTATACGCGATCAACAAGTAATAAAGAGTAAGTAAGTTGTCGATTCCACGAGGAATTATCACTAATATTTACCAAATACCGACTTTATATCGCCTCAGTCTTATTTAAACAGTTGGTATACAAGGTAGTTAATTTAAGCTAAAGAAATTCCAATTAAGAGAGTAAACAACAACGACTTAAATCAATGTGAGACAAACTAATATCATAATTTCCCCAACACAAACATTCTGTCGAACACTTGGCGTGCAATGTTTCGTTTAATCTCCTAACTATTCCTTTCAATTAATGAATCTCGCAAATGGTTAACCGAGAATTCTAAGTATTCATAAGCCTCTTCCGATGATTAAATGAGTATCCCCTTTCTAAATAAATCACGACATTTCTATGTGAAATAAATTAGGCAATGAGTCATTAAGATTTAATTCTCATAATGGTTACACATGGTACATAGGTATATTCCTATCCTATATACAAATTATGTATTCAATCCTAAAAAGAATAATCATAACATATTACACATCGTCTCACATGATGGGTCTCCGATATCTGGTATCGCTCTCGAATAATGTGAATGTCCTTCTCAGATAATAAAGATGGAGTATTGGCGTGAGAAAATTGCTCTTCACTTTTGAAGAACTCAGAAGGGTTTAGAAGGGGTTTTGGTGTTGAATTCTTGCTCGGAGTAGCAGTGGATTGGGGGTTTGACCCCGAAGTCGCTTTAGTAGGGCTTGGGGAAGGAAGAACGGTGGAAAGGGGAGTCACAGAAAGGGGAATGGTAGAATCGTCGGAATCTTGAGAAGCCATGAGTATCGATTTGCAGAGAGAAGGAAGTCGAGAAAAAACTCAGAAGCTCAAAGACGCATGAAATTCAAATTGGGTTGGTAAAGCTGTCAAAGTTGGGGAAGTTGAGTTTTTATAGTAATTGTCTTTTTAGTTGTTCACGAAACACGAAGGCGGCACATTTAATTTCAGCAATGATGATGAATTTGAAGAGATATTAACCAGATTGGGATTCCGGTTTTGAGTTATCTTGTTGTTTGAATTTCTCACCAGATAGGCCTCGGTTGGTTTTATCATTTGGGCTATGTATACTCTTTCATTTAACATTATGTTTAGTAAAAGACTGGGGGCAATGTTGGACCATAATAATTTAGACATGTTGGGCCGGGGTCTTGAAAGTATTGGGCCGAAACATTAAGTGAATAATGGCTTTATTTGGGCTTTGACCGGTAATCATTGCATGCATGGATGAACATTGATTGTTATTCCTGCATTTCATTAATGGACAGAGTCGGCCGGCGGTGGAAAATGGTGATGGGAGTAGCAGTTGAGTTACCTGTAGTGGGATGGTGTCAGGCAGGTCGGCAGTATGCAAGACAAAAGGAGTAGTATATGATAGCAAAAGATAACTCAAAAGAGGTAACTGATATTTTCATTATCAAAATACTAGAACTAAATACTCTCCATTGTTAACTTTGTGTCTGCCTGTACTGACTCTTACGCCGGAGCTATCATCCGACGTTCCAAACCGTCAAGCTTCTGGTATTGGCGTATTTACTGTGCAGGATTGGACGCGCTTTTACGTGATTGAGGCGCGTGGAAAGATTTTGGCGTTAACAATATTCAAAAGTTGCAATTGTATAATAATGGTCATTTGAAATGCAACAAACTGTCCAGATAGACTAGCCATTTCAAATTGTCTGTAATCAGGATCCATTAATTATTAACCTCTCACGCACACACAGACATCGAGTGTAACGACTCGGCCCAAACCGAGTCCGGAATAAGGCTCAATACAATATCCAAAAAGTACCAGGGTGGTCATCATGGCCTACCACCACTCAGTACTCACCCACCCACCCATCCACCCAACCAAAAATCTTGACAAATTATTGATATACTCTCTAAAATAGATTGAGACTTATATATATAGTTCAGCTAATCTCACATATTCTAATATAGGATTGGGATATTATTACATTGGTTTGCTAACAACCATACGGATTGAATTTTGCGTATATAGGCTGTGGGTTTGAATCCAGGAGCAAGTACTTATTTGGCAAAGCAATTGTACAAGTGAAACTAATTGCAGGTGATTCAGCTGGAACTGTCACTGCTTTCTACGTAAGAAACCCTACTCCATCCTTTTTATCCTTCACTTTCTTCATTAATTAGCAGTTCTTGTTAATCCTCTGAGAATGATTTATACGAAGATAATTCATGCATGCATGTTCTTGTATCACTATATATACACACACTTATTTGACTTGTGTAAGCATATTAATGATTTTTTTTCTTTGGCATTTGCAGATGTCGTCGGCACGGCTTAATCATGATGCGCTGGACTTTGAGTTTCTGGGCAACGTTTCAGGGTTCAGACAAATGTGTATGTTAATGGGACTGGAAATAGAGAGCAGAGGCATACCCTTTGGTTTGATCCCACCACAGACTTCCACACCTATTCTTTCTTTTGGAATCATCGATCGGTCCATTGTGTAAGCAACATTATATAATTAGCTAGCATTAACATAATCTTTTTGTTCTTTTAATTTGAACTACAATTTAAATTTTATATGGGCATTGGTTCAGAACTTGAAAGCCCTGCACTTTTTGTGTTTTTTTTTTTATATTTAAAAGTTTTATTGTATTAAATAATTAGTAAGAATTGTAGGATAGAAAAGACCAGAGCCTTATGTTGAATTGAGAAAGAATTAAAAAACTTTGGCATGCTTCCACTTATAAATAGTGCTATTTTTGGTGGAGCTAGCAGAACATATAGAGTTTGTTCGGCTTTTAGCAGTAATATTTGGTGCAGTTGACTCCCAAAAGTTGTGTGTACGTACGTGCGAGTTAAATTAGTTTGTGTTTGAAATAAGCAGTTATTAAACGAACAAAATTCTCAAATACTTTTAGTATGTTTGGAGGTCTAAACACAGCACAACACAACTGCATTTTGTGGGCAGTGCTTTTGCCACAATGCTGCAGAAAAAGAAAATATGTTGCAATAAAATATTAGTAAAAATAGAGATTTTATGTGCAACAGCAAGAACTTTCGGGATTGAAAATAGATGGACAAGCGGTAACTTTCTCGACATTTTTCTATAATTTGCCAAATTTTGTTTCTAAAAGTATTTTTGAATTTACCTGCAGGTTTCTTATCGATGAAATTCCAATAAGAATATTTCAAAACAAAGAAAATGCCATACCCAAAAACACAACCTATGGGAATCCATGGATCATTGTGGTCTATAAATAATTATTCCTAATAAATAATATTTCTAATTGTGGTCTATAAATAATATGTAATGGGTCCTAGGGTTTCATAATCTTGATGGACGATTTTGACCCTTAGCTATTATATAAATAAAATAGTTAGAGTTTGGTCTCAAGAATTTTATATATACACCTATACATCCATCTTAAGATTGAGGGAGGCAATTGAAAACCTTTACCCTTATGCGTAGCGGAAGCGTGATACATACAAGTTGTCTTCTCTCAATTCATGTAAGTACTTAATATTATTATGATTATTTATTTTATTTTATTTTATGCAATAATACGTTCCTGTATAATTGTATTTCAACATATGATTGCGCTACACGAGGAGGGAGAATAAAAACAAACCGGAGTAACGCTCCCTTTAATTCCATGTTCCAATTATTCGATATAGTGCATGTGAATTATCATCGCCTGAAAACGACCACGTTTTCGGAAAATGTGGGAAGTTGGGGACAGTTTTGGTGGGACAAACCAGCCATGAATAAGTTGAACTTAAGTGGGTTCTTGCTAATCACTTGGTGTATGATTATTGTAAGGATACATCAAGGTTCATGGAGCTGCCAAAGGGGTGCCTGGTTTAGCCTCCATTACGTTGTATAAGCTTCATTTGGTCTTTGCCACTTTTTAAAGCTAGCTGCATTAATTTAGAGCTGCAACCTTGAACGTTGTACTTCAAGTTTCTTTACCCAAATACTCTAAGTAAACATGAAAATTAGTTTCATCTATTTATATTTTAACCCCTAATAGGGTTAAAAATACAAATAGTGCTAATAATATATTTAGATTTCATTTAAAGTAAAGAATTATTGGATACAAGTAAGACCTAAAAAGTCCTATATATACTCGAGAGATATCTGCAGTTGATATCAATTGATTTTAAGTTAGATGTTTTAACAAAAATAATTTTTAAAATTAAAAATATATTAATATATTGAATGCATTAAAAATAGAATAATGCTAGAGACAAAAATTATTCTACAAACATTTTACAAACTTTTGATGTGGCATACTCCACCTCAGCTTTTTATGTGAGGCCGAAGACTACATTAAATCAATTTGTTGATCAATATGGTGAGTGGGAGTATGCCACATCAACCGTTTGTAAAATATTTGTAGAATAATTTGTGTCATAGCATTACTCTTAAAAATAATATGTCAAAGTGAATATACAATCTTGAAGTACCAAAAAAGCACAACTCCCTAGTGTAAAAATGTTCACAAAAGATAGTTTCATATATATGTGGCATACATGGCATAAAAACCAAAACCAACCAAACTCCACAGCATTTTTGCTCAACACTATACTACTCTAAGCACAATAATAAACTATATAAGGTTTCTTTTAGCATGCATATCTTAGAATCATATCATTAGTAACAAGGCATAATTAATAACTAGAAGTCCCTTTAACACGACTTATATATCTATATATACCATCATATTAATTCATATAGTTACCTAAATTAATTAAGTCAAAAGGACCTTCTTCTTTTTTCCTTATCAACAAGCGGAGTTGTAGTGTGGCCCACACAGAAGCATGTCAAAGTTCTTCACCTTATTCCACATCTTAGAAACCCTCCTTCCACGCCGCCAAAAGCTCTTCGTTATCACATTACCACCGGCATCTTCCTCGTCCACTTGAAAACAATCCTCCAGTGTCACTTCCCCATTCTTATGCTTGAGAATCTTCTTCACAGTCTTGCTCTTCTTTTCCCCTTCTTGCTTAACCAACACCTCATAATACTCCTTGTTCCTCTTCTCCAAACTATATATCTGTGCCTGAAGATCCTCGATCTTCCGGCTAAGCATACACACCCTGTGATCCTCCCTCAACTTCAACACGCAACGCGCAAGCTCCCCGGCTTTCCTCTTCATAAACAAAGATTCCGCCCCCAACCCTTTATTTTCTTCCAATAATGCCCCTACTCTGTACCCCAATCTCGCATTTTCATTCAATAAAATCAATCTTTCTGATTCCAAAACCTCAAATAAGCTCTCTTGCAGCTCAATTTTCCTCGGCAACTCTTTCCACCTCGTCTCCTCCAAATTAAACTCATCAACAATAATCTCGTACTCCACATTTTTCATCACAAGCTCGGCCACAATTCGATCAACATCCGTCACCACTTGTGTAGCCTTTAACGGAGTTTGGAAGGACAATGAGCTCTCAGCATCCGACTCAATGTCGATTTCGCTGCTATAAATTTCTTCATCCGAATTGAAATGAACTGCTGGGATTGATGACGAGGATGAAGAGTGATGATGCTTGGCCAGAGTTCTGCAATAACGGTCAGCTAAAATGAGGTACCCGTTGTAGAGGTCTTGGAGTAGAGACAGTAGCTGAGGGCGTTTTTGGTAATATGCTTCGGCCTGTTCTGCAAAACTGTCTGCATGGTCTTCTTTGGTGGTGATTGAAGATACCGTTTTCATCCTCTTGTCCAAGTCTGTGAATCCAAAATTTGAATTAGTTGACAAAATTGGCCTTATTTGACCGTTGAAGCATTTTAAAATTAAAAACAGCAAGTTCTGGATATGGTATCACTAAATTATAGTAATAAGATTGGCATCATATGGCAAGAATATCAGTAGGAATATATAAAGGGATTATCCTCGATTTTGAAAATTGTCCCCTTAACATTTTTTTCATGAACGTGTAACGTTGAACTATTTACACAGTAACGGTCAAATTTTATTAAAGAAATAATATTAATTTAGGGACAAATTCCCCCCCCCCCCCCCCCTCCCCCTCCCCCTCCCCCTCCCGCTCCCGAGATGGGTAATATATAATTTGATGAGAAAAAAAACTGCGTTATAAGACATTTTTAAATTTAAAAATTCAAATAATTCATTAAAAATTATAAAATAATAAATTTTACATTGAGCAATACTCCTTCCATTCCTATTTAAATGACGTTTTAGAGATGGGCACAAGAATTAAGATAATGATTGGAAAATATTAAATATAGTACTCAATTGTCTATAATACCCTTAAATCATTAATTTATCATAGCACAAGAGTTTAAAGTACCAAAAAAATAGGTAGAGTAATGAGGGGTAATTTTGGAAAAAAATATCATTAATTCTCCTAAATTTGAACAAACGTCAATTAATTAGGGACAAATAAAAAACTCTAAAACGTCATTTAAATAGGGATGGAGGGAGTACTTTTAAATAGTTTACAATATTTATCATTGTATCGACTAAAATTAAAGAAAATCATTTTAATTTTAAATTTGAAAATATCTTTAAGTTTGATTTCAAAAAGTCAATAATGATCTTATATTTTGGATCTGTGATATGTTAGGGGAACACTATTTCTACATGTGTTTAAAGTGTGCCGACTTTATACTCATATAAAAGAAAATCATGTGAAAATACCAAAAATATATGTAAAAATATCATTTCCATTATGTTAGTATCATTGTTATGTTTTAATACACTGCCCACTGGACATAAATATGTACTCATTTTTAAGAGCTAATGATGTTTTCCACTTTACCCTTCATGAACATAGCTATCATTATGGTTCAAAATTTATGGGCCCTACGCAATTAAATTTATTGATGGAAAGGCAGTACAATTAATAAACAAACAATCTTTTTGAACAGTATAAAAATAAGTTGTATTTATATAATAGAGAGTCATAATTTTAGGTAATTGATATTTTCACGTATATTTTTAATATTTTTATACGATTCTCTCTGACGTGAGCATAAAGTGGGTTCCACCTTGAAGTGAGAAGGAAACATGTAAAAATATTAAAAACAAATGTGAAAATAGTGTTCCCCTTAATTTTAATGCAACTCTCTGTTATACCGTTACAACTCGTTTAAACTGCATGGAATCAAAGATGATGAACACAAAATTCCAACATTTTTTAGAAGGAAAAAAGAAGAAGTAAAAGACAAACTGAAACCTACAAAAATGAAAATCCCTAGCCTAGAAAGATCACTGTCTCAGATCCGGATAGCCAGAAATGAAAATTTCAAATTTCAAATTTCAAAAATTAAGGAGTAAATAGACAAACAAAAACATAAAAATGGGATGGCTACAGCTTTTCCTGACTTGGCTTTATCAGCCTCAGTTTATATGTATATATAGAGAGAGTAAGGGAGAAAGTGACCCTTGACCCTCCTATCCTCAAATTCTGGATATTTGAATTCTCCCCATACACAAGGGCTGAAAGATCATGGACCCATTCCATTCACACTTGAGCCAATCAGTGCATTAATTAAATTACTCCTACCACTGTTTTACTGCCGGTGTGAAACTTGGTGGTTAAATATTTCAATTTTAACTCGTTTTTACCCCATGAAAAATGATATCCTTCAACAACCACCGACAATTTTGAGATCTCCTTGATTTGTAATAGAACTTTGGTATGATTTTATATTTTGGATTGGGTAGTTTAAGTTCTAACTTTTTACGAATAAATAAAGTCAAAATTGATTTGATTAATTTAAAAATAATAAAATTACAGTATTAGAAGTACACAGTATTTTATATAATCGGCACACACAGACAAAATTATTTTTATTTTAACTTGTATAGTGAAAAAAGAGAAAGCAGTCAAATAAGAGAGACGAGAGAGAATCCGTACCAGCGACGGAAAGAAGAAGCCAAGAAGGTTTGGTGCTTCTATTTCTACTTGATTGATTTGGTGAAATAATAATAACTCCATCACCTTTTTCCGCTTCCTTCTTTTCTTCCATTCCACCAGACAAAATCCTTACGGTAGACCCTCCTCCTTCCTGCACCATTATTATAAATAATTTCTAACAATTAAAATCCTTTAAATGCAACAATAAATTTGAAAATAAATAAATACTCCCTCCGTCCCAAATTAATTGTTCAATTTTGACTTTTTAAAGTCAAATTGACCATTTTTAAAACTAATCTTTTTACTATTTTTGCTAAAATATAGGCAAAAAGATTATAACCAAAAGAAAGTATATACAATTTATTACTAATCCTAATTTTTATAATTTTAGGAATATATTTATATATGTTTAATTATTAATTCTAAAAATAGTCAATTTGACTTAAAAAAATTAAAACTGAACAGTTAATTTGGGACGGAGGAGTAAATGATAGTAGTAGTACTGTTTTCATGGCATTAATGTTTGCCATTGATATTGGGACAACAATATATGCTACCATAACATTAGATATTGGAACAACAACTGAGGTTGACAGGAGGAAGGACCGCAGATCTCGAGGAAAACACCATTTCCAGTTCTAACACAAGGCAGTTAATTTTATTATTCAATTGACAAACTTATGATAAAATTAATTTCATAATAATCGATCCAAAATGTATTATTATTGTCATTAGGATTTGTAAATTAATACTTTTAGAATGATAAATTTAGTGTTGGAAATTAATACTCCTTCCGTCTCATAGTTATAGGCTAATTTTTTTTGGCACATAGTTTAAGAAAATCAGTTTAAGTGACAATTTTTAACATAAATTTTTCACATATACCCCCTAATATGAAATTAATGAATAAGTTAATTACTCCTTATTTATCGCACTGGAACTCTCAACTTTATTGATTGACGTGTACTGACCATTAAAGTCCATAACCATAGACTTTTAACCAAAGAGAATACAACAACATTAAATATGGTGATAAAAATAATGACATTGAATGTTGTTTCTTCAAAAAAAAAAATTGAATATTTATTATAAGGGCATAAAAGTAAAACAATGAACCAATTAAATTTTATAAATAGTAAATAACCTATATATTGAGACATTTCAAAATGAAAAATCAGCCTATAACTATGGGACGGAGGGAGTATTATTTTATCCTTCCAAATGGTAAGCAGATTCTCCATTTTTTATGTATAATTTTATGTGCACTAAGTTATGTAGTAGAGTATTTGGTTTAAAATATTTGAAAATATAAATGCACCTAAAAAATATTATTTATCTAAACTCAATTTATTTTAAATATAATTTAATTAACTCATAAATACACAAATACAGTATCCGAGAGTCAAATAATCAAAACATATAGGAGTATTACTCTGTATAGGATCCATGTGTTATTTTACTCTGTTAGTGTCCATATATAGTAGGTACACATAACAAACTTTTTTTATTCTACAATTTATTATTATTATTAATAGTAACATGAAAATGACACACTATACTCATATTTTAACATAGCAATAAATTATCATATTTTTATTAAATTAAATAATTATTATTTGTAAGAGTATATTTAGTACAAAAATATAAAATTTAAAACATTAAATTATGTATATTTTGAAAAAAAAAAAAGTCCTTTTCGAGAAAGGAGGCAGTAATATTTGTATATACTCATATTGGAAAGCTAAACTTTTCTGAACACCAACACAGTTGAGAATTTGGTGAAAATCCCAATGCAAAATTTCAAATAAACTTGGTAAGACTGAAATATTTTTTTCATATATATAAATAATTATTATTTTTTTCTGGGTTCTTTGGAAACTAATTTCTTTGTTCATACTTCTTCTTTTCTAAGACTAGATATTTTTTCTAGCTTGTCAAAGGTGGCCGGCCGGAAGAAATGCACGCCGGAAAAAGTGGCCGGCCGGAGTTTTGTTCCAGAGTAAGGAACAGGACACACTAAAAGTTAAAATTAAAAAAAAATGTAAAGACTGTTAAATACACTTAGACAAATAAAATTAACACCAAGATGAAGAATCAAGTGATAATAATATGAAGGAAAAAGAATTAGATGAATTAATGCATACCTCAAGAAACACCACTGCAGCTTGGCCTAGAGAGAAATTTCTTGTAGAGAGAGATATTTGAGCTAGTCGAATGAACTGGGTTGGCTGTGGTTTATAATTTTGTCTGCAGATTTGGCTTTAAGAGAGAGAAATATGAGCTTGGTAAAAAGGTAACTGGGTTTTGCAGTGATTCTTTTGTGTCTAAAAGAATAGTAGTACTTTTTTGTATACGGAGGCAGCAGGGGTAAGGATAGGAATGCGATTTCATATGAAATTTATTTTTTAATAAGTTGGTCAATTGACCAATAAAATATTGATACACATAAAATTTTGTCTGCGTGTCAGCATTCTATTGGTCAATTGACCAATGTTAATGCCAAGATCCTCCTACGCGTCCCAATCACGTAACACGCGTCCAATCCTGCACAATAAACAAGACAACATCAAAAGCTTGGATGGCCGGACCGAGTCGGAGATAAATTCAACGTGAGAGTCGATCTGAGCGATCACAAGGTTATGATGGAGAAAAATAATATCTAGTGACTTGAGAGAGAAAATGAACCAGTTACCTTCCATTTTGTGTTATCTTTGGGCTCATATACTCTCGGTCCGATTTCTCACGCCACCCACCACCAACTGACACCATCCCCCCCTACTGGGGGACCTCACCGACCGTTGCATCTGACCCACACTGCTACATCCCATTCTTTGTTTTGCTCTGGCCGTGGACTAAATTTCATCCACATTAATGCATGGTAGAGATAACAGTCAACTGTTATCTTTTCTCATCATTACCGATCAAAGCCCAAAATGTAGATATTTTGTTATCTAATGGATCGGTTCAACAATTTGGCCCAAGACTTCTCAGACACAATCAAGGTAACCCACCGACTTGGCCCAATGTTCATAAAATACCATGACCCAAGGGAGGGGCCCATTCGGTCCGGCCTAGTACGTGAAGTATCATGGCCCAACAACCAACTTATTCAAAAATAAACTTCATGCTAACCACTTCCGGTGTAGTGATATAATAGAAGGAAGTCGAGGGACAGTTGAAATTGTACAGAAGTGATTTGACTTTGTCAAATAGAGAGTTCACACGTGTACGTAATTTCTTACTCCCTCCGTCCCGAATTATCTGCTATTTTAATAAAAAAATTTGTCTCACAATATCTGCTTTTTCAAGATTTCAATGCATTTTTTCCCTTTGTTTTCCAAGTTTGCCCCTTTACCCTAATTGTTGATAGTCATTACTCCCATTCACGCCTCTCCTCTTTTTTAAGCATCCTTTTCATATTCCCACCAATAAGGATTCACGCGCGAAAAACAAAAAAGTCAGCACATAAGGGTATTTTATTATTTTTATCACACATATTGGTATCTGTGTGGAACTCTAGAACAGTAGATAATTCGGGACGAAGGGAGTATATTATAACAAAAATTCTAGGTTTAAATATGTTTCATTACCATAAATTATCTGACATATTCCACTTTGGTGATCTACCTTTTAATTTTTTCAATTTGATGATTGAACTATTAATTTTTTTCACTTTCATTCAATTGAGTCTGCCACGTCACAAATTGATAACGTGACTATCTGGGTGAGGCATAACTCAGCTGATCATGTGTAATTAAAAAAGAGTATTTTAATTTTTAATTACACATTTATTATATATTGAAGGGCAAATTCGTCAAACAATGTTTTCATGTCTACCTTCTTCATCTTACTCCTCTACCTTTCATCGTCTTCACCACCACGTCCTCCCTCGCTTTCCCCTCCAAGGCTCCAACATAGTAGCCCTCCAAGCCACAATGGCATGTAACAACAATATCAGAAATTATTAATGGTATTTAAATATATTCCACAATTTGGTGTCGTAAAGTTTGAGCAAAAATCAGTCTACAGGGTAGATCGATTATTGTATTACATTAGCATAATAGCATCCCACTGTAATGAATACGCATAATATGTTCACCGTCAATGACTTGTGTGATGGCCCCAATATAGGTCCATTCCATCCAACCCATTCTGAGTCGCCAAATACATGGTACAGAAAATAACTACAACTTTATTACAACAATTGTCGTGCAAAAAATGATGACACTTATCTTTGTGAGTTTAAATACAAATATTGTCTTTCAGACAATATCCATACCAAATAAAGTCCTCATATAATTATTGATACACTATATTACAAAATGGTGAGGACTACTAAAACAATCGTCTTGAACCATCACTCCACATCCCAACTAGTTTAGTTATATTCTCGTCTCTCGAGAAGAAAAATGGAACAAAAGGAAAAGGTGAGCTCAACTAGCCCGATAAAGAAACGTTATGACTAAGATAATGTACAACAAATTATCCTTAGTCTTCACGAGGAAAAAAATCGATAGAATCTGATAGACAACAAGTTTTAGATCAACAATTGCGGTGGAAACAATAATTCATTAGAAGAGTTAAGTAGAGAATGAAATCTACTATCATCTATGAATTTAAAAGTCCATCATCGACATTTTATCCTCAGAACATCAATCGATATACATCATAAATCAAATAGTCATCTTTGCACTACTGGGGCGAAAGATATTCATACATTAGTCATGTTCATCTCAACACTGTTCATCTTTGCACCTGAGGGCCAAAGATATTCATCGATTAGTCATGTTCATCTAAACACTGTTTATCTTTTGCACTCTCGGGCAAAGATATTCATCAAAAAAATCATTTATCTTTTACACTCACGGGCGAAAGATATTGATTATATCATCATTTAGGGTGAGGATGATGAAAAATATTTTAAAGAAAAGCGAATCCAAAGAAACAAAAGAATAAATATTAAGGATTAAATACTTTAAACAATCCAATTCAAAAATACTTCATTAATAATCATGGTGGAGTAAAATTTAAGAATGAAGACCAAAACATAGATCCAATCAAAGATAGGAATCATAATGCAGACAATCTTGGACACGAAAAAGAAAATTTCATTTTTAGATTGAATAATGTAAATGATTCGTGAATAGTCTTGGTATCGTGAATAGTCTTAAGTATCGTGAATAGTAACTCAGACACTAAAAGATAAAAATTTCACAAAAAAATATCATCATGCTTAAGTGAATAGTACTGCGTGAATAGTAACTCGTGAATAGTAACTCATGAATAGTAACTCATGAATAGTAACTTAGAAACATGAAAAAGTTCTAAATTTGATAAAAAGTTCCAACCAATATATCGGCATAATGATATTGAAGAAATAATATCATTTTGAATAAAATAACATCCTTACCTCGAAAAGAATAGTACTTACGGTGAAATCTTTGGATATAGTCTTTGAAAGAACTTGCATAGTATAGCAATACTCAAAGTACTAAAATACTCACAAAAAATACGCTCGATATATAGAGAGAAGAGAGAGAAATATTTAGTTTCTGGTGTGATTTTTAATTCTAACCTAAGCACCCTATTTATAAGAAATTGCTTAGAACACCAAAGCAGAAAATTTAATATAATAATAATATATATATTATAAATTCTTACGCACACCCTCATTGATCCAAACATATCATCCACACATGTGCCAAACTTGCCAAAAATGTTTTTCATATAAAAGTTATTTAAAACTCCAAAAAAAATAATAATCAATTAATCCGAACTTCAATAATTCATATATAATAGCCCTTTTATCGGAAAATTGAATCTGTGACTTTTTATAGGAAATTCAATTCTCTACAACTTTGCGAAAAGAAAGTTTTTACAAATTCCAAACAGAAATTGACCGAAATCCACATACAGACAATTTTACAGGCTATAATTAAATTTCAGTCAAGAAATGAGGTCCACCGACACACAAAACTTGTATTAATCATTTAATGCAACATAAATACTCTTCCTCCTCATATACTCATATATTCCACATTCATTGTAAAAATATCACCATTAATATATTATTAAAATAATATATTCAAATGAATTATTTTATCGGAAAAAGATAAAATATTAATTTTCAACAATTGTCACATTTAAAATTTTTCTCCATCTATATCCACATAAAATCAATATTTTCCTCATCATATAAATCAATAATTAATTATTCACAAATAATATTACGAGAATCACAATATTGACAACCGGGCGGTTCCCGGGAAAGAGGGGCTTTCGATAAAAATTTTTTCTTCTTGGCCGCAATGATTAGGTGACCAAATCTCTCCTTAGACAAAACTTTCTAGACATTGTCAATAATGTTTTCTAATAATATTATTCAGATAATATGAATTATTGCTTCGATAATGGAAAATACTGTGTAGTGACAATTATTGAAACAACAGTAATATAAAATATCAACGCAACAATTATTGAATCAATAAAATAAAATCTTGAACAATAACTACATAACAATTATTGAGTAGTGCCTTCTTATGTAAGAATCAATAATTGGTGTAATACTGCATCTTCTTGCTGCAACAACGCCAGTATTCTTGTGTTTTAACCACCTAGTATTCCAACAAGATTATTGTGTAACAACTACTGCTGTTATTTATAAACAACTTGTACTTGTCGTTTTTCTTCATCCAATCGCTTTTCAGTTATGGGCCCACACACAAGGCTACGCAGGTAAATATTTAATATTCCCACGACGAAAAAGAATATTCCACGACCAAACGAATATTCTCCGAAATGATGAGGTATTTTATAACCACTTACTTATTTGAAATATTTGCTCATTTTACCCATAACTAACCACATTAATCAAATCAACCCTTACTATTTCAAAATGATAAATAGAGGAAATTAAATTTCATTTATTAATAATTTGGGGTCTTACACTTGTATTTCCTAAGCATTCTCTCATTGAAAGTAAAATCAAGGCTTGCCATTTCTCCAATCCGTCTTTCTCTCTCCTCCCTCTCTAACTTCCAAATTTTAACTCTCAGATTTAACTCGTTCTCCAGCTCCGTCCATGCCTTTGTTTCCGTCCTCAAGTCACTGCAGTCCGAAACATGGAGAGCTGGAGCGGCAATAGCTTTCCATTGGAGAAGAGTTTTTCGATGGAAAACATTATCACCGAATCTTCAAGTTTGAATTTAAAATCGTTGAACTCCTTTCCGAAAACTTCCGGATTTGATTCCTTTGGAGTATCAACTAGGTTTATGCTTGATGCAGTTAGATCGCCGCTCTCCTTTCCGAAAACCATTATGAACCTAGATGTAAGACCCCAACTTATTATTAATGAAATTTAATTTTCTATTTTATTATTTTGAAATAGTAAGGGTTGATTTGATTAATGTGGATAGTTAGGGTAAAATACGCAAATATTTCAAAATAAGAAAGTGGTTATAGAATATTCGTTTGGTCGTGGAATATTCGCATCTTGTCGAGAATATTCGTGATGCGACAACGCAGACCATGTGGGCCCCATAACTAAAGCGATTGGATGAAGAAAACGACAAATATAAGTGGTTTAAAAATAACTAGTGGTTGTTACCGTTAATACCGCTAAAATACTCTATGGTTAAAACACAAGAAGATATTACCAGATTGCACCAATTATTGATTCTTACGTAAGAAGGCACTACTTAATAATGGTTACAAGAATTACCGCTCAAAGATTTTATCGAGTTAATAATTGTTGCGTTGATATTTTATATATCATTGTTGTTTCAATAATTGTCATTACACAGCGATTTTCATTATCGAAGCAATAATTCATATTATCCTAATATTATTAGATAACATTATTGGCAATGTCTAGAAAGTTCTCGCTTCAAGGAGAGGTTTGGTCACCTAATCATACGCCCAAGTAGAAGAAATTCTATCGAAAGCCCTCTTTCGAAACTCACTGTTGTCAATAATGTGATTCTCGTAATATTATTTATGAATAATTAATTATTGATTTATATGATGAGGAAAATATTGATTTTATGAGGATATAGATGGAGAAAATTTTAATGTGACAATTGTTGAAAATTATTATTTTATCTTTTCTCGATAAAATAATTCATTTAAATATATTATTTTAATAATATATTAACGATGATATTTTTACAATGAATGTGGGATATATGAGTATATGAGGAGGAAAGAGTATTTTTGTGGCATTAAATGTTTAACACATGTTTTGTGTGTCAGTGGACACAATTATCGATCAAATTTGATTATAAATTTAAAATCGCCTCGTTTGTGGATTTCATCCAATTTCTGCTTGGAATTCTAAAAACTTTCTTCCGAAAGTTGTAGAGAATTGAATTTCCTATAAAAACTCTCTTTAGATTTGAATTTTCCGATAAAAGGACTATTTATTATGAATTATTGAAGTTCAAGTTCAAATAATTAATTTTTGGGAGTTTTAGTTAATTATTTTGAAAAACGTTTTTGCAACTAAGTTGGCCTCACATGTGATTCAAATGGGCTGAGATCAGTTGTCTAAGGTGGGCTAAAGAAAATATGAAAATATATTAATATTATATTCAATTTTCTACTTTGGTGTTCTAAGCATTTTCCTATAAATAGGCTGCTTATGTTAGAATTGAAAACACACCGTAAACTAAAGTTTCTCTCTATTTCTCTCTCGATATATCGAGCATATTCTTGTGAGTATATACTTTGAGTATTGTTAGATTTTGCATAAGTTCCCTTCAAAGACTATACCCTGCAGATTCCAAATGTAAGTACTAATCTTTCGAGGTAAGGATGATATTTTCTTCTCGATGATGATATTATTTCTTCAATATCATTATCTTTGAAATATTGGTTGGAACTATTTATCAAATTTAGAACTTTTCCATGTCGGGTTACTTATTCATGAGTTACTATTCACGAAGTTACTATTCATGAAAGTTACTATTCACGAAGTTACTATTCACGAAGTACTATTCACGAAGCGTGAAGATGTTTTTGAGAAATTTCTATCTTTTGGTGTCGAGAAGTTACTATTCACGATACTCTGACTATTCACGATACTTTTATTATTCAACGAAAAATAAAATTTCTTCTTTTTGTCCAAAATATCTATTCGGATACTAGCTTTGATTGTATCAGATCCACGCTCTCGATCATTC
Source organism: Panax quinquefolius (assembly GCA_020205615.1). Taxonomy (NCBI): domain Eukaryota; kingdom Viridiplantae; phylum Streptophyta; class Magnoliopsida; order Apiales; family Araliaceae; genus Panax; species Panax quinquefolius. Next base: position 129,744,539 of record CM035172.1, on the reverse strand, counting down.
TTGAATTTTACACCACTATGATTATTTTTGAGGTATTTTTTGAACATGGATAAAACAAAGTACGAATCCTTAATCCTTAATCCTTGTCATTTTGTTTCCTTTGGATTCGCTTTCTTTAAAAATATTTTCATCATCGCTACCTTAAATGATGATATTATTGAATATCTTTGGCCGTAGCAGTAAGCATGAATGAATGATTTCGAAGAATATCTTTGGTCGTAGTGCAAAGATGAACAGTGTTTTTGTATGAACACGACTAATCGATGAATATCTTTGGCCCGAGTCTGAAAGATGAATATTTGATTCCGTATGTATATTGATTGATGTTACGGGATAAAAGATGAGACGATGAACTTTTAAATTCATACATGAAGATAGTAGTTTGCATTCTCTACTTAACTCTTCTAATGAATTATTATTTCATTGCGAATATTGATTTAAAATTTGTTGTCTATTGTATTCTATTAGATTTTTCCCCGTTGAAGACTAACGGTAATTTGTTGATATATTATCTTAGTCATAATATTCTTTATCTTGGGCTAGTTGAGCTCACCCTTTTCCTTTTTGTTCCATTTTTCTTCTCGTGAGGCGAGAATATAAGCGAGTACGAAGCTCGAAATATGGAATGAAGGTTTTAGAAAGAATTGTTTAGTAGTCCTCACCATTTTTGTAAAATAATGTATCAATAAATGTGATGAGGATTTATTTGAGTATAGATATTGTCTGTAAGATAATATTTGTATTCAAACTCACGCTTTCTTGTTGTAATAATAAATTTGTAGTTGTTTATGTACCATGTATTGACAACTCGGAATGGGTGATGTACCTTTATTTTGGGGCGCCACGGTTGGTATCGAGCCCATAAGTAAAGAGCCCCAGCCTCTCATTGGTGACTTTCTATTTATGGGGATGCAATCGCCGGACTCTCTCGTGGGGACGCCTTGCTTTTCTTGGTGGCAAACCGATAGGTACCATTGTGAGGTCTTTGTGGTTGAAGCACCATGAGGGTCACAATTGGTATCGAGCTTAGGGATATGATCTCCATGGCGGAGATCGGGGAATAGAACTAGGAGGGAGAGAGAGTAAATCCTTTCGCTAGTGTGTGTCCTACCTAAGCTTATTTTTTTGGTCAAGATATAAGGATATTATGTGATATATTGATTTCCTTAATTAACCCTTGTTTTATGATAGTATTTGAGAATGTCGATGAGAATATTAACAATGGAAATGAGACCGTGGAGACGCTTCAGACTCACCAACGAGGAGAACGCGTAAACAGTGGGCAATGTTCCTCCTGTGAACAACACCAATCGAGCGGATGATGAGCGAGGGATGTTTAGAAGCTTTTTGCGCTTCATGCAAAAATCGATTTAGGAGACTCGTGTTCAAAATACGAGGAGGAAATGATAGCAATTCACGGGTTGTCACGGTGGTCAAGAAAGAGTTGGGACCACCGAGAATTTAAGGGAAAGCCGATCCGATCATCCATGAAACATGGGTCAAGCAAATTACTAAGATATTCGATGTCTTGGGATGCAAGGAGGAAATGAAGGTTCCATTCGACACCTTTATGTTCCGTGGCGAAAGCGGACTCTTGGTGGGAGTTTGTGAAGCGTACCCATCCAACCGCACTCAACATGTCTTTGGAAACGTTTGAAACTATTTAATGATAAATACTTTCTGAAAGTGTTCAATCATATGAAGGAAGTGGAGTTCATCGAGTTAGAGCAAAACAACATGACGGTGTCTCGAAGACGAGGCAAAGTTTGCGAGTTATCCAGTTTGCACCTCATTTGGTGGAGAATGAGGAACGATGATGCGGATGTTTCTTAGAGGTTTGAAACCCGGCATACGTCAAGATCTCATTTCTCATAAACTTTCTCTCTATTCGGATGTTGTAAATGTGGCTCAATTATTAGGCGAGATAACGAGTACTAGTCAATCGAGGACCATAACCGAGATCGTATCGAGATAGCGATCAATGTAATAATGATAACCAATGGAGAAAAGCAGACGAACAAAAATGGTAACCACTCTGGTGGTAATCATGGCCATGAAAATAGAAGAAGCGAGTCGGAGGAGATTTTAAAAGAGAAGATTTAACAACGACCATGTGAAGACAGCGGGTCTGCGTGAAAGAATCGGTTCTAAGGGAGGAGAACGACCACCGGTTATATCTTTATAAATGCGGAAAGAGGGACATATCACCAAACTGTCCACAACAGTTCAAGGTATGCTATAATTGTGGAAAGGAAGGACATATCGCTCGAGATTATACGGAGTGGCGAAACCTAGTTCAAGCGAGGATTGATGACTCAAAAGATCGTCCCCGAAAAAGTCAAAGTCAACGATTCCGGAAGAAGCGTTTGTTGTGATCGGTCAAAATGCGAGAACCCAAACGAGGTGATCACGGGTAAAGCTATTTATAAATTCTTGCAAAGTTTATACCTTACTTGATACCTGGGTGCTACCCATTCATTTATCTCTCCTGCTTGTGCTCAACGTTTAAACTTGACTCGGAGAAATTAGACCTTGACCTATCTGTGGAAACTCCATTAGGAGAAACTTTCATCACATCCACCGCTTATAAATCTTGTTTGATTCAAGTTGGCACCATTACCTTACCTGTTGACCTTATCTCTTTAAAGATACTTGCTTTTGATGTGATTTTAGGATTGATTGGTTAACTACTCATCATGCCAAAATTGATTATTTTCGTAAGGTTATTAGTTTTCATATTCCTAACCAACTGTTGTATTTAATTCAAGCAACTAAACCATTAAAATCAATCATTTATCATATCTAATCATAAAGCTATTCGTTTATTGAAAAACGGATGTCAAACTTTCTTAGCCCATGTTATGGATTTGAATAAAGACACGTCAAATTTGAATAATATTCCTGTTGTTATTGACTTTCCTCGACGTATTTCTGAAAAACTTCCCGCTACCCCGAGCGTGAAGTTGAATTCTTTATTGATCTTGAACACTGCACAAAGCCCATTTTAAAACCCTATATCGAATGGCTCCTATTGAACTTGGGAGTTAAAGGTCCAACTACGGGAATTGTTGGACATCGGTTTCATTCGTCCTAAGACATCTCCTCGGGGTGCTCTGTTTTATTCGTAAAGAAGAAAGACGGGGTATGCGACTTTATTATTGACTATCGGAATTGAACCATGTCACCATCAAGATTAGGTATCCTCTACCTCGTATTGATGACTTGTTTGACCAATTGCAAGGGGCACAATTCTTTTCAAAAATCGATCTTCGCTTCGGATATCATCACCAAGATTAGAATCGAGGATATTCCAAAGACGCCTTTAGAACTTCGATGCGGGCATTATGAATTCTTAATCATGTCTTTCGGATTGACTAATGCTCCTGCGGCTTTCATGGATATGATGAACCGAGTATTCAAGAATATTTGGATCGATTCGTTGTTGTTTTTATTGATGACATCATCATATATTCCAAAAGTCGTGAAGATCATGAGCACCATTTGAAGTTTGGTACTCCAAAGGCTTCGTGAAAACAAACTATATGCCAAATTGAAGAAATCGCGAGTTACGGCTTGAGGAAGTAGCATTCCTTGGGCACGTGGTGTCGAAACATGGAGTATCTGTTGATCCGGCCAAGATTGAAGCAATACAAAGTTGGGATCAACCAAGTCTGGTGGATCAAGTACGTAGTTTTTGGGCTTAGTTGGTTATTATCGGAAATTGTGGAAGGGTTTTCTCGAATCGCTACTCCATTAACTCAAATTTAACTCTAAGGATACAAAATTCGTTTGGAGTGAAGAATGCGAGAAGAGTTTCCAAGAGCTTAGGAGGAGACTTATTTGACTTTGTTCTAACAATACCATCCGTTCTGGATGGATTTGTTATCTCATGCCGATGCTTCGAGCAAAGGGTTAAGATGTGATGCAACGTGGGAAAGTCATAGCCTATGCCTCATGACAACTTAAAGAGTATGAGAGAAATTATCCTACTCATGATCTAGAGTTAGCGGCCCGATCGTTTTGCGCTTAAAGATATGGAGGCACTATCTATATGGGGAGAAAGTGGAGATATATTCGGACCATAAAAGCCTTTAAATATTTCTTCACTCAAAAAGAACTCAACATCTTGGCAATGACGTTGGCTCGAGCTATTGAAAGACTACGACCACACTATTCAATACCATCCCGGAAAAGCGAACGTGGTAGTATTTGACGCGTTGAGTAGAAGATCATATCACGCGGAACGAGTGCGATGATGTCAAGTATACGCGACAGAGCCAACTTTAATAGAAAAAGTTAAGGTTGCTCGCCAACCCTTGGGCCGGAATCGATGCGTATGAAGAAGAAAAGTACAAGAAGGAGCTATTAGGGCGAGAATTGATGAAGAAGGAATACTTGAGTCCACTCTAGACTTTGTGTTCCTAACGACTCGATTTGAAGTACAAGATTATGATGGAGGCACACAATACACCATTTACAATCCATCTCGAAGTACTAAAATGTATCGTGATCTTCACATACATTTTGGTGGAACAATATGAAGAGAGAGATTGCAAAGTTTATCTCGATGTGTTTAACTTGTCAACGTGTAAAGGCGGAGCATCTTGTACCTAAGGGTCCGTTGCAACCACTTGAGATTCGAAATGGAAGTGGGAACACATTACCATGGATTTCGTTCACGGGTCTTCCTACGGTTTCTCGGGCATCAATGCTATTTGGGTTATTGTTGATAGATTAACCAAGTCTCGCTCATTTCTTGCCGACACGGAGACTTATTCACTTGAACGTCTTGCTAGTATGTGACGTGAATGAGATTGTGAGGTTGCATGGCATGCCTGTATCCATAGTTTGGATCGTGACCCAAGATTCACTTCAAGATTTTGGGTTAGCTTGCAAAAAGCTATGGGCACGCAGTTCTGATTGATTCGGCGTACCATCCTCAAAGCGGACGGACAATCGAAAAGGACTATTCAAACTCTTGTATTAATCATTTAATGCAACATAAATACTCTTCCTCCTCATATACTCATATATCCCACATTCATTGTAAAAATATCACCATTAATATATTATTAAAATAATATATTCAAATGAATTATTTTATCAGAAAAAGATAAAATATTAATTTTCAACAATTATCACATTTAAAATTTTTCTACATCTATATCCACATAAAATCAATATTTTCCTCATCATATAAATCAATAATTAATTATTCAAAAATAATATTACAGAATCACAATATTGATGACCCGAGGCGGTTCAGGAAAGAGGGGCTTCCAATAAGAATTTTCCTTCTTGGTAGCGTAATTAGGTGACCAAATCTCTCCTTAGACAAAACTTTCTAGACATTGTCAATAATGTTTTCTAATAATATTATTCAGATAATATGAATTATTGCTTCGATAATGGAAAATACTGTGTAGTGACAATTATTGAAACAACAGTAATATAAAATATCAACGCAGCAATTATTGAATCAATAAAATAAAATACTGAACAATAACTACTGTAACAATTATTGAGTAGTGCCTTCTTATGTAAGAATCAATAATTGGTGTAATACCGTGTGCTACTGTGCAACAACGCGTATTACTGTGTTTTAACCACCTAGTATTCCAACAGTATTAACGGTAACAACTACGCCGTTATTTATAAACAACTTGTATTTGTCGTTTTCTTCATCCAATCGCTTTCCGTTATGGGCCCACACAAGGCTGCGCCGTCGTACGAATATTCCCCGACAGCAAGAATATTCCACGACCAAACGAATATTCTCCTACAACAATGAGTATTTTATAACCACTTGCTTATTTGAAATATTTGCTCATTTTACCCATAACTAACCACATTAATCAAATCAACCCTTACTATTTCAAAATGATAAATAGAGGAAATTAAATTTCATTTATTAATAATTTGGGGTCTTACAACTTGTATTTTCGGAAGCATTCCTGTATTGAAAGTAAAATCAAGGCTTGCCATTTCTCCAATCCGTCTTTCTCTCTCCTCCCTCTCTAACTTCCAAATTTTAACTCTCAGATTTAACTTTCGTTCTCATTTCAAAGTCCATGCCTTTGTTTCCGTCCTCAAGTCACTGCAGTCCGAAACATGGAGAGCTGGAGCGGCAATAGCTTTCCATTGGAGAAGAGTTTTTCGATGGAAAACATTATCACCGAATCTTCAAGTTTGAATTTAAAATCGTTGAACTCCTTTCCGGAAACTTCCGGATTTGATTCCTTTGGAGTATCAACTAGGTTTATGCTTGATGCAGTTAGATCGCCGCACTCCTTTCCGAAAACCATTATGAACCTAGATGTAAGACCCCAACTTATTATTAATGAAATTTAATTTTCTCTATTTATTATTTTGAAATAGTAAGGGTTGATTTGATTAATGTGGATAGTTAGGGGTAAAATACGCAAATATTTCAAAATAAGCAAGTGGTTATAGAATATTCGTTTGGTCGTGGAATATTCGTACTGTCGGGGAATATTCATACGACGGCGCAACCATGTGTGGGCCCCATAACGGAAAGCGATTGGATGAAGAAAACGACAAATATAAGTGGTTTAAAATAACAAGGTGGTTGTTACATCAATTATCTCATAAAATACTTTTGTGGTTAAAACACGAAGATTACACCGTATTGCACCAATTATTGATTCTTACGTAAGAAGGCACTACTCAATAATGGTTACGAATTAATGTCAAAGATTTTATCGAGTTAATAATTGTCATATTGATATTTTATATCATTGTTTCAATAATTGTCATTACACAAAGATTTTCATTATCGGGCAATAATTCATATTATCCTAATAATATTATTAGATAACATTATTGGCAATGTCTAGAAAGTTCTGCCTAAGGAGAGGTTTGGTCACCTAATCATGCCAAAGTTAAGAAATTCTTATCGAAAGCCCCTCTTCTTGGAACCGCACGGTTGTCAATAATGTGATTCTCAGAATATTATTTATGAATAATTAATTATTGATTTATATGATGAGGAAAATATTGATTTTATGAGGATATAGATGGAGAAAATTTTAATGTGACAATTGTTGAAAATTAATATTTTATCTTTTCTCGATAAAATAATTCATTTAAATATATTATTTTAATAATATATTAACGATGATATTTTTACAATGAATGTGGGATATATGAGTATATGAGGAGGAAGAGTATTTTTGTGGCATTAAATGTTTAACACATGTTTTGTGTGTTGGTGGACCTGAATTATCGATCAAAATTTGATTATAAACTTGTAAAATCGTCCGTTTGTGAATTTCGATCAATTTCTGTTTGGAATTCGGAAAAACTTTCTTCTGCAAAGTTGTAGAGAATTGAATTTCCTATAAAAACTCGAGAGATTTGAATTTTCTGATAAAAGGGCTATTTATTATGAATTATTGAAGTTCCGAAGTTCCGAAATAATTAATTTTTGGGAGTTTTAGTTAATTATTTTGAGAAAAACGTTTTTGCAACTAAGTTGGCCTCACATGTGATTTAAATGGGCTGAGATTAGTTGTCTAAGGTGGGCTAAAGATAATATGAAAAATATATTAATATTATATTCAATTTTCTACTTTGGTGTTCTAAGCATTTTCCTATAAATAGGGTGCTTAGGTTAGAATTGAAAAACACACCAGAAACTAAAGTTTCTCTCTATTTCTCTCTCGATATATTGAGCATATTCTTGTGAGTATACTTTGAGTATTGTTAGACGGTGCAAGTTCCTTCAAAGACTATACCCGGTATTCCATTAAAGTACTAATCTTTCGAGGTAAGGGATGTTATTTTCTTCTCGGATGATATTATTTCTTCAATATCATTATCTTTGAAATATTGGTTGGAACTTTTTATCAAATTTGAAACTTTTCCATGTCGGGTTACTATTCATGAGAGTTACTATTCATGAGTTACTATTCACGATTTACTATTCATGAGTTCTTATTCACGAGTTACTATTCACGAGTACTATTCATGAAGCGTGAAGATGTTTTTGAGAAATTTCTATCTTTTGGTGTCGAGAGTTACTATTCACGTATCGGCACTATTCACGATATCTGACACTATTCAATTGAAAAATAAAATTTCTTTTTTTTCCAAAATATCTATTTTGGATACTAGCTTTCGATTGTATCCATGTTTTGATCATTCTTGAATTTTACACCACTATGATTATTTTTGAGGTATTTTTGAACATGGATAAAACAAAGTACGAATCCTTAATCCTTAATCCTTGTCATTTTGTTTTCTTTGGATTCGTTTTTTAAAAATATTTTCATCATCCTCCATCTTAAATGATGATATTATTGAATATCTTTGGCCTTGTAGTGCAAGATGAATGATTTCTGAAGAATATCTTTGGTAGTAGTGCAAAGATGAGCAGTGTTTAGATGAACATGACCTAACTGATGAATATCTTTGGCTGTAGTGTGCAAAGATGAATATTTGATTCCGGATGTATATTGATTGATGTTACAAGGATAAAAGATAGACGATGAACTTTTAAATTCATACATAGAAGATAGTAGTTTGCATTCTCTACTTAACTCTTCTAACGAATTATTATTTCCATTGCGAATATTGATTTAAAATTTGTTGTCTATTGTATTCTATTAGATTTTTCCCTGTTGAAGACTAACGGTAATTTGTTGTATATTATCTTAGTCATAATATTCTTTACTGGGCTAGTTGAGCTCACCCTTTTCCTTTTTGTTCCATTTTTCTTCTCAGGAGGCGAGAATATAGCGAGTACAAGTCGGGGTATGGAATGAAGGTTTTAGAAAGAATTGTTTAGTAGTCCTCACCATTTTTGTAAAATAATGTATCAATAAATGTGATGAGGATTTATTTGAGTATAGATATTGTCTAGAAGATAATATTTGTATTCAAACTCACAGTTTTACTGTTGTAATAATAAATTTGTAGTTGTTTATGTACCATGTATTGACAACTCAGAATGGGTGATGTATACCTATTTTGGGGGCGTCACACTAGATATATGCTTGATGCAGCTGATTAGGTCGGAAGGGATGAAAATAATAGTTTGACGAATTTACCCTTCAATATATAATAAATGTATAATCAAAAATTAAAATACTCATTTTTAGTTACTCATCAGTAGAGTTATGCCCCACCTAGAGAGCCACGTCATCGATTTATGACGTGGCAGTCTCAATTGAATGGAAGTGAAAAAAAAACTAATAGTTCAATTATCTAATTGAAAAATTAAAAAGTGGATCACCAAAGTAGAAAATGCCAGATAGTTTAGGGCATTGAAACATATTTAAGCCAAAATTCTAACTGGACATGAAAATTGGATCTAAAAATTAGACATAAGTGTATTTACATTTTATCTATTATTATTTTGACTCCCCAATAGGGATAAAAATACAAATAGGTAAAATTTAAATACACTCATGTCTAATTTTTATATCCACCTAGAAGAGCTCATATTATAATGTGAGTTTGAGAAGAAAAAATGAAGAAAATTTAAAATTATTAGAGAAGAGGACATATATCAATTTTTTTCAATTTTGAAAAAAATTAATTTAAAATAGTATAATTTATTTTATTTAGAGTCCTTCTACGCGGACCGATTTTTTGGACAGAAATATTAGACCGGTGGATCCAATATTTCACTTTACACCCATTTATCTCTCTTTTTCACTCTCTCCACTTCTCACTCCAATTTTATTTCACTTTCTCACTCTATACCCTTATCAATTTTCCCTCATTTTTTCTCTTTTTTTCTTACTTTATCAATATATTTTTAGAAAAGTAAAATTGGGATGAATTTCTTTTTAACTCATGATAATGTTCATGTCTACTATTTATATCAAAATTTATTATTATCAACTATATTTTATTTACTTATTTAATGTTAATCCTTTAAATTTATTTTTTACTTATTTAATATTTTTTCAAAAAAAAAAGTTTGAAAAGTTGTTAGCGTGTTAATTACTTTGATTTCCTAAGAAAAATGCTCCAATATTGTTATGTGTAACGAAGGATATAGACTTTTTATTTTAAAAATAAATGTAGGAAATTTTACCATTCCCATGAAATTCTCTCAAAATAAAACAAGTGCCTATTTCTTAAATAACGGAGGATATAGAATTTTGTATTTTTAAAAATAAATAGTTTTAGTTTAAATAATATAAATAGTACATTTATTATAAATTTAATGGATTAACATTTTATTAGTTAAACTTTTTTGGGAAAAATATTAAATAAGTAAAAAGAAAATTTAATGGATTAACATTAAATAAGTAAATAAAATAAAATCTAGTTGACAATAATAAAATTTGGTATAAATGGTAGACATGAACATTATCATAAGTTAAAAGGAATTCATCTCAATTTTACTTTTTTAAAAAGTATTGATAAAGTAAGAAAAATAGAACTAAAATAAGTAGAGAAAATTGATAAGTGTATAAAATGAGAAAGAGATATAAAATTGGAATAAAAAATGGAGAGAGTGAAAAAGAGAGATAAAGAAGTGTAAAGTGAAATATTAGACCCACCGGTCAAATATTCCTGTCTAACAAGTCTGTCCATAATAGACTTATTGTTTATTTTATCTTAATGAGATTATTTTTGATAATCACTATAAGAATATTGTCCACGTTGGAATTTTTTTATGGTTTTTATTATAGATCATGATTTTTAATGGTGATTTTAGAAAAAATTGACATAAATGTTGATGAAATTTGAAAATTTGATATTAATGGGGTCAGTTGCTAGTTGGTTAAGATTTAAATGAATATACTAACTCATTTAAATTTTTAGGTTTTAATAATCGAGATGACTCATCGTTTGACTACGTAAAATTGGTTCACAATCGAATTCATAGAGTTTGGGAGTTTGTTTAAATGAGGGGAATGTGTTAAGTACTCTCCGACTTTCATGAAATACGGTTATCACTTTCCTAATATTTTTCTTTAAAGATTAAATATAGTGTCTTGAAAAACGTGAAGTTTATGTTTGTGTTCCGTGCCTATATGAATTATGTCGTTGGGAAACATCTAATGTATCGTCTCCTATAGTCAATTTGATTTCGTAATTTGAAGTTGAAATATAGGGTGTCTACTTCTAGAGTCATATCGTAATATGTAAATAACCTAGGGCTCGTCTCCTAAGGGATCTAGAATGCTATAAGAGCTTCAAATGAAGAAATAACCATAAATAAACAAAGCTCAAACATAATAATTCACAAAATATGTGAAGCCCCCAAAATAGGTTAACACAACCCATTTTGAGTCGCCAAAATACATACTACAAAATTCAAAATTTTCTATTTACAACTATTGAATTATCGTGCAAAATACGACAACACATATACTGTGAGTTTTAATAAAAGTATTGTACCGTATCTAGTACGACAATATCCACACTCAACTTAAATTCTGAATACAATTATTGTCACACTATTTTATAATGCATTAAGATACTTTTACAGTTTCGGACCATCACTCCATTCCCCAGCTAGTCCCAGCTATACTCTCATTTCCTGAGAAGATCAATGGAATAAAAAGAAAAATGGTGAACTCAAATAGCCCAGTAAAGTATATCATGACTAAGATAATAAAAAATAAATTATCTTCAGCCTTCAACAATAATAAATCAAAGAGTTATGATAATGCAACTTTCAATAATAACTACAGCAGAAAAAACAATCCACTAGAAGAGTCAAGTAGAGCATGATGTCTACTATCTTTTATGATTGAAAAGTTCATCATCAATATTTTATCCCTGTAACACCAATCAATAATTATGAAAATCAACAATTTATCTTTGCACCACGGGTAAAGATATTCATTTGTATTACCAGCAGTTATGATCATGCCAAACACCAGTCCATCTTTGCACTACGGGCCAAATAAAGCTTTCACCACAAGCATTTATCTGTAACACCAAAGGTCATGATTATACCAATACACAATTCCTGATCATAATCATACAAATCAACAGTTCATCTTTGCACTACGAGCCAAAGATAGCTTTTCACCATAATTTATGTATAAGGATTATAACAATGATATAAATGATGAATAGAAATAATAAGAATAATAAGATCAAGAATGAACATTAGAGATTTATAATTTTATTTATCCAGTTCAAGAATGTTCAAATTGTCAACATGATAACCAAAACGTGGATTCAAATTCAAGAATAATATTTAAGATTTATATTTCAAAGATAACGATTAAAATTCAATAAAAAGATTCAGGTAAATGAAATGATACTAGATGAACTGCAAACCTCTAAAGAATTTCTAATCATTTTAGGAATTATAAAAGCAATACTTACCATAGTAAGTTTAGATTTAGGAGTATGAAAGAAAGTGACATCCCTTATAGATATGAAAGAAATGATATCCCTTTACGAATATGAAAGAAATAATATCTTTTACCTTAGTAAAAGACTAGATCTGACTAGTATAAAGGAGATTATCCTGAGAAAATCTTGCACTATAAGCTACACTCAAAATATCTTTATACTCAAAAGAAATACACACAATATTATAGAAGAAGAATTTTGTGATTCTGGTGTGAGTTTCATACCTTAGCAAAGCAAGCTATTTATAGAAAAATGCTTAGCACACCAGGTTTGACTAAACCATCACCGGAGCATGCCAACGAGGAAAATTCGTCTGGCGAATTTTATTTTTCAACGTTTAATTTTTTTTTATAATATAACATTCTAATAAAACATATAACTTTATATTTAATATAATATATTCTAATAAAACAAACAACTTTTTAAAAGTTTTCTGTTTTATTAATATTATAATAATAATAAAATAAAAACTGAAACATAATTTCTGTCGACGATTTGACAAATTGGCAAATGGTGGTTCCATGGAATAATAAGTCAAAGTTACAACAAACGCTCATTTTAAACCCCCTCTATTTAACATAAATTAGATAATTATCTACCCCACATTACTTATTATAATTATTCTTAATCAACACCTTTCATTATTCAATAATTGTTTAATATTACAGACTCACAATATTGATAACCAGATCGTTCCTAAGAAAGAGGGGGCCTTTCGTATAAACGACGTGTAATTAATTAACCTCTTTCCTTGATAGAATTTCTAGACATTGTCAATAATGCTAACTGATTAATAATATCATATCAAATAATATGAGTTACTGTGTCGTATCAATTATTGGTTTAATAACATAAAATACTGTGTAGATGTTACTGTAATAATTATTGAATCAATATTATGAGATAATATGCAGTAACTACTGCGACAATTATTGAATAAAATATTGAGTGGCTTCTATTATAGCAATTATTAAATCAATAATCAAATGTACTGTGAAATACTATGCGTTACTGTGGAATACCGCGTACTACTATGGAATAACGTGTATTACTGTACTTTTATCGCTTGGTATTTTAACAGTTAACAGTAAAAGTTCTGCTGTCAATTATTAAAAAAAATTATTTTTATCGCTTTCTACATCTGACAGTTATTCCGTTGTGGGGCCTACTAATGATTGATTATTTTGGCGCCGTCGTACGAATATTTTCCAACAAAAAGAATATTCTCCGACAACTGTTAACTTTGTATAATTTGTACATATCACCTATAACTATAACATTTATTAAATCAATAACTTACTATTAAATCTTATTCATAAAAAGTTGGAGTCTTACAAAATAAGCTATAACTATTATAATGATGAGAAATGGACGTTGGGAGTAAGAGTTTTGTTAGGAATTTGCATGTAGATTAGAATGTTGTTTTATTGAGGGGAAGGTTGCTTAGAATCTACATGAGATTTCAAATGTATAAGATTTAATGATTAAATACTTAAAGTATATTTGTATGCATAAGTTTTGTAAAGTCCTTAACTAAGGTATTTATCACTATAAGAGAAAGGCGATATGGTGATGAAATATGGCGACCAGTGGTAAAACCCGTCACCATATGACTTATAAGTCGACATGTATTTATATCTCGTCGGTATAGATTAGGCGGGAAGGCTGACACTAATTTAATGGTACTAAAAAAACTAAGGCGATCGTAGTACCGTCACTATAGGTGTTAAAATACCGTCGCTATAAAGGTATAAGGCGAAGATTTATACCCGATCAATATACATTAGGCAGGAAGTCTAGCACCACTATATTAGTACCGACAATTGTAGCATCGTTGCTATAGGATTTGAAATACCGTTACTATAGGAGTATAAGCCAAAATAAAATTATATGCGAATGTCCCTCCATTATTTTCACTCCTGCAATGGACCTTTTGGCACTTGATGCTCCGCCTTGACACGTTGAAAAGTTAAACACCTTGAGATAAACTCCGCGATCTCTCTTTTCAGATTGCTCCACCAAAATGTATGTTGAAGATCACGATACATTTTGGTACTCCCAGGATGGATTGCAAACGGTGTATTGTGTGCCTCCATCATGATTTTATACTTTAAATCAGGGTCGTTAGGAATACAAAGTCTGGAGTTGACTCGAAGTATTCCTTCTTCATCGATTCTTGTTTCCGTAACAACACCTCCTTGTACTTTCTTCCTCATACGCATCAGCTTCATGTTCATAGCTTGAGCAACTTTAACTTTATCGATTAAAGTCGGTTATACTCGTATATTTGCCATCATCACGTGGGTCCCTGAAGTCTTTAACTCTATCTCCATCCTTTGTAAGTCATACCAAATGGGCCTTTGCGTTGACAATATCGCACTCGTACCCGCATATGATCTTCTACTCAATGCGTTAGCTACTACGTTCGCTTTTCCAGGATGGTATTGGATGGTATGATAGTAATCTTTCAACAGCTCGAGCCAACTTCGTTGTCACATGTTGAGTTCCTTTTGGGTGAAAAAATATTTGAGGCTTTTATGATCCGTATAGATCTCCACTTTCTCCCCATACAGGTAATGTCTCCAGATCTTTAGTGCGAAAACGACTGCTGCCAACTCTAGATCATAAGTAGCATAATTCCTCTCATATTCTTTGAGTTATCGTGAGTCATAGGCTATGATTTTCCCATGTTGCATGAGAAAACATCCTAACCCTCTGCCTGAAGCATCGTTGTAGATGACACATGTAAGACCCCAACTTTTATGAATAAAGATTAATTTTTCTCAAAATATATTTTTAAATATTATGATGTGGATTTGATATAATGTTATAGTTGTGGGTATTATTTATAAATTTTGTAAAGTAAGCAAGTGGTTATATAATATTCGATTAGTCAGGAAATATTTGTTTTAACAGGGAATATTCGTACGACGACACAATCATTGGTGGACCCCACAACGGAAGTATTGTCGTAGTTAGAAAAGCGATGAAATTATCTTTTATAAAAATAACTAAAAGTTTTACCGTTAAACTGCTTGAACTACACGGTGGTAAAAGTACATTAATACTCGTTGTTGTATAGTAGCACACACGGTATTGATTATTGATGCTTACGTGAGAAGTCACCGGTTATACTCAATTATTGCTATGATGAGTTCTTTGCGTAATATCTCTCATATTATTGATTCAATTATTGTCACAATATCATCTCGCATAATATCTTATATTATTAAATCAATAATTGAGACGACAAAGTTATTCATATTATTATTTGCAATATTGACAATGTCTAGAAAGTTCTGTCAAGGAGAGGTTTGGTCACTTAATTGCGCGTCAATAGGGAGAAATCCTTATCGGAAAGCCCCCTCTTTCCTGGGAATAATCTGGTTGTTAAATATTGTGAGTTATAATATTAATGATGAATAAGTTCGTGTTGATTAAAGATGAAATTGATATTTTCATTGTGTTGGAATTATTAGTGTTAGTGGAAATTGACATCTATTTCGATAATAATGGATGTCTGGAGGTTATATTAACTAATCGGGTAATTAATCGGATAAATTAGCAATTAATTGCTATTAATTCACATGTTTATAACTATTTATTCACATGTGTGTACTATTGATTCACATGCATATACTATTAGGGAAGGTCGTACAAGATTGATAACACTTGCATGACTAAATTAAAAATGTAGGAAAGGATGAAGGTATTATATTATAATATTTCGAGCTCCAAAATGTGCAATTATCGAAACTATGTTTTCCTATAAATAGAAGCTCATTCTTCTTTCATTATCACCAATTCACTAAGATTCACAAGTGCAATTATAGAATGAGAAGCTATAGAGAGAGAAGCTTTAGAGAGAAAGTAGAAGAGAAGTCTGCTACCTCATTATTCCAGTATCCAGTCTTCTTCTGAGGTAATGAGTATTATTTATTTCATATTCAGAAGAGATATTATTTTTCATATTCGTATGAATATTATTTTCGTTCAATATTCATAACGAATATTACTTTCGTTCAATATTCATAACGAATATTATCTTTGTTCAATATTCGTTGGAATATTATTTTCGTTCAACAATCGTAAGAGATTTTATTTTTTTCAGTATTCATAGGAATAATATTGTCTTCCATACTCTGTAGTATTTGAGTAATATTATTTCATCTCGTATTCCTGATTATACCCTCATTTTGTTAAAGTATTGCTTCTATACTCCGTGAAATTAGTAGAATATCCTTGAAATTTGCGCTTCATCTAGTATCGTTTCACAAGGATATTCTCTGCACATTTTTGTTAAATTTTAAGCTTTTCATGCCGGAGTACTGTCAATGAGTAGTATTCATTTTTATGGTACTATTCACAAAGTACTATTCACAGGTACTATTCATAAAGTACTATTCACGAGTACTATTCACAAAGCACTATTCACGGGGTACTATTCCTGAAGTACTATTCACGGGGTACTATTCACTCGAATACTATTCACCCATGAAATTATTCATGACAAAAATTGATTTCTTTGCTGTCCAAATCATTTTTGATGCAATATTATTCTTGAATTTTACTCCACAAAGCAGTATCATGTTGACAATTTGGACATTATTGAATTTTGGATAAATTAAGTTAAAATCTTTAAAAATTTATCCTTTGTTTTCTTTTAATTGAATTCTTATATCATTGTTATCATCATCATGCTTATATTGTGATAAAAATCATCTGTGGCTTACGTGCATAGATGTACTATTGATTGGTATGATTATGACCAGGGATTATTCGGTATAATCATGACCGTAATGTTACAAATGTTGTGGTACAAATATCCGCATTGGCATGTAGTGCATTGATGGACAGTAGTTGGTATGATTATGACCAGAGATTATTCGGTATAATCATGACCATTGATGATTACATGAATATCCTTGGCCCGTAGTGCAGGGATGATTCGATGATGTGGTTTATTTATTAAGCTGAGTCTCAATGATAAAATTGATGATAAACTTTTTAAATCATAGAAGATAGTAGATATCATGCTCTACTTGACTATTCTAATGGATTGCTTATTCCGCTGTAGTTAAACTTGATGTTTATTATATTTTATCAGTTTAACACTGTTGAAGGCTAACGATAATTTATTCTGCATTATCTTAGTCATAATATTTCTTACTAGGCTAGTTGAGCTCACCCTTTTGCTTTCATTGTTCTCTTCAGGAAATGAGAACGTAGCTGGGACTAGTCGGAGAACAGAGTGACGGTCCGACATGGTGGCTATAGTATTTGTAAGACCCCGAATTTTATGAAATAAAAGTATTAAAATTTTCTTATAATTACTATTCAGTAAATGGTTAAATTGATAAAAGTTAAAGTTAAGGGTGATATATGAATTTTTTTTCAAAATACACAAGTGGTTATAAAATATTCATTGTTGTTTGGAATATTCGTTTGGTCATGGAATATTCTTTACGTAGGGGAATATTAAATGCGACCAGTAGCAGCCATTTATGGGCCCCATAACGAATAACTGCCGAATGAAGAAAATGACAAAATTAAGTTTTTATAAATAACGGCGTAATCGTTACCTTTAACATTGTTGGAATACGGTTGGTAAAATAAAATGTAATGGCGTTGTTGCACGATGTACTGCGGTATTACACGATATTTTTGAATTATTGATTCTTACGTAAGAAGAAGCACTACTCAATAATTATTACGATAATTCTTGTTCAATATTTTATTTTATTGATTCAATAGTTCTTGCGTTGATATTTTATATTATTGTTGTTTCAATATTTATCAACGCATAATATTTCTCATTATCGGATCAATAATTCATATTATTTGAATAATATTATTACATAGCATTATTGGCAATGTCTAGAAAGTTACATCGAGGAGAGGTTTGGTCACCTAATTGCGCTCGATGAGGAGAAATTCTTATTGGAAAGCCCCTCTTTCAGGAAGCAGCCTCGGTTGTTATAATTGTGATTACGTAATATTATTTGTGAATAATTAATTATTGATTTATATGATAAGGAAATATTTATTTGATGTGGATATAAATGATGGATTTATTTATGTGGTTATAAATGAAGGAATTAATGTTAAGGTATTTTATCAGTATTTTTGTCGGAATGAAGGTATTAAAAATTAAACCAGTGTTTTTTAGATATATTGCGTGAGTTATAATTTTTAATCCGACCGTTGGATCGTTGTAATTTTTGGATATGTTATACATATATAAGTTAAGTATATGTCCACAAATTTTGAACCGTTAAAAATGAACGTATGATTTATTATGAATTTTAAGAGGTGACTGATTCGGAAATTAGGTTTATAAATGATTTTGGTGAAAAATTCTAGAATTGGTGGGCCCCACTTGTGGTTGGTGAAGAAATGTGCTGAATTTTATTTCAAATGTGGTGGGTGGGAATAGTAGCAGGTAAAGCCATCATGTTGCAGGTTAAGTCTGCTAAAATTTTCCTATAAATAGAGAGCTAAGTTAGAATTGAAAATCACACCAAAAACAAGTTTTCTCTCTTTCTCTCTCTAGATTATTGAGTGTATTTTGTGAGTATTTAGATACTTGGTGAGTTGATATTCATCAGTGCAAGTTTCCTTTAGCGTCATATCCGATATCCAGTCAGAAGTGCTGCTCTTTTGAGGTAAGGGATAGTAAGGGATTTTAAGGGTTATTATGTTTTTCATTCGTACTTCTTCCGACCTTGAAAAATTCTGGAAAAATTTGAAATGATATGTTGATGAGTTTTATTGATTGTGTCCAAAAATGGTGATTTTTGGATGTATAGATTAAGAGTTATGAATTTAATGAGAAAAGACTATTTTAAAAGTAACTGCTTATAACTCCTTGTGGTTAACTCCAAAATTGATAAAATTTTTATTGGGACTACATCTATATAATATCGATTGTACTCTCTGTGAATTTGAAATTTTGGATAAAAAAGTACAATTTATGATAAATGTCTAAATATTCGGCGGTTTTGGCCATATGAAAAATAGTAAATGAATTTTAAAAATTCTAAGAAAAATATATGTTCAATATGGGACTATATTCTGCTAAATCCCAGAAAAGAAATATTTTTGGTACTGATTTGGAATTTTTTATGAAAATGGACTAGTTATGAATAAATGAGTTAAATATGTTATGTGAAGGAAGAAAATTGGAAAATATGATTTTATGGCTTGAGAATCATATATGTGGTATATGCAGATTTTTGATGAGGGTTTTAGTTATTGGTGATGAAATCTTATAAGTTTGACATTTTATGATGATTAAATGCATTATTTAGTAAAGTGTAAACAATTAAAATAAATTGTTTATAAGTTTAAGAAATGTTATTCTTTCAATATCATTATACCGAAATATTGGTATGGATTTTATTGTGGAATTTTTACCTTTTTGTGTCAGAGTTACTATTCATGAGTTAATATTCATGAGTTACTATTCACGAGTTACTATTCACGAGTTACTATTCACTACAAAATTGGTTTCTTTTTCTAACCAAATTATAGTTGATTTATGAATATTACTCTGGAGATTAAAACTATATATTGATTATATTGATTATATTATCATATATAACATTTTTATAACCTTGATGTTGAAATTCTCTTTCACTGGAATGTAAAAATGAGTAGATTATTGGTATGATCATGACTAGGGTTCTCTTTGGCCAGTAGTGAAAAGTTGAATTGTGACTGGTATGATCATGACCATTGAATTTATAATTGAATATCTTTAGCTTAAGTGCAAAGGTGAATTGATCAACATGGTTATAATTATTGTTTATATAAATTATGAAGTGATTATATATTTCATTGAGATATTAATATCTTTGGCCTGTAGTGAAAAGATGAATTGTTGATGAATATCTTTGGCGAGTAGTGAAAAGATGAATGTTAATGAATATCTTTGGCCCGTGGTGCAAAGAAGACACATTGTTGAATATCTTTGGCGATTAGTGCGAAGATGAATCAGGATGAATATCTTTGGCCGTAGTGCAAAAGATGAATTTATTAGTATGATTATGAGCAGAACTGTGATTTGGCATAACCATGATCTTTGATGTTTTAGGTAAAGACATGTGATGAAAATTATATTAAATCTTGGAGTGCGAAGAGGAATTTAGAATCACAATTATGATTATGAGATATTCATATAATTATGGAAAGGAACTGTTGATTGATGTTACGAGGATAAAACATTGTTGGTGGACTTTTAACATGGAGAAGATAATAGGCTATATTGTTTATTTGACTCTTCTAATGGATTGCTTTCGTTCATTGCAACTATGGTTGAAATTTTATCATCCACCATATGTTCTAAATCTACGATTTGTTATTGATGAAGGCTATTGATAATTTAATTATCATTAGTCATGATATTCTTTCTTGAGCTAGTTGTGCTCACCCTTTTGCTTCACAATTCCTTTCGGGTAATAAAAGTGTAAATTTGGGTGTCGAGCGGGGGTAACAAGGAATAGAATCGGTGGTCTCTAGTATGTGGAGTTCTCCTAAACAAAGCAGTATAAACAAGTGTGTTGTATACATCTTTTAGTAGTTATATTTGGTGAATCATATAGGGAGAGAACCCAACCCAACATTGGAAGGGTGTTTGCCACTATCATCTACAAGATGTCTAATGACATCTGACCTCGTGTCATCATAAGGCGAGGTTGTGCTCATCCACTTCCTTTGAGTATATTCTGAGCACTACTACCTATATAATCTTGGTGTTTGTTTGAAGTATAATTCTCAATTTGAGACAGGTGGAGATAATGATAAGTCGAGAAGACTCACCATTGGGAAGAATATGATAGTAATCTTCTCGTTTTTTCTTTGAATTCTATTAGGTTGACCAGGATAATTTTGTGGCCATATGATATCTATCATAACCTAGAAGCATGGCCTCCCATGTATGAAGGTTTCCTTGAGCACTTCCCAAAGATTCTAATTTCTAAAAGCAGTTTTTGACTATACATTTATGTAAGGTGTCATTGTGACGTCTTATCCAAGGTTGGGATGAGAGTCACATTGGTATATATTTTGTATCCAAACTCACAAGATATGTGTTGTTGTATTTTGCATTGACAATTGTTGTAATAAAGTTGTAGTTGTTTTCTATACCATGTATTTGGCGACTTAGAATGGGTTGGATGGAATGGACCTATTTTGGGGTTGTCACATTTGGTATCAGAGCTTAGGGATATGGTCTCTGGCGGAGATCGGGAAATATAACTAGGAGGGGAGAGATGAGTAAATCATTCGCTAGTGTGTCCTACCTAAGCTTATTTGTTGGTTAGTCATAATATCGGGATATTATGTGATATGTTAATTTGTTTAAATTAAACCTTGTTTTATGGCGATTTGAGAATGGTCATTGAGAATGTTAACAATGGAGTGAATGAGACCGTGGGGATACCTCTAATCACCAACCGTGATAATGTGATATCGGTGAAGAAGAAAATTAGAAATCCATGTGGTGAGTGAAGAATTGATAGTTACTTTTAGAGATAGTCAGCAGAGGTAACAAATGTGAGAGTGAGGAAGAAGAAGAGAGGTACGAGGAGAGTTTATTAGAGGTATTATATGATCAAAATGTAGAATTTCAAAATCGTATTCATGAGTTAGAAGAGCGAGAAATTTGAAGAATCGGTGAAAGGTCAGGAACAAAAGGATCTGACAATTCAAGCTTGTGTTACCCGATATGTGATGCTTGAACAGAAGCATTCTTTGGCGAGTATAAGATGATAAAGATGGAATCTGAGCTGAAAGAAGAAAAAACTGAACGAGTAAGAATGAATGATTCATGGGTAAAAGCCACACGACACGTGGATATTGTGGAAAGAGATGTCCGATCTAAGAAGGCTAAAATAGATGACATGAATTTCTCTTTTTGGAAAGAAATTGGGAGAACCCAACATCGAGTTTTTAATTACCACATGCAGAGCTAATCCAACTGAATTTGATATGGATCAAGATTGATGATTAAAATCATGAATCGAGAGTCTGACGAAGGCGGATTGAGGGAGGAATATGCCTATAGAAAAGTATATTCCAACGGTAGTGATGACGCCAAATCTTTGCCCAGCATAAATCAAAGCCGTAGTTCGAGGATGGCGGTTGTAATGACTTCCCAACAAATGAGGAACCCAAATGAAGTTATCACGGAGATGAAAGCAATGGAGAAATCATGATGGCCGGGGAGATAGAATCGAAATGGAAGCAAGGTATTCTCAACTTTTGAAATACCGTGTACGTAAATTTCGGGGACAAAATTTCATAAGGAGGGAGATTGTAAGACCGAATTTTATGAAATAAAAGTATTAAATTTTTCTTATAATTACTATTCAAGAAAATGGTTAAATTGATAAAAGTTAAAGTTAAGGGTGATATATAAATTTTTTTTTCAAAATACATGAGTGGTTATAAAATATTCATTGTTGTCGGGGAATATTCGTTTGGTCGTGGAATATTCTTTACGTAGGGGGAATATTAAATGCGACCAGGCGCGACCATTTGTGGGCCCCACAATGTAATAACTGTCGGATGAAGAAAATGACAAAATTAAGTTTTATAAATAATGGTGTAATCGTATGCTTATCATTGTTGGAATACCCTTTGGTAAAAAATAAAGTAATACTGGCGTTGTTGATAAGTAGCACACCAGTATTACATGTATTTTGAATTATTGATTCTTACGTGAAGAAGGCACTACTCAATAATTGTTACAGATAATTATTTATTCAATATTTT
Organism: Panax quinquefolius; assembly: GCA_020205615.1. NCBI lineage: Eukaryota > Viridiplantae > Streptophyta > Magnoliopsida > Apiales > Araliaceae > Panax > Panax quinquefolius. The sequence continues at coordinate 129,721,409 of CM035172.1, read as the reverse complement.
ATTTTATTGATTCAATAGTTCTTTGCGTTGATATTTTATATTATTGTTGTTTCAATAATTGTCAATGCATAATATTTCTCATTATCGGATCAATAATTCATATTATTTGAATAATATTATTAGATAGCATTATTGGCAATGTCTAGAAAATTTCATCGAGGAGAGGTTTGGTCACCTAATTGCGCCAAAGATGAGGAGAAATTCTTATTGAAAGCCCCTCTTTCTGAGGAACTACTGGTTGTTATAATTGTGATTACGTAATATTATTTGTGAATAATTAATTATTGATTTATATGATAAGGAAATATTTATTTGATGTGGATATAAATGATGGATTTATTTATGTGGTTATAAATGAAGGAATTAATGTTAAGGTATTTTATCGAGATTTTTAGCCGAATGAAGGTATTAAAAATTAAACCAATGTTTTTTGAGATATATTATGTGAGTTATAATTTTTAATCCGACCGCTGATCGTTATAATTTTTGGATATGTTATACATATATAAGTTAAGTATATGTCCACAAATTTTGAACCGTTAAAAATGAACGTATGATTTGTTATGAATTTTAAGAGGTGACTGATTCGGAAATTAGGTTTATAAATGATTTTGGTGGAAAATTCTAGAATTGTGGGCCCCACTTGTGGTTGGTGAAGAAATGTGCTGAATTTTATTTCAAATGTGGTGGGTGGGAATAGTAGCAGGTAAAGCCATCAGGTTACAGGTCAAGTGTGAGACCCCAGATTTTATCAATAAAGATTTAAATTTTGTCGAAATAATTTTTAATATTATGGTGTGAATTTGAGATAATATAATAGTTGTGGGTAGTATTTATAAATTTTGCAAAGTATGCAAGTGGTTATATTATATTCGATTGGTGGGGAATATTCTATTTAGCGAGGAATATTCGTATAACTACTCAATCATTGGTGGACCCCACAATGTAATTATTGTCGGATTGAGAAAATGACAAAAATATTTTATTGAAATAACGGCGGAAGTTTTACCATTGATACTGTTGAACTACTCGGTAGTAAAAGTACAGTAATACGTGTGGTTGATTCAAATAAATACTTTCACGTTACCTGTCGATCTTATCTTTTTGAAAATACTTGCCTTTGATGTGATTTTAGGAATCAATTGGTTAACTACTCATCATGCTTTTCATAAGGTTGTTAGCTTTTATATTCATAACCAACTCGTTATATCTAATTCAAAGTAACCAAACCCTAAAGTTAATCAACATTATATCGCTTTATAAGTAAAGAGCCCCGATCATTTCGTTGTTAACTTCCTTGTGTGGAATGCACCGCCCGACACTTTACAGTAGGCGACGTCGTGGATCAAGATTGCAAGTTGATAGGTATCATTGTGAGGTGCTATCCAGGTTAAGGGATAGAAGTCACAGTTGGTATTAATGTGACGTCTTATTCAAGTCTTGGACGAGAGTAATGATTTTGAATGATATTTCTATCATTAATAAATTTCTTGACGATTCTTGAAGATTTCTAGCCTACCCTAGAGCGTGAAATCGAATTTTGTATTGACCCCAAAGATAAAAACCCATTTCTTAAACCTCAAATATTTCTTCAACTAAAAGGATCATTTACGAGTATTATGATGAAAGTCATAATAAAAGCATTGGACTAATGAAAATCATGGGTATATGAAGTATTAGTAAATGTTATGATGAGTTATGTTGGTTATTATGTGAAAACATGAAAGTTTCTTAGAAATCACAAAGAGTTGAAAATCGATTTTGGAGAAAAGCGTAACATGAAATTCAATTGACCATATCTCCTATTATATTTTGAATTTTGAATGTGGTCAAGTCCTAGAGTTAGATCTATGAGTTACCTAACTAATCCAAGTGGAATTACTGGAAAAGGTGTTGTAGATTTTTGTGTGGACTGATTTTAGCAAAGGAGTGCAAAGCTGCAAAAAAGCCGAAAAAGCTCACGCCATGATTTTAGAGGGGCTGTTTCGGCCACTTAAATTATGAGAAAAATTCTGGCCTTTTGGGACATGAAGGTATATGGTATAAAGTACCTCCTGTCCAAAAATGAGCTCATTATGACTTAAAATGAGCAAGTTATGACTATTTCAATATTTAGGTTTTTCCGATTTAAAACGCTATAACCTGGAGTTCTATAACTCCGATGACCATGAAATTTAAACTGAAGCTCACATTAACATGTGTAAGGTCCTGCCAAGGTTTGGGAATTTTGGAGTTAAACTTGAGGTAGCTAATTTCTTAAGGAATTAATTAGAAATTAATTTTTGAAAAATAGTAAATGAATTTTAAAAATTCGAGAAAAATATATTTTCATTATGGGACTATATTATGCTAAATCCCAGAAAAGAATTATTTTTGGGACTGATTTGGTATTTTCATAAAAATAGTTTAGTTACGAACATATGAGTTAAATATGTTATGTGAAGTAACAAAGTTGAAAATAAGATTTTATGGCTAAAGAATCATATATAGAGTATATGCATATTTTTTTTGATGAGGGATTTGATCATTAGTGATGATATCTTATGAGTATGGCATTTTGAATGATTAAATGCATTATATGGTAAAGCGTAAACAATTGAGATAAATTATTTATAAATTTAAGAAGTGATTAAAATATTGTTATAATATTAATGATATTAGATTATGAGATTATTAAGTGATTGATAACATGGGGATATTCTTGAATCTTGGGAAAATTATATTATAAATGTTTAATATTTATCCTTTATCTCATTGATTGATTCTTTATATCATTATCCTCATGTTTATATTATGTTGAAAGTCATCTCGTGGCACAGAAGTGCATAGATGGACTTGGTATGATTATGACCGTGGATTGTTCGGTATAATCATAACCGTAATTGAAAACACGATTATCTTTGCACGTAGTGCATGGATAATTGTGGTCGTGATACTAATGAATACACGATTATCTTTGGTAGTAGTCGTGAGTTGTAATACTAATGAATACACGATTATCTTTGGTAGTAGTGCATGGATAGTTTGTGGTCGTGATACTAATGAATACACGATTATCTTTGGTAGTAGTGCATGGATAATTTGTGGTCGTGATACTAATGAATACACGATTATCTTTGGTAGTAGTGCATGGATAATTTGTGGTCGTGATACTAATAAATACACGATTATCTTTGGTAGTAGTGCATGGATAATTTGTGGTCGCGATATTAATAATGAATACACGATTATCTTTGGTAGTAGTGCATGGATAATTCGTGTTCGTGATACTAATGAATATCCTTGGCCGTAGTAGTGCGGGGATGATTCGATGATATGGATTAATTATTGAAATGAGTCTCAAAGAATGAAATATTAATTCATGAATGTGGTAAAAGTCATCTTTAGTCAGTAGTGCGTTGATAGACTTGGTATGATTATGACCAAGGATTATTCGGTATAATCATGACCAGTAATTGAAAACACGAATATCCTTGGCGATTGGTGCATGGATAATTCCCGGTTGTGATACTATTAAGTCGCTGCGTCTCAAAGATTATTGGTTTTACAACAGTTGTATATCTTTAGCATGTAGTGCAAAGATGAATTGTTAATGAATATCTTTGGCGGATTAGCGAGATGAATTTAATATTTTTAACGATAAAGGTATTCAAGGTATCCTCACCTCTTTATCATACCAGTATACGCATTCTAATTTCGAGGGCTTAAATTCCATAAGGAGGGAGATTGTGAGACCCCAGATTTATCAATAAAGATTTAAATTTTGTCGAAATAATTTTTAATATTATGGTGTGAATTTGAGATAATATAATAGTTGTGGGTAGTATTTATAAATTTTGCAAAGTATGCAAGTGGTTATATTATATTCGATTGGTTCGGGAATATTTGGTTTAGCGAGGGAATATTCGCATAACTACCAATCATCATTAGTGGACCCTAAATGAAATTATTGTCGGATTGAGAAAACGACAAAAATATTTTATTGAAATAACTATGGAAGTTTTACCATTGATCTTTGTTGAACTACTTTCGGTAGTAAAAATACAATGAATACGTGTGGTTGCATAGTAGCACACCAGTATTGATTATTGATGCTTATGTGAGAAGTCACTCGGTTTGATTCCATTATTGTCGATTAATAATATGAATTATTATAGCGATAATGACGTTTTGTTTTATTCAGATTATTAACGTAATAAAATGCGAAACATCTTTTATATAAAATGAATACTTTATTAAAGTTATTACATAAATAGAATATATTATATTTTATTATGCATAGTGTTGCATAGTGTTTTGCATAGTGTTTTGCATAGTATTGCATAGTGTTTGCATAGTAAAATGTTTTTATATAAATAGAATATATGATATTTTATTTAAAAGATTTTGCTTTAAATATGGACCGTCGATTAAAGTAAATCAATCTGGATCGCTCATGGATTAATTACTATGCATTCTATTTTCCTATAAATAAAGCTCATTCCTTCATTATTTTCTTCTACTAATTCACCGAAACTTTAGAGAGAGAAATTATAGAGAGAAGCTATAGAGAGAAAATCTATAGAGGAAAGAAGAAAAGTATTCCTTACTTCACTTTTCTAATATTCGATTCTTCTAAGGTAAGGGGTATTATTTGTTGTACAGTAAAGGGTGTTATTCTTTCATATTCATGAAGAGAACTTCATTATTCCATTCATTATTATTCATTTGAATAACTTTTGTAAAAGTGGTATACCCTATACATAACTTCAGATACGCTGTATACCCTATACTTGGTGAAATCCTTATATTATTCCATTCTTATTTATTCTGTTGGAATAACTCAGATATCTGAATCCCCTATACTTGGTGATCTTCTTCATTATTCCATTCTTTATTATTCTGTTGGAATATCCATGCATGTGTTTTACACCTGGACTTCAGTTCCATTGTTTATTATTCCGCATTTATTATTACATTTGGAATATCACATGCGTGTTTTACAATTTGACCGGTTCCATTGTTTATTATTCAAAGATTTATTATTACATTAGATCATCCCATGCTTGTGAATTTCACCGACCGGTTCCGTTATTATTATTACATTGGAATAACTTGTCATCATGCAATACCGCATGCATGGTGATTTCTTTTATTATTCCATTCTTTATTATACCCAAATAGTTAAAACTTTGACTTCTATACTCCATGAAATTAGTAGAATATCCTTGATATTTGCGTTTCATCCAAAGATATCTTTCATGGAAATATTCTTCCGATCATTCTTGAATTTTACTCTACAAAACAATGATCATGTTGACAATTTGGGCGTTAATAATTCCTAGATAAATTAATTCTTGAACTTGTTTTATTGAATTCTTATATCATTGTCATCATCCTCATGTTTATATTATGTTGAAAGTTATCTTTGGCTTACGTGCATAGATGAACTTAGTATGATTATGTCCGTGGTTCATTCGGTATAATCATGGCTTGATATAAATGATGTGACAAAAGTCCTCGGTGGCTGTGTCAGAATGCGATGATGGATAGTTTTTGGTATGATTATGACCTGGGGTGATTCGGTATATAGTCATGACCATTGATAATTTGATGAAAATCCTTGACCGTGGTACAAGGATGATTAGATATTGTGGTTTATTCATTAAACCGAGTCTTAGTGATAAAAATTTATGAAAACCATTTAAAACCTAAAAGATAGTAGACTTTTATTTTCTACTTGACTCTTTTAATAGATTACGTATTCATTGCGCAGCTTAAACCGGTTGTCTATTGTATTTTATCAGTTTAACACTGTTGAAGGCTAATGATAATTTATTCTGCATTATCTTAGTCATAATATTTCTTACTGGGCTAGTTGAGCTCACCCTTTCTTTCACTGTTCTCTTCAGGAAATGAGAATATAGCTGGGACGAGTCGGAAAAAGAGTGATGGTCCCGAAGATAGCATTAGTAGTCCTCACTATTCTGTTAAATAGTGTGACAATAAATATAATGAGGACTCCTTGAGTATGGATATTGTCTAAATGACAATATTCCTATTAGAACTCTCAGGTTATGTATTGTCGTATGTTACACGACAGATGTATAATTAAGTTTGTATTTGAATTTATGTACCATGTAAGTGGCGACCCAAGATGGGTGACGTATACCTAATTTTGGGGGCGTCACAACAAGTCTGCTAAAATTTTCCTATAAATAGAGAGCTAAGTTAGAATTGAAAATCACACCAGAAACAAATTTTTCAGAAATTTTCTGCTCCGACGTCATTTGGGAAAATGGTCAAAGCTTCTTCGTCCGAACTCCGATTTCGATGATTCAAGATGTTCCGAAAAGAGGAGACGTAGATATACAACTTTCGTTCTTTAGATATTTCGAAATAAGGTCCCGAGAAATACTCAAATTGGCTCTGAAGTGACTGCTGTGTAAATGACAAGCCGAAAACGCGCATCTAGCCACCCCAAACGACGATCCAAGTAACTTTTGTCCCAATTCCTACAAAACAACGTAAAACATGCATGAATAGACACAAACACTTAAAAACATCCAAAAGATTAAGCTCAAACGCACTCAATTCATGTGTATAAAACTCACTCATCAAATACCCCCACACTTAAACATTTGCTTGTCCTCAAGCAAAAATACAAAAGAACTAAAAATAAACAACTGAACTCAACTACATGAATGCATATGCATGATCTACTTCCTAATATACCTACGAACCCAGTAATAAATCAATATGATATATAACAACAGGCCTCAAAGATACCAATGATACTCAAACAATTTATCCGATCATATAAAAGTCCATAACTCTAACCAGTTAGTCAATTCAAACCTGTCATCACCCATGTTGTGCGTGTGTGCTTGTTAACCATTCTAACCAACCATAATTCAAAATAATCACATAACAAACTTCTTAGAAGGAAAATTTTAGTTCCAATTCAATTACTTTTGTGAACATGACAACTCTAGTTAAAACTAAAGAATTACCAAGTCTAAGGGTAAATACAAGATTTATTTATACTTTTTTTTTCAACCACGAGGGCATTTTTGCTCTTTCTCGTGTTTTATTCATTTTTTATTTTCTCACGACCGGTATGCGATGTCTTATTTCCTTAGGCTTTTCAAATTTACCTTAACGAGCTTTCTACCAACGACTCCCAAGCCATTAAGACCTTAGGGCGCTAGGTGTAAAGACAATCCCCTCGTGTGAGACCCCAGATTTTATCAATAAAGATTTAAAATAAATTTTTAATATTATGGTGTGAATTTGAGATAATATTATAGTTGTGGGTAGTATTTATAAATTTTGCAAAGTATGCAAGTGGTTATATTATATTCGATTGGTCGGGAATATTTGGTTTAGTAGGAATATTAAATACAACTACTCAATCATTGGTGGACCCCATAATGTAATTATTGTCGGATTGAAAAACGACAAAAATATTTTTATTGAAATAACGGCGGAAGTTTTACCGTGGTTCTTGTTGAACTACTCTCGGTAGTAAAAGTACGATGTCGTGTGGGTTGCATAAGAAGCAATACGGTATTGATTATTGATGCTTATGTGAGAAGTCACTCGGTTTGATTCCATTATTGTCGATTAATAATATGAATTATTATAATGATAATGACGTTTTGTTTTATTCAGTATTATTAACGTAATAAAAATGAAAACATCTTTAATATAAAATAGAATACTTTATTAAAGTTATTCTATAAATAGAATATATTATATTTTATTATGCATAGTGTTGCATAGTGTTTTATAGTGTTTTTCATAGTATTGCATAGTGTTTGCATAGTAAAATGTTTTTATATAAATAGAATATATTATATTTTATTTAAAAGATTTTTCTTTAAATATGGACCGTCAGATTAAAGTAAATCAATCTGACCGCTCATGGATTAATTCTTATGCATTCCATTTTCCTATAAATAAGCTCATTCCTTCATTATTTTCTTTACGAATTCATTGAAACTCTGAGAGAAAATTATAGAGAGAAGCTATAGAGAGAAAAATAGAAAGAAGAAGAGTATTCTCGCTACTTCACTACTTCTATATTTTAGGTTTTTTACTAGTGAGGGTGTTATTCTTTCTTCTTGAAGAGAACTTCTGTTATTCCATTCACTATTATTCTGTTGGAATAACCTGTAAAAGTGACATACCCTATACATAACCTGTATATGCGGCATATCCTATACTTGGTGAAATCCTATTGTTATTCCATTCTTATTTATTCTGTTGGAATAACCTGTATACGCGGCTTACCCTATACTTGGTGACATTCTTCTATTATTCTGTTGGAACATCCTGTCTGTGTGTTTTACACCGGACCTGGTTCCGTTTTTATTATTCTGTTGGAACATCACATGCATGTGTTTTACACCTACCGGTTCCGCCTCTTTATCATTCTATTGAATATCCTATCCGTGTGTTTTACAATCGGATCCGTTCCCTCTTTATTATTACATTGGAACATCCCGCTTGGTGTGAATTTCACCCGACTTCGGTTCCGTTATTATTATTACATTGGAATAACTCGCCTATGCATCTACCGCATGCACGGTGATTTCTTTTGTTATTCCATTCTTTATTATACCCAGTTGGTTAAAACTTTGACTTATACTCCATGAAATTAGTAGAATATCCTTGATATTTGCATTTCATCCAATCTTTTCATGGAAATATTCTTCCGATCATTCTTGAATTTTACTCTACTGAAACAAAGATCATGTTGACAATTTGACGTTAATAATTCATGGATTAAATAATTCTTGAACTTGTTTTATTGAATTATTATGTCATTGTCATCATCCTCATGTTATATTATGTTATCTTTGGCTTACGTGCATAGATGGACTTAGTATGATTATGACCGAGGATCATTCTAAGATAATATAATCACGACTTGATATAAATGATGTGACAAAAGTCCTCGGTGGCTCTGTGTAATGCAATGATGATGGATAGTTTTGGTATGATTATGACCGGGGTGATTCGGTATAGTCATGACCATTGATAATTTGATGAAAATCCTTGGCCGTGGTAATGCGGGATGATTAGATGTGGTGGTTTATTTATTAAGTCGAGTCTCGTGATAAAAAATGATGAAAACCTTTAAAACCTAAAAGATAGTAGACTTTATTCTCTACTTGATTTTTTTAATGGATTACTTATTCCATTGCAGCTAAACCGGTTGTCTATTGTATTTTATCGGTTTAACATCATTGAAGGCTAATGATAATTTATTCGCATTATCTTAGTCATAATATTTCTTCTTCGGGCTAGTTGAGCTCACCCTTTCTTTCACCGTTTTTTCTTCGTGAAATGAGAACATAGGGGACGAGTCGGGAACGGAGTAATGGTCCGAGAGGATAGCATTAGTAGTCCTCACTATTCTCGTGAAATAGTGTGATAATAGTTGTAATGAGGACTCCTTTTGAGTTTGTATAATATCTAGTAGACAATATTTGTATTCAAACTCACGGTTTATGTCGTATTGCATACTACGCAGTTATATTAGTAAGTTATATTTGAATTTATGTACCGTGTAAGTGGCGACCCAAGATGGGTGACGTATACCTAATTTTGGGGGCGTTACACCTCGGGCTTACTTACTCAAGTAACAAAGGCCACAAAACTAGACAAGTATGCCACGGTGTTTATTTATTTTTTTTTATCATTTCTTTTCCTTTTTTTTTCTTCATTTTTTTTTCATTTTGTATATATATATCCCATAGATTCCCCCAAACTCAAGCTTTTACGTCATTCCAACCTTTACCGCCAATTCACTAATTTCCTTAAATTTTAACCAAGATTTTCCCTCAGAAACAAATTATGCACCCCTTGAACCAAGTGGATTAAAACAGTTAAACTTTAAGTGCTAACCAGTTACATAAGTTTCAGACAGGCTCAGATTATCATCATGATCAAAATTAGAACTCATCATCAATTATCAACACTGTTCAAGTTAACATGCAAAACCAATCTTATCATAGGTCGAGCTAAGACCACACCAACCAATCACACAGTTTCATGCAAAAAAAAAATGCAATTATACTACATGAACACATACTAATGTAACACATATATGAATATGCAAATAACTACCATGTACTATATGCAACCTAAAAAAAACACAATGTTAACACATAAAAAAACGAACTACTACGCAGATAACTAACTATATGCAATACGACTCTAAAGTGCCCCCAAACTTAAACTAGACATTGTCCTCAATGGATGAAATATAAAAAAGTAAAGCAGATGACTTCCCTGAAAATATAGCAATCTTCCTCCTTGTCCGCTAAGTTTGGAGAATAGGCTAGGCACATGGAATAAATTGGGCACCACTCTTGAATTTTACTTGGATAACTTGTAAACCATGATAGACACAATTTTATTAAATACTAAATAAATGCAAATTCAAAACTACTAATATAAAAACTAAAAATAAAAATTAAACTTGGGTTGCCTCCCAATAAGCACTTGTTTTATAGTCTCAGCCTAACTTCTTCAATTCTCTATCCAATTCCCCTTCGAAAATTGAGGAATCCTCCATCCATCAGTAGCAATGTCTCTTTTGGGAGGTTCCCATTAGCAAAAACCCTTGAATTAAAGTCACCTAGCATGCTCTTTGTAGATAGGATCCCCATTAAGAACGGCAAACCACTAGGTGTTTCCTCCATTATGTCGATGATCAGATTGGGGATTGAATCTTAATAAACATAATGGAATCTTCCTCTATCTTCTCCTTTTCATCCCACCATGACTCCACAACTGTACTAGCTCTTACGTCACCAAGAGCTTTACCGACGACATGACTGCCGATTGGGCATGGTTTTGCAAAACTGCCCAGATTCTTGAACTTTGGTGGAGAAGGTACATGGGACACTATCAAAATTGGCTCATCTTCGTTGGTACTCAAAGTTAGATCTTTGCCGATCTCCTTTTGTTGGTCTCCAAGTCTTTCCTCTCTTTCAACATCTATATCATTTGGCACACCCGATTGCAGATTTGGTTAGGGCTCATCATCAGTCTCGTTATCCATGTCATAGAGCCAAGTGTATTGAGGACGGTTGTTCAACGCATGTGTTATCTGCCCCAATTGATTTTCCAGATTCTTGATCGACGCACTTTGGCTTTGCATATTCAGCTCTATTTTATTAATTTTTTTTTCCTTTTCCTGTTCCTCGTTCTTTTTTTCAGAAGCTTTAATAAATTTTTCCAAGGCTTCCTCCCAATTTGAATGTTCTTCCTGTTGTAGTGGAGGTGGACACGAGAAATCCGGTGTGTATGTTGGATTTGGAGCATAAAATTGATCTTGATTGTTACTCCATGAAAAATTCGGGTGATACCCCCAATCCTGATGATAGTTGTTGGGATAGACATAACTGTTGGGTTAATCACCACTATACTGTACCGGCTCAAAACTGATGGCGCATTGATGACTCATATGATTTTTAGCACAATAATCACAAGTAACCGCCACACTTTGACGACGTTGAGCTTCAAAATCTTCAAACATCCTCGAAAGTGTCTCCATCTGTGCTGACAATGCAGAAAGTTTCTCGAGTCTGTCAATCTCCGCCCCCCTTAGTTGAGTCATGTTCGTGTATAGCCATTGATACCCAAAGTCATCCATGGTACCTGAAAAGAGAGAAATATAGGAAGAGAATTAAAAATAAAAATAAAAATGTTTAAATTAAGACTAATTTGATTGAAATTAATATTGGTAAAAAATTATTAAATTAATTCCCAGGCAACGACGCCAAAAACTTGTTGATCGATTTCGCAATCAATGAATACGTGCAAGTATACACCGTCAACAAGTAATAAAGTGATAAGAAAAGTATTATTCCCACGAGGAATTATTTAATAAAAATTACCAAGTACTAACTCTTAACCAAATCAATTTTATTTAAACAACCATAAATTGTGATTTTTCTAATTAAGAAAACTAAATTAATCAATTAAAACTAGATTACTCTAAAATTAATTCAAATAAATAAAGATTAAGACTTCAATATCCCCAATTATGAACTATAAATCAATTATCTAATTATCCCAATTATTATGCCTACTGAATTGTTAACAGGAATTCTCAAATGCCAAAAGTCCTTTTCCAAGTGATCAATTGACTTCAATTTAATCCAGATTAATCTTGCTATATTCCTATACAAAATAATTGAATTAAACTCCTTCAATTCCAATTCCTTATGTGTTACATGCGGTGAATAGATATTTCCATTCAATTCACAAACATAATTATTCACTATGCAAATAACTAAGTTACATGTTATCATGCCCAGTTCTAACCCTAGAATTCCTCTTTCAATTCCTTCTAGAGTAACAAAGTAATTACTGATCAAATAATTAAACAATAAGCAGAAGACAAGATAAACAATTCACTTTAACATAAAGAATTGGAATAAATCAAATAACTAATTTATAGACATAAAAGGTTCAATTGAAATTTTAATAAAAAAGTTAGTTCATAATTAATGAATTGAAATCAAGAATCCACAACTGAATAGACATTAAAAGATAAAAGTATGATAAGAGAAGAGAATAGAATCTGTTGTCAGCAAATCTGATGTTTCCCTCTTGCTCCTGCTCTTGATCTTTAGTGTTCTTTAATTTGCTTCAATCTCTAAAACTAATAAGAACTAGGGTTAATGTCTAATCTAATGGAGTGTTTTATCTAAGCTAAGCTATGTAATCTCCCTCTATTTTATGCCTTAAATCCTGTATTTATAGGTTACAAGTCCAATTTTTAGCTTAGGAACAAACCCAATCCAATTTGGAGTCAAAAGGTGTCAAAATTACCAAAAAAACGCGCGTCGGGCCATCACTAAGCCATTCCCAGGCCAAATATTGGGCACTGCAACATAAGGACACGCTTGCTTTCGGCCTATTCGAAGCCATAGGATCGGGCATAGGCGCCTCGGCGCTTACCGCCGCTTTCCGAAATTTTCTACTCCGACGTCCTTTGGGAAAATGGCCATAACGTCTTCGTTCGAACTCCGATTTTGATGATTCAAGATGTTCCGGAAAGAGGAGACATAGATCTACAACTTTTATTCTTTAGATATTTCGAAATAAGGTCCCGAGAAATACTCAAATTTGCTCTGAAGTGACTGCTGTGTAAATGACAAGCCGAAAACGCGCATCTAGCCACCCCAAACGTCGATCCAAGTAAACTTTGTCCCAATTCCTATAAAACAACGTAAAACATGCATGAATAGACACAAACACTTAAAAACATCCAAAAGATTAAGCTCAAACGCACTCAATTCATGTGTATAAAACTCACTCATCAAATACCCCCAAACTTAAACATTTGCTTGTCCTCAAGCAAAAATACAAAAGAACTAAAAATAAACAACCAAACTCAACTACATGAATGCATATGCATGATCTACTTCCTAATATACCTACAAACCCAGTAATAAATCAATATGATATATAGCAACAGGCCTCAAAGATACCAATGATACTCAAACAATTTATCCGATCAAATCAAAGTCCATAACTCTAACCAGTTAGTCAATCCAAACCTGTCATCACCCATGTTATGCGTGTGTGCTTGTTATCCATTCTAACCAACCATAATTCAAAATAATCACATAACAAACTTCTTAGAAGGAAAATTTTAGTTCCAATTCAATTACTTTTGTGAACATGACAACTCCAGTTAAAACTAAAGAATTACCAAGTCTAAGGGTAAATACAAGATTTATTTATACTTTTTTTTTCAACCACGAGGGCATTTTTTCTCTTTCTCGTGTTTTATTCATTTTTTTATTTTTCTCACGATCGTATGCGATGTCTTATTCCTTAGGCTTTTCAAGGTTACCCTTAACGAGCTTTCTACCAACGACTCCCAAGCCATTAAGACCTTAGGGCGCTAGGTGTAAAGACAATCCCCTCGGGCTTACTTACTCAAGTAACAAAGGCCACAAAACTAGACAAGCATGCCACAGTGTTTATTCTTTTTTTTTTCTTTTCATCATTTCTTTTCCTTTTTTTTCTTCCTTTTTTTTTCATTTTGTATATATATATATATCCCATAGATTCCCCCAAACTCAAGATTTTACGTCATTCCAACCTTTACCGCCAATTCACTAATTTCCTTAAATTTTAACCAAGATTTTCCCTCAAAAACAAATTATGCACCCCTTGAACCAAGTGGATTAAAACAATTAAACTTTAAGTGCTAACCAGTTACATAAGTTTCAGACAGGCTCAGATTATCATCATGATCAAAATTAGAACTCATCATCAATTATCAACACTGTTCAAGTTAACATGCAAAACAATTCTTATCATAGGCCGAGCTAAGACCACACCAACCTATCACACAGTTTCATGCAAAAAAAAAATGCAATTATACTACATGAACACATACTAATGCAACACATATATGAATATGCAAATAACTACCATGTACTATATGCAACCCAAAAAAAACACAATGTTAACACATAAAAAAAATGAACTACTACGCAGATAACTAACTATATGCAATACGACACTAAAGTGCCCCCAAACTTAAACTAGACATTGTTCTCAATGGATGAAATATAAAAAAGTAAAGCAAATGACATGCGGTGAATAGATATTTCCATTCAATTGAATTAAACTCCTTCAATTCCAATTCCTTATGTGTTACATGCGGTGAATAGATATTTTCATTCAATTCACAAACATAATTATTCACTATGCAAATAACTAAGTCACATGTTATCATGCCCAGTTCTAACCCTAGAATTCCTCTTTTAATTTCTTCTAGAGTAACAAGGTAATTACTGATCAAATAATTAAACAATAAGCACAAGACAAGATAAACAATTCACTTTAACATAAAGAATTGGAATAAATCAAATAACTAATTTATAGACATAAAATGTTCAATTGAAATCTTAATAAAAGAGTTAGTTCATAATTAATGAATTGAAATCAAGAATCCACAACTGAATAGACATTAAAAGATAAAAGTATGATAAGAGAAGAGAATAAAATCATTTGTCAAGAACTCGATATTCCCTCTTGCTCTATTTCTTCGATCTTCAAAGGTTCTTTAATTTGCTTCAATCTCTAAAACTAATAAGAACTAGGGTTAATGTCTAATCTAATGGAGTGTTTTATCTAAGCTAAGCTATGTAATCTCCCTCTATTTTATGCCTTAAATCCTGTATTTATAGGTTACAAGTCCAATTTTTAGCTTAGGAACAAACCCAATCCAATTTGGAGTAAAAAATGTGTCATAATTCGCCTAAAAACGCGTCCAGGCCATCACCAAGCCCTTCCCTAGTGCCCCAGCACTGGGCACAGCACTGTGACACTGCCTTCCAGCTCCCCGGCGCTGGTCATAGGCCTGAAATGGGCGCCCCGGCGCTGGCCACTTTTCCGGAAATTTTCTGCTCCGACATCCTTTGGGAAAATGGCCATAACGTCTTCGTTCGAACTCCGATTTTGATGATTCAAGATGTTCCAGAAAGAGGAGACGTAGATCTAAAACTTTCATTCTTTAAGGTTTTCGAAATAAGGTCCCGAGAAATACTAAAATTGGCTCTGAAGTGACTACTGTGTAAATGACAAGCCGAAAACGCGCATCTAGCCACCCGAAACGTCGATCCAAGTAACTTTTGTCCCAATTCCTACAAAACAACGTAAAACATGCATGAATAGACACAAACACTTAAAAACATCCAAAAGATTTAGCTCAAACGCACTCAATTCATGTGTATAAAATTCACTCATCAATACGTCAAGAAATTTATTAACAATAGAAATATCATTCAAATCTGACGTATTTTTGTTTAAATCTGTGACATGGGCTAAGAAAGTTTGACATCCATTTTTCAATAAACGAATAGCTTTATGGCCTGATATGGCAGTGATTGACTATAGTGGTTTGGTTGCTTGAATTCACACAATAGGTTGGTCAGTAATATAAAAGCTAACAACCTTATGAAATTAAACAATCATTTTTAGCATGATGAGTAGTTAACCAATTAATTCCTAAAATCACATCGAATGCAAGTATTTTCAAAGAGATAAGATCAACAGGTAACATGTGGTTGCCGATGTAAGACCCCGAATTTTATGAAATAAAAGTATTCAATTTTTTCTTATAATTACTATTCAGTAAATGGTTAAATTGATAAAAGTTTAAAGTTAAGGGTGATATATAAATTTTTTTAAAAATAAGCAAGTGGTTATAAAATACTCATTGTTGTCGGGGAATATTCGTTTGGTCGTGGAATATTCTTCCCATGGAAGAATATTCATACGACCAGTATAACCATTTGTGGGCCCCCATAATGAATAACCTTTATGGGATGAAGAAAAGCGGCATAAGGGAGTTTTTTTAAATAACGACGTAGTTGTTATAACAATCTTTTGGAATACCCTAGTAGTTAAAACACGATGTCTACGTTATTCGCATTGCAGAAGATTACGATATTGCACCAATTATTGATTCTTACGTGAAGGCCTTTACTCAATAATTATTACGATGAATTACTGCTCAATATTTTATTTTGATTCAATAATTGATGCGTTGATATTTTATATTATTGTTGTTTCAATAATTGTCACAAAGACAATATTTCCTATTATCGGATCAATAATTCATATTATTTGAATAATATTATTAGATAGCATTATTATCGAATGTCTAGAAAGTTACATCGAGGAGAGGTTTGGTCATTTAATTGCGCCAGTAGAAGAGAAATCCTTATTGGAAAGCCCTCTTTCTCTAGGAAGCCGCACGGTTGTCATTATTGTGATTCTCGTAATATTACTTGTGAATAATTAATTATTGATTTATATGATAAGGAAAATATTAATTTTATGTGGATATAGATGGAGAAAATTTTAAAAGTGACAATTGTTGAAAATTGATCTTTTATCTTTTTGATAAAATAATATTTTATTATATTATTATAATAATGGTGATATTTTTACAATGAATGTGGGATATATGAGTATCTGAGGAAAAGAGTATTTTTGTGCATTAAATGATTAATACATGTTTTGTGTGTCGGCGGACCCCATTTCTTGAATCGAAATTTGATTATAGCTTTAAAATTGTCCGTATGTGGATTTCTTGATTTCAATTGTTTGGAATTTGGAAAAACTTTCTTCTGCAAAGTTGTAGAGAATTGAATTTCCTATAATAATGTGCGAGATTCGAATTTTCTAATAAAAGGGCTATTTATTATGAATTATTGAAGTTCCGGAATAATTAATTTTTGAAGTTTTAATAATTTTTATTAAGAAAAATGTTTTTTATATTGTTGGTGGGCCCCACTGGTGTTGAATGCATGCTGAATTCAGATTCTTGGTATACGAAAGAAATTTTAATAAAAATAATATTATTTTAATAAATTTTCTGCTTTGGTGTTCTAAGCAATTTCCTATAAATAGGTGCTTAGGTTAGAATTGAAAATCACACCAGAAACTGAAGTTTTCTTTCTATTTCTCTCACTATATTATCGAGTGTATCCTTGTGAGTATTTTGATATCTTGAGTGTTGCTATACGGTACAAGTTCGTTCAGCGTTATTCCAGTCAGAAGTACTGCTCTTTTGAGGTAAGAGATAGTAAGGGATTTTAAGGGATTGTAAGGGAGATTATTTTCTTCATAAATGATATTATTTCTTCAATATCATTATGCCGAAATATTGGTGGGGATTTTTATCAAATTTGGAACTTTTTCATATCGGGGTTACTATTCATGAGTTACTATTCACGAGTTACTATTCACGAGTTACTATTCACGGGTACTATTCTCTACAAAATTGGTTTCTTTTTGTAACCAAATTATAGTTGATTTATGAATATTACTCTCGAGTTTAAAACTATGTATTGATTATATTGATTTTATTATCATATATAACATTTTTATAACCCTGATGTTGAATTTCTCTTTGACTTGAGTGTAAAGATGGGTAAAGTATTGGTATGATCGTTACTATGGGTTCTCTTTGGCTAGTTTTGCAAAGTTGAATTGTTGACTAGTATGATCATGACCATTGAATTTACAATGGAATATTTTTAGCTTAAGTACAAGGTGAATTGATCAACATGGTTATAATTATGGTTTATATAAATTCTGAAATGATTATGTATTTTTTTCAGATATGAATATCTTTGGCCTGTAGTGCAAAGATGACCTGTTGTTGAATATCTTTGGCCTGTAGTGCAAAGATGAACTGTTGATGAATATCTTTGGCCCGTAGTGCAAAGATGAATTTATCAGTATGATTATGAACATGAATTGTGATTTGGTATAACCATGATCTTTGATGTTTTAGGTGATGAAAATTAACTTTGTCCTGTATGAGGAAAGGAATTTAGAACTAAAATTACGATTTTGAGATATACACGTGATTGTGGACAAGAATTGTTGATTAATGTTACAGGGATAAAACATTGTTGATGGACTTTTAACATGGAGAAGATAATAGATTTTATGGTCTATTTAACTCTTCTAATGGATTGCTTTCACCGCAACTATGGTTGAAAAGTTTTATCATCTACCATATGTTCTAAATCTCTGATTTATTACTGTTGAAGGCTATTGATAATTTATTTATCTTTAGTCATGATATTCTTTACTGAGCTAGTTGTGCTCACTCTTTTGCTTCATAATTCCTTTCAGGTAATAAGAGTGTAACTAGGTCGAGCGGGGGTAACAAGATAATAGAACGGTGGTCATCATTTAGTAGTTATATTTGGTGAATCAACTAGGGTGAGGTGAACCCAACGTTGGAAGGGTGTTTTGCCACTATCATACAAAATGTCTAATGACATACAACCTCGTATCATCATAAGACATGATTATGCTCATCCACTTGCTGAGTATATTTTCAAGCACTACCTATATAATCTTGGTGTTTATTTGGAGTATAATACCCAATTAGAGACTGTGGAGATAATGATATGTTAAGAGAAGACTCACCATTAGGAAGAATATGATAGTAATCTTCTCATTTTTCTTTGGAGTCTATTGGGTCAACCAAGGATAATTTTGTGGGCATATGATATCTATAATAACCTAGACGCATGGCCTCCCATGTACGAAGGTTTCCTTGAGCACTTCCCAAAGATTCTAATTTCTAAAACAGTTTTTGACTATACCTTTATATAAGGTGTCATTATGAGGTCCTGTCCACGGTTGGGACATGAGTCATAGTTGGTATATATTTGTATTTAAACTCACAGTTTAAGTGTTGTTGTATTTTGCATGACAATTGTTGTAATAAAGTTGTAGTTGTTTTCTGTACCATGTATTTGGCGACTCAGAATAGGTTGGATGGAATGGACCTATTTTGGGGTCGTCACAGCCGATTTGAATCAAACAAGACTTATAAACAGTGGATGTAATGAAATTTTCTCCCAACGGAGTTTCAAAAAATAAGTCAAAATCTAATTTCTCCGAAGTTAAATTTAAATCTTGAGTGCAAGTAGGAGAAATTAAAGAATGGGTAGAACCGATGTGACGCCCCCAAAATAGGTATACAACACCCATTATGAGTCGCCAAATACATGGTACAAAAAGCAAACTATAACTTCAATAATACAATTGTCGTGCAAAATACGACAACACATACTGTGAGTTTAAATACAAATATTGTCTTCTAGATAATAACCACACTCAAATAAGTCCTCATTACAATTATTCATACACTATTTTACAGAAATAGTGAGGACTACTAAAACATCTTTCTAGAACCATCACTCCATACCCTGGCTAGATCCTACTATGTTCTCACCTCCTGAGAAGAAAAATGGAACAAAAAGGAAAAGGGTGAGCTCAACTAGCCCAGTAAAGAATATTATGACTAAGATAATATACAACAATTTATCATTAGTCTTCAACAAGGAAAAATCGATAAAATATAATAGACAACAAGTTTTAGATCAACAATGCAATGAAATAAAGAATCCATTAGAAGAGTCAAGTAGAGAATGAGTTCTACTATCTTCTAAGATTTAAAAGTCCATTATCAATATTTTATCCCCGTGTAATAATAATCAATATACATCTTTAATCAAATATACATCTTTGCACTACAGCCAAAGATATTCATTTGTATCACCAAATTGGTCATGTTCATCTCAACACTGCTCATCTTCGCACTACGGCCAAAGATATTCATCGATTAATCATTCATCTTTGCACTACGGGCCAAAGATATTCAAGAAATCATCATTTAAGACCGAGGATGATGAAAAATATTTTAAAGAAAATGAATCCAATTGAGATGATGAGACAAATAGTAGGGATTCGTATAATAGTTTATCCAAGATCAATAATACTTTATAATAACCAATTATGAAGCAGAATTCAAAAATAAAGATCAAAACATGGATACAATCAAAGATAGTAACCATAATAGACATTTTGGACAAAAAGGAAAAATTTTATTTTTCGGTAAATAGTGCCGTATACGTGAATAGTAACCCCGACAAAAAAAGTTACAAATTTGATAAAAAGTTCAGACCAATATTTCGGCATAATGATATTGAAAGAAATCATATCATTTACGAAGAAAATAACATCCCTTACCTCAAAATAACTGTATTTACGCTCTAATATCTGGATATAGAATCGAAGGAAACTTGTAGATCAACAACAACTCTCAAAGTATCAAAATATTCACAAAAATACGCTCGATAATCTAGAGAGAAAGAAAACTTGTTTTTGGTGTGATTTTCAATTCTAACCTAAGCGTCTATTTATAGGAAAATGCTAGAACGCCATAGGAGACTAAAATAATAAAAAATTATTATTCTTATTTTCTTTACGTATGCCAAGACCAAGACTTGTCAAGGCATGCCAATTCTAAAATTCCCAGCAGCCCACATGCATTTAACACCAACCAAAGTGGGTTCCACCCAATTAAAAATTCATTTTATTTTCCGAAACTTCAGTAATTCATAGAAAATAGCCCGTTTATTAGAAAAATACAAATTTTATGTGCATTCCACACGAAATTGAATTCTCTACAACTTTGCAGAAGAAAGTTTTTCCAAATTCCAAACAGAAAATATCTGAAATCCACAAACGGATGATTTTTAATACCTCCAGACCGACAAAATACTGATAAAATACCTCAGCATTAATTCCTTCTTTTATAACCACATAAAATAAATCCATCATTTATATCTGCATAAAATAAATATTTCCTAATCATATAAATCAATAATTAATTATTCACAAATAATATTACAGAATCACAATAATGGCAACCAGGCCGTTCCCAGGAAAGAGGGGGCTTTCCAATAAAGATTTCTCCTTACTGGCGCGCAATTAGGTGACCTAACCTCTCCTTGATAGAACTTTGTAGACATTGCCAATAATGCTATCTAATAATATTATTCAAATAGTATGAATTATTGATCTGATAATGGGAAATATTGTGCAGTGATAATTATTGAAACAACAATAATATAAAATATCAACGTAACAATTATTGAATCAAAAAAAATAAAATATTGAACAGTAATTACTGTAACAATTATTGAGTAGTGCCTTCTTACGTAAGAATCAATAATTCAATAATACTATGCAATACCATGTCTTATCGCGGCAACCACGCCAGACATCAGTATTTTAACCACCGTGTAATCCAACAAGAGTTAATTTGAGTAATAATTACGCCGTTATTTATAAAATTTTAAACTTGTCGCTTTCTTCATCCGATAGCTTATTCCATTATGGGGCCCACAAATGATCATACTGGCCGTCATTTAATATTCCTCGACAACAATAATATTCCACGGCTAAACGAATATTCCCCGACAACAATGATTATTTTATAACCACTTGCTTATTTTGCAAAATTTGCACATTTCACCCATAACTAGAGCATTATATCAAATTAATTCCTTATTATTTCAAGATAATAAATAGAGAAATTTTGATTTTATTCATAATAAGTTGGGGTCTTACAACCTCTCCTCCTTATGAAATTTCATCCTCAAAATTGACGTACGTACCTGGTGTTTCGAAAAGGTGAGGGTACCTCGCTTTCATTTTCGATTCCAACTCCCAGGTCATTTCCTCAATAGGATGGTTTCTCCACAAAACCTTAACTTGTGGTATAACCTTGGTGCGTAGGACATGCTCTTTCCTATCCAAGATCTTAACAGGTACCTCTTCGAACGTTAAATCTTCGGCTATCTCGTCTGGTTCTAACGCAATAATATGGTTCGGGTCTTTCACATATTTACGAAGCATGGATATGTGAAAAAAATTATGAAAACGAGACATACTTGGAGGTAATGCGAGTCTATAGGCCACATTTCCTATTCGTTCAAGAATCTCAAATGGACCAACAAATCGTGGATTGAGCTTTCCTCTCTTCCCAAATCTTGTAACTCCCTTCCATGGAGCAATACGTAATCGTACATGATCCCCAATATTAAATTCCACGTCCTTTCGATGAAGATCAGCATAACTCTTTTGTTGATCTTGTGAGGTTTGAATACGTTGTCGAATCATTTGGATCTTTTTTGTAGTCATGCGTACTAATTCTGGTCCCAACAACGTTGCTTCTCCCACCTTGTCCCAACATACTGGAGAACGACACTTTCGTCCATACAACACCTCGAATGGAGCCATGCCTATACTTGCTTGATAACTGTTGTTGTAGGAGAATTCCACCAGTGGCAAGTACTTATCCCAACTTCCTTTGAAATCTAGAACACAAAGTCTTAATAGATCTTCAAGGGTTTGAATAGTCCTTTTTGATTGTCCGTCCGTTTGAGGATGGTATGCCGAACTGAATTGTAAATCCGTGCCCATAGCATTCTGCAAGCTAACCCAAAATCTTGGAGTGAATCTTGGGTCACGATCCGAAACTATGGATACTGGCATGCCATGCAATCTCATAATCTCATTCACGTACATACGAGCAAGACGTTCAAGGGAATAAGTTTCACGTATCGGCAAGAAATGAGCAGACTTGGTTAATCTATCAACAATAACCCAAATCGCATCTATGCCTTGAGAAACTTTGGGAAGACCTGTAACGAAATCCATGGTAATGTGTTCCCACTTCCATTTCAGAATCTCAAGTGGTTGCAATGGACCCTTTAGCACTTGATGCTCTGCCTTTACACGTTGACAAGTTAAACACCTCGAGGTAAACTCTGCGATCTCTCTCTTCATATTGTTCCACCAAAATGTGTGTCGAATATCATGATACATTTTGGTACTCCCAAGATGGATTGCAAACGATGTGTTGTGTGCCTCCATCATGATTCTATGCTTTAAGTCAGAGTCGTTAGGAACACAAAGTCTGGAGTTGACTCGAAGTATTCTTTCTTCATCGATTCTTGCTTCTGGAATAACACCTTCTTGAACTTTCTTCTTCATACGCATCAGCTCCATGTCCGTAGCTTGAACAGCTTTAACTTTATCGATTAAAGTCGGTTCTACTCGTATGTTTGATGTCATCACGTGGGTACTTGGAGCCTTTAACTCTATCTCCATCCTTTGCAAGTCATACAAAATGGGCCTTTGTGTTAACAACATTGCACTCGTACCCGCATATGATCTTCTACTCAATGCGTCAGCTACCACGTTTGCTTTTCCAGGATAATATTGGATGGTATGATCGTAATCTTTCAACAGCTCGAGCCAACGTCATTGCCGCATGTTAAGTTCCTTTTGGGTGAAAAAGTATTTGAGGCTTTTATGATCCGTATAGATCTCCACTTTCTCCCCATACAGGTAGTGTCTCCAGATTTTTAACGCGAAAATGACTGCTGCCAACTCTAGATCATGAGTAGGATAATTCCTCTCATATTCTTTGAGTTGTCGTGAGGCATAAGCTATGACTTTCCCATGTTGCATGAGAACACATCCTAACCCTTTGCCTGAAGCATCGTTGTATATAACAAATCTATCAGAACCAGATGGTATTGCCAGAACAGGTGCCGAAATGAGTCTCCTCTTGAGCTCTTGGAAACCCTTCTTGCATTCCTCGCTGCATACAAATTTTGTATACTTCCGATTCAACTGAGTTAACGGAGTAGCGATTCGAGAAAATCCTTTCGCGAATCTCCGATAATAACCAAATTTAAGCCCGAAGGCACACGACTTTGATCACCGACTTTCGTTTGCTCCCGACTTTGTATTGATTCAATCTTCACGGCCGGGTCAATGAGATACTCCATGTTTTTGACACCACGTGCCCAAGGAATGCTACTTCCTCAAGCCAGAACTCGCATTTCTTTAGCTTGGCATATAGCTTATTTTCACGAAGCCTTTCAAGTATCAGCTTTAAATGGTGCTAATGATCTTCACGGCTTTTGGAATAGATGAGGATGTCATCAATAAAGGCAACAATGAATCGATCCAAATATTCCTTGAATACACTGGTTCATCATATCCATGAAAGTAAAGCAGGAGCATTAGTCAATCCAAAAGACATGACTAAGAATTCATAATGCCCGCATCTGAGTTCTAAAGGCGCTTTGAATATCCTCGCTTTTAATCTTCAAATGATGATATCCGTAATGAAGATCAATCTTTGAAAAGAATTGTGCTCTCAAGAAATCGGGTCAAACAGTCATCAATGCGAGGTAATGGATACCTATTCTTGATGGTGACATGGTTTAATTCTCAGATGAGTCAATCTGAAAGTCGCATACTCCCATTTTTTTCTTTACGAATAAAATAGGAGCACCCCAAGGAGATGTACTAGGACGAATGAAACCGATGTCTAACAATTCCTGTAGTTAGACTTTTAACTCCTGATGTTCAATAGGAGCCATTCGATATGGGGTTTTAGAAATGAGTTTTGTACCCGGTTCAAGGTCAATAAAGAATTCAACATCACGTTCTGGGGGTAGAACGGGAAGTTCTTCAGGAAATACATCAGGAAATTCTCTAACAACAGAAATATTATTCAAATATGACTTGTCTTTGTTCAAATCCATAACATGGGCTAAGAAAGCTTGATATCCGTTTTTCAATAAACGAATAGCTTTATGGCTTGATATGATAGTGACTGATTTTAGTGGTTTAGTTGTTTGAATTGTATTTACGATTTGGTTAGGAATATGAAAACTAACAACCTGACCTTACGAAAATAATCAATTTTGGCATGATGAGTAGTTAACCAATCAATTCCTAAAATCACATCAAAAGTAAGTATCTTTAAAGAGATAAGATCCACAGGTAATGTGATGGTTCCAACTTGGATTAAGCAAGATTTATAAACAGTGGATGTAATGAAAGTTTTACCCAACGGAGTCTCCACTGATAAATCAAAGTCTAATTTCTCTGGAGTCAAATTTAAACGTTGAGCACAAGCAGGAGAGATAAATGAATGGGTAGAACCGGTATCTAGTAAGGTATAAACTTCGCAAGAATTCAAGATTAGCTTACCCGTGATCACCTCGTTCGGGTTCCTTGCGTTTTGGCCAGTCACGACAAACGCTCTTCCAGGAACCGCTGATTTCGACTTATCCGGACGAACTTTTGAGTTACCATCCTCGCTTGAACTTGGTTTCGCTTACGTAAGCAGATCTCGAGCTATATGGCCCTCCTTTCCACAAGCTTATAGCATACCTTGGATTGTTGTGGGCGATTTGGTGATATGTCCCTCTTTCCGCATTTGTAACAAACGATCGGTGCTCGTTCTCCTCCCCAGAAAGCAGTTGATGTTTGTCTTTGGCTGACGTCTTTACGTTATCATCATTGTTGTACCTTCTCTTTTGAAATCTCCTCCCCGACTCGCTCCTTCTATTATCACGCCACGATTACCACCCGAGTGGTTACCGCTTTTAATCCGAATGTTTTCCTCCTCGCCGGTTTTCATTGCTCTGATGACCCACGCCACCCAGATGACCACGGTTGTGTTCCTCGGTTGAACATACTCACTATCTCGCTCTAATAATTGAGCCTGCTGATAACATCCTAATACGTAAAAAATTTATGAGAGATAAGGTATTGACGAATCTTGGGTTTTAGACCTCTCCTCAAAACATCCTTGTCATTCGCTCCTCATTCTCTACCAAATGAGGTGCAAACCTCGATAACTCAGCAAACTTCACCTCGTACTGGGACACCGTCATGTTGTTTTGTTCCAGTCTGATAAACTCTACCTCCTTCATATGACGAATACTTTCAGGAAAGTACTTATCATTGAATAGTTTCAAACGCTTCCCAAGACATGTTGAGTCGCGGCGGTCAGTACGCTTCACGACTCTCCACCGATGAGTCTACCTCACCGCGGAACATAAACGTGGCGAATGGAACCTTTTGTTCCTCCGTGCATCCCAAGACATCGAATATCTTGCTAATTTGCTTGACCCACGTTTCTGCCTTGATCGGATCCGGTTTTTCAATAAATTCTGGTGGTCCCAACTCCTTGAACTGCTTGGCTGTGACAGACTGCGCGTTGCTATCACTTCTACCTGTATTTTGTACACGAGTCTCCCTCGTCTGATTTTGCATGAACTACAAAAATCTCCTAAACATTCCATCATTCATCGTTTGCTCGGTAGTGTTGTTTACAGGAGGAATATTGCCTTCCTGTTGCACGTTCTCCTGGTTTGTGACTAAAGGTTATTCCACAGTCTCATACACTCCATTGTTAACGCTCTCGTGAGCTCATTCTTAAATCGCCATAAAAAAGGGTTAATTAAACAAATTAACATATCACATAATATCCCTATATTATGATCGACCAACAAATAAGCTTAGATATGACACACTAGCGAAGGATTTACTCATCTCTCTCTTCCTAGTTCTATTCGCCGATCTCCGCCAGAGACCATATCCCTAAGCTCTGATACCAACCGTGACGCCCCCCAAAATAGGTATACAACACCCATTATGAGTCGCCAAATACATGGTACAAAAAGCAACTCTGAACTTCATAATACAATTGTCGTGCAAAATACGACAACACATACTGTGAGTTTAAATACAAATATTGTCTTCTAGATAATATCCACACTCAAATAAGTCCTCATTACAATTATCATACACTATTTTATAGAAATAATGAGGACTGCTAAAATATCTTTCTATAACCATCACTCCATACCCCGACTAGATCCTGCTATGTTCTCACCTCCTGAGAAGAAAAATGGAACAAAAAGAAAAAGGGTGAGCTCAACTAGCCCAGTAAAGAATATTATGACTAAGATAATATACAACAATTTATCATTAGTCTTCAACAGGGAAAAATATGATAAAATATAATAGACAACAAGTTTTAGATCAACAATTGCAGCGGAAACAACAATCCATTAGAAGAGTCAAGTAGAGAATGAGTTCTACTATCTTCTAAGATTTAAAAGTCCATTATCAATATTTTATCCCTGTAACAACAATTAATATACATCTTTAACCAAATATTCATCTTTGCATTACAGGCCAAAGATATTCATTTGTATCACCAGTTGGTCATGTTCATCTCAACACCTGTTCATCTTTACACTACGCGCCAAAGATATTCATCAGTTAATCATTCATCTTTGCATTACAGGCCAAAGATATTCAGTAATATCATCATTTAAGACCGAGGATGATGAAAAATATTTTAAAGAAAATGAATCCAGTGAGATAGAAGGACAAATAGTAGGGATTCGTATAATAATTTATCCAAGATCAATAATACTTCATAATAACCAATTGTGAAGCAGAATTCAAAAATAAAGATCAAAACATGGAGACAATCAAATATAGTAACCATAATAGACATCTTGGACAAAAAGGAAAAATTTTATTTTTTGGTGAATGAATAAAGGTCGATATCGTGAATAAGAACCCCACAACACAAAAAGTTCCAAATTTGATAAAAAGTTCAGACCAATATTTCGGCATAATGATATTGAAAGAAATAATATCATTTACGAAGAAAATAACATCCCTTACCTCAAAATAACGGTACTTCTGATCGGAATATCTGATATAGAGCCGAAGGAAACTTGTACCGAACAACAACTCTCAAAGTATCATAATTCTCACAAAAATACGCTCGATAATCTAAAGAGAAAGAAAACTTGTTTCTGGTGTGATTTTCAATTCTAACCTAAGCGTCTATTTATAGGAAAATGCTAGAATGCCATAGGAGACTAAAATAATAAAAAATTATTATTCTTATTTTCTTTACGCATGCCAAGACCAAGACTTGTCAAGGCATGCCAATTCTGAAATTCCCAGCAGCCCACATGCATTTAACACCAACCAAAGTGGGTCCTACCCAATTAAAAATTCATTTTATTTTCCGAAACTTCAGTAATTCATAGAAAATAGCCCGTTTATCAGAAAAATACGAATTTTATATCCATTCCACACGAAATTGAATTCTCTATAACTTTGCAGAAAAAAGTTTTTCCAAATCTCAAACAAAAAATATCTGAAATCTAAAAATGGATGATTTTTAATACCTCCACACCGACAAAATACTGATAAAACACCTCAACATTAATTCCTTCATTTATAACCACATAAAATAAATCTATCATTTATATCCGCATAAAATAAATATTTCCTTATCATATAAATCAATAATTAACTATTCACAAATAATATTACAGAATCACAATAATGGCAACCAGTGCCGCTTCCGGAAAGAGGGGGCTTTCCAATAAAGATTTCTCCTTACTGGCGCGCAATTAGGTGACCAAACCTCTCCTTGACATAACTTTCTAGACATTGCCAATAATGCTATCTAATAATATTATTTAAATAATATGAATTATTGATCTGATAATGAGAAATATTGTGCAGTGATAATTATTAAAACAACAATAATATAAAATATCAACGTAGCAATTATTGAATCAATAAAAATAAAATATTAAACAGTAATTACTGTAACAATTATTGAGTAGTGCCTTCACGTAAGAATCAATAATTCAACAATACTCGCAATACCACGTAATATCATCGTGTAACCACACGTATTACTATATTTTAACCACCAGGTAATCCAACATTGTTAATGGTAACAATTACGTCGTTATTTATAAAAACTCAAACTTGTCATTTTCTTCATCCGATAATTATTCTGTTATGGGGCCAATAAATGACTGCGCCGTCGTACGAATATTCCCCGACAACAAGAATATTCCACGACCAAATAAATATTCCCCGACAACAATGTTTATTTTATAACCACTTGCTTATTTTGCAAAATTTGCACATTTCACCCATAACTAGAGCATTATATCAAATTAATTCCTTATTATTTCAAGATAATAAATAGAGGAAATTCGATTTTATTCATAATAAGTTGGGTTTTTACAACCGATATCAAATAAGGTATAGACTTTGCAAGAATTTATGATTAGCTTACCCGTAATAACCTCGTTCGGGTTCCTCGTTTTTTGGGAGGTTACGACAAACGCTTTCCTCGAACTCATCGACTTTGAAAATGTCGGGGCGACCTTTTGGTCCATCCATCCCAAATTGGACTCGACTTCACCGCATCGAAATTGGGCTAGGTGACCTTCTCTTCTGCAATTATAACATGCTTTGGACTGCTGCATACAGTTTGGACTGATGTGTCCCTCCCCTCCCCATTTGTAGCATACGATCGGTGGTCGTTCTCATTCCTTAACAACAGGTGTTGGTGATGACGTCTTTCCATCATTATTGAATCTCCTTTTCTTGAAATTTCCACTTTTATTGTCTTTTCCAGGATTACCACCGAAGTGGTTGCCATATCCGGCATGCTGATTTCCTCCACGTTTGTTGTCACCGCTTCGATGAATGCTACCACTGGTAGTATCGGTTTGCCGGCTGCTATCTCTTGGTTGGGTTGACTCATTATCACGCTCCAATAACTGAGCCCTATTTACAACATCTTAATACAAACACAGTTTGTGATAAATGAGGTATTGACGTATTTCGGGTTTCAAACCTTGCAGAAACATTCACGTCATTCTCTCCTCATTATCAACCAAATGGGATACAAACCAGAATAACTCGGCAAACTTAGCCTCATACTGCGACATGGTCATATTGTTTTGTTCCAACTTGATGAATTCCACATCCTTCATGTGACGAATACTTTTGGAAAAGTACTTGTCGTTGAACAATTCTTGGAACTTCTCCCAATACATCTTAAGTGTGGCAGGTTGAGTACGTTTAATAGATTCTCACCAGTAATCTACCTCTCCTCTCAACATGTTGCTTCTCAAAACATCCCAAGACATCAAATATCCTGGTGATCTGCTTTATCCACGTCTCTACCTTAAGTGGTTCTGGCTTTCCCAAAAACTCTGGTGGT
This sequence comes from Panax quinquefolius, assembly GCA_020205615.1. Classification (NCBI taxonomy): domain Eukaryota; kingdom Viridiplantae; phylum Streptophyta; class Magnoliopsida; order Apiales; family Araliaceae; genus Panax; species Panax quinquefolius. The sequence continues at coordinate 129,691,126 of CM035172.1, read as the reverse complement.
CCCAGCTCCTTGAACTGCTTAGCGGTGACCATCTATGAGTTGCCAGTGTTTCTACCTGTATTTTGTACAGGAGTCTTTTTCGCCTGATGTTGCATAAATTACAGAAAGCCTCTGAACATCCCATCGTTCATCATTTGGTTGTTGTTGTTATTTACCTGAGGATTATTATCTTCCTTATGCACATTATTCTGGGTATTTATCGTTGGTAAATCAACGGTCTCTTGCGCTCCATTGCTTATCTCAACATTTTCGGATGTCATTTTCAAACACTGCCACAAAATAAGGGTTAATTGACATGACGCATAGTACTCCTATATTCTGACCGAATAATTAAATAACAAATAAGCTTAGGTAGGTCATATTAGCAAAAGATTTACCCGTCTCTCCCCTCCTAGTTTTAGTCTCACATCTCAGCCAGGGATCATATCCCAAAGCTTTGATACCAACTGTGACGCCCCCAAAATAGGTATACATCATCCATTCTGAGTCTCCAAATACATGGTATAAAATTCAAATACAAACTTAATTATACAATTGTCGTGTAAAATACGATAAAACATAGCTGAGAGTTTTAACACGAATATTGTCTTCTAGACAATATCCAAACATAAATGGAGTTCTCATTACAATTATTATCACACTATTTTAAAAAATAGTGAGGACTACTACAACCACCATCTCGGACTGTAGACACTATGCAAACACTATGCATAATAAAATATAATATATTCTATTTTACATAAAAAAAACTTATATATATACATATATACGGTCCGGATCTTAAGCTCATCCCTTATTTAGCTCACCTTGTTCACCCCTCTTTAGCGGCGGACCGAGCGACGATTCGGTCCGTCGCTATATGTAGAACCGTCATCTTAGCTTTTAGCGACGAACAACATATAGTGACGGACAACATATAGCGACGAACCGAACATATAGCGAGGGACCGAATCGTCGTCCGATCCGTCGCTAAAGGGGGGTGAGCAAGGTGAGCTAGATAAGGGGTGAGCTTAAGATCCGGACTGTATATATATATATATATATAACAAAAATGAGATAATTTCCTCCCGATTATTTTGAAAAATGGATAAGTGGGGGTCCAAATTACAAGCAAAATTTACAACAAATACTTCATAAAAAAACCCCAGTCAATATTTTTAACAACATCTATTCATCAATAATATAAATTGCAATATTAACAACCAGATCATTCTCAGGAAAGAGAGGGTTTTCCGATAAGAATTTCTCCATATTGGCGCGCAATTAGGTGACCAAACCCCTTTCATCGACAGAACTTTCTAGACATTGTCAATAATGCAAATAATAATATGAATAACTTTTCATCTCCATTATTGATTTAATAATATAAAATATTGTGCAGATGATATTGTGACAATAATAGAATCAATAATGTGAGATACTATGCAACAATTACTGTAGCAATAATTGAGTATAACTGAGTGACTTCTCACATAAGCATCAAATACCGTGTGCTACTATGCAATCACGTGTATTATTGTACTTTTATCACCGGGTATTTCAACAGTTAACGGTAAAACTTTCGCCGTTATTTTTATAAAAAGATATTTTTGTCGTTTTCTGACTCCGACAATAATTCCGTTGTGGGGTCCACCAATGATTGTGCCATCGTACGAATACTCTTAGTTAAAACGAATATTCCCCGACCAATCGAATAGTTTATAACAACTTGCTTACTTTGAAAAATTTGTAAATATTATCCACAACTAAATCATTATATCAAATCCACACCATAATATTCAAAAATATTTTTTGAGAAAAATTCATCTTTATTCATAAAAGTCGGGGTCTTACATCAATGGGCTCTCTACGCCCCGCGATCATCATCATCTACTCATGGTACTCCAAGCAAACCCGTAACCGTAGCGATTTTGTAGGGGGGTCAAAATTTTTAAACCAAGCGAATCGAAATTATTAATACCACCACTTAATTTAGGACGTTGGCTTTGCTTAATTCCTAGTTTTTAGCAAAAACAGTCCTAAGAGGACTTTTAGCGAACATGTTATGTGCGCCTGTAACACCCCCTTCCCTAAAAGGAAAGGGAGGTCACGTGCAAAGCATAAAAAATATCAAAATAAATAAACAGAGCACTAACAACCTCAAAATTAGTAAACAGAACACTAATAACTACAAAATATTAATAGTGATGTCCATTAATGAAGTACTAAATATAATTCTCCAACTAGAGTCAAAATAACTAAAACCAAAAATCGAAACAACCTAGATGGTCAAAAACAACTCTATCATCACTCTAGCCCTCAGATCAACCTGAAAACTGCTTGGAAGAAAAAAACACAAGCGATGAGCCAATTGCCCAAAGACGGATACATATATACAAAAGATATACAACTGATATATGAAACAATCGAGACAAAATCTTTGAAACAAGCCTCAAGTGCAAATATGAACGAAAATATAATATCCAAAGATCTGAATGTAATATAGTTGAATCAACATAATTGACGAAACCAATAAAAGAATAAAGAAATAACGAATCAAGTAACTAACTCAATGACTTGAATCGAATGTAAACCAACAAAACTAATCCAATAAAATAATAAATTTGAAACAATGGCTGGAGTTATTTCATACTGAATGAGCTCAGAAATATATCTTGCCACACAGGCAAGTCAAACTAATGCCACACAGGCAAGTCAAAATAATGCCACACAGACAACCAAAATAATGCCACACAGGCAAATCACACAATGGACCGCGAATCCAAATGTATGCAAATCGGATATGTGTGTTTGGCACAACATCACAAATCCGCAGAACAGAAAACTAGGGTTAACCCATACGCCTCCCACAACAAAACACCAAATGACTCACTTACTCCGGAGCCCAAAACGGAGACGCCGTGGACTAATCACACTGCCACAGAAAGTGTCATGCCTCTCGTGCCAAGACGACATGCACCAGTAGTACTTTCAAGTGGTTATATAGCTCGGTATACCCTACGGTATATTCTAACAAAATACCATGTCATAACACATGCGACATAATACCAACAAAAAGGTTCTATATGTACATGTTGAACTAAATCAAATTATAGTCACAAGGTCTCAAAAAGAAGGTAGCAACATGTACCACTCTACAATTATCAAAAATAAATACTAAACATGATATCCTAATTCAAAGAGTACAAATACGAGTCATGTGTATCAACTCCAAAATGAAACTAATATATTTATTTCACATGAAACAATTATGTGAAATCATAACATAATTCGAAATAAGGAAACAAACGAACAAATCAAATTTAACAATGTATCGCTGAAAGAGTACGGAATCCGTACCTGATACTTCCAAACCATTTATAGCACACTCCACAAAATCTAACCCTCAAATGCCAACGATATCAAATACGAAACGTTATTTACAACCTAAACATATTCACATCAAATTAAAAAAAATAATCCAAACTAATAATTCCAAAATATATAACTCATAATCTATTTAATATTCCTTTAATCATCGCTTTATATCAATTATTAATACTCCAAAATTTATATTCCAAATATAACTCTTTAAATTCCTTCCGTCCGATCTAATTACACAAATAAATTAATAACGATATTAAATTCATAATTAATAATTTCCCTTTTCCATGATTTGTTATTATTATTATTATTATTATTATTATTATTATTATTATTATATTACTATTATAAAATAATATGAGCTTTATGTTCAGTTATATACAAAGTACACCAAGAAGATTCATACTAACTTTTGTTCCAAAAATAATATATATAATATAATATAGATTCATTCTCTATTACTCCTCTCGTCCAACTAATTAAAAGTAATAATAATGCAATTATAAGTTACCTACTAATTATAAATTATATTAATATGAAATTAATTTCCTCAATTACATCAATTTTACAATCTGAACCCAAATTAAAGTATAATTGATTTTCTAATCATTTCACTTTTTATTTACCCAATCAATATCCTTAATATCTCAATATATATATATACACACACGCACTATACATCCTATTTTCTTCCAATAGCTTTTACTCATGATAATAAATCTCTTTTTTTTTCTTTTTCTTTTTTTTCAACACATGAGCTTCATATCAATCTCTTACCATGCGAAATATTGAAACAGTGAAACATATACATATACCCCATACTATTGATTACACAATTAGACTGATATGACCCCATAACTAATGATATACAGAAAAGCAAAAAGAAAGGAAGGCACCTCTTTTGTTTCTTCAGTAAGCTAATTAATCACAATCACAACTCTCTCTTCCTCGGTTAAGCGACCACCTCTTCTTTTTTTTTTTCTCAGTTTGTATAATGAAGTAATATTAGGTTTAGCTATTTATTAATTAAATTGTCCTAATAAACTTCTAATTGGGTTAATTTAATATTAAGGCCCAAATTTTAATCACATAATATTATCTATTACTTATTAATATTTATTAGCCCACATAATTTAAATGATTAGTTTGACCCAAATAAACGACAAAGTACAATTAATATGTTTTAAGAATATAAATTTAATATATTTTTTTTTTCGGGATATTACAGCGCCACTTTAACAATCAGATTTCTTAGCCATTTCTTTGTGTTCCATTAAATTCGCCATCCTTATTACTCAAGCTTTTTAACAACTATACTCCATGTCACTAATTCACCAAAAGCTAACCGATTTATACCATAAAAGCATACATAATCTATCTATCAATTAATGAATTCATATACTACTAACTAACTTTATATAAATTCTGTTCATTAGGTTTTATAACTTTCATTGTATTAGAAATTCAATTCTATAATTGTTCCATACATATAAGTATATAACCTCTATTGTAAATGTTTTCATGGTTAATTTTCATTCAAACCAACCAATTTGTTTAATTTAGCACATAACTAATTTAGAACAATCAAAGAAACTAAGTTACCTTTGGTTTGCAAAAGCTTGAAACTAAGTTACCTTTACTTTTAAACTTATCCCATTTGCATAATAGAAGCCAGGAAAAATAAATACCAACTAATTTCTTTGTTATTTAGACATATATATCATTTTCTTAAGAAAATAATAGCAACTAATTTCTATGTTATTTATAAATGCTAAAATTTGCGTACCATTATTTTTTACATGTAAATTATTATGTTTTACTTTATTATTACCTGGACCAAAGCGATTGGAGGGTGGGGCGTGGACGAGTAAGACAGACAATGGCCGGTACGTGGCCTGAGTCTTGAGGGCGTAGTAGTGGCGAACTGGCGGAGGTGAACTTCAAAGCGAAGGCGGGGAAGAGATGAAGAGACTAAAGAGGGAGAGACGGATAGTGAAGTTTGTGCTCAGTAAGAGACAGAAGACCTAATAATTTATTTTTTTAAATGAAACGACGTTGTTTCATGTGACTTTAAAAAATAAAATTGTTAAAATGCAGACACAGTGTTGCGATCGACCGTCACTTTGTCGGAGAAGAAGAATAGCTTTGCTTCACGACGCCTTTGGTTGCGTTTGGCCCTCGCCCCTTTATCTCCGTCTGGACGGACCGCCACCCTACTAATGGTGGTGCCCCCCTTTAGTTCCACCTCGACTCCAAGGCTATCAACATATCTTTCGATAGTTCAGCCTCTTCTTGGTCTCAGATTCTCTTGCATAAGCCTCTTTGGTCTCAGACTCTCCTGCATCACATAATAATAAAGGGACAAGAACAAAAGAGTAGATTGAGAGGACTAGATGCTCAGAAGTCCAATATTTCCACCGAAAAAGCTGTTGCTCGCATCCTCCGTACTTCTCTCGGCCTAAAGGGTTTAGATAAGATGCTGCAGAGCCCTGACGACGAAATCACCATTAGTAATTTTCTCTCTTTGTCTATTCAGATTTATATGCTTAAGTAGCTGATTTTGTCAACAATAATCACTGGTATATTGGTTTATATTTTAGCTTTTCTTGCATACACTAATTAACATTGGCGTAGGAGTACTTGTGTCCCATAAACATTGACATGTTTAAGCATTTTTCTTCCTATTTAATGGGAGACATTTGAGCTAGTTAGGATCTTCCTAACTACTTCTATGCATATCTTGTCAGCAAATAATGGTGAAACAATCTTGGAGCAGATGGACGTGGACAATCAAATTGGAAAGTTGATGGTCAAATTATCCTTGAGTCAGGACTATAAAATTGGTGATGGAACAACTGGAGTATTTGTTATGGTTGGTGCACTTTTGAAGCAAGATGAGCGGCTATTGGAATATGGAATTCATCCGATCCCATACGGATTGCAGATGGATTTGAGATGGCGTCAAAGATTACTGTTGAACATTTGGAGCGTGTATCACGTAAGTTTGATTTTGATGGAACAAACATTGAGTCTTTGGTTCAAACTTGCATGACTACTTTATATCCTCCATGATGTAAGTCCATCTCAATCTTGTCTTTACACTTTACACGTTGTAGAATCATGCTTGATTAACTGATTAGTTCAATTTCTCTTAGGAATATGTATGCTTATTATTAATTTCAAATTTTCACGTGTTCTTGAGGCTCCTACACATTCAATTTTAGAAGTTACAATGGGTTTCACCTTGTAAGGTTTATCGTACTTCTATGTGTATTTTAATGTTAAACATGATTGTTCACTAGATGAACTATTGCACTAAGCCATGCACTTGGGACCTTAATCATATTCTTTTGTATATTCACCTCTTTTCCATTCGCATGCAATCACCATAAACTTGGATTTCTGCTAAGAAAGAAAATCTTTGGAAGTTCTAGTTTCTCAGGCTATGCTAAGATTGTGTAATGATGTGTAAATGACTCTCATCTTATTCTATCTTTGTCAAGGTTTCTAGGAAAGTGTCAATTAACTTGAGTTTTTTTTTAAATATTATCAACGATATTGTTGCTTATCGGTACATTTACAACTAGACAATGTCTTTTGTGTTACATTAATAATATATCTTGTTTTATCTGTTCAGGCTGGTTTGGTTCGAGAAAAAAATCATTTGTTACCACAAAAGATTGGATGCTCTACATTGAACATTGTTCAAATTCAAGGGCTGTGACCGTATTCATTCGTGGTGGTAAGTAAAACAATATTGTGATTACATGTGACGCCCCCAAATTCGGGTACTTAAACCCCTTATTCAGTGCTTCACGATATCAAGCATTTAACTTAATATAATATCAAACTTAATAAAGTTATTACATCAGAGTTCTTCTAATCCCAGGCACGTAGACCTTTAAGTGCTTATTACATGATAGTTAAGTAATTACAAACATATAACCTATCTATTATATCATATTCCAACTACTCAGTAGCTTTTCCTTTTCCTTTGTCTCTATTAGACCCTTCTGCTGGAGCCTGATTAGCTGAAAACATTTATAACAAAGCAAGAATGAGCATTCAATTACTCAGTAAGTAATATAATTCTTTAATATCTTAACAATAAATAAATGTTTTCTTTGAGTCATGCTTTGACAGTGAAAAAAAATTATAAAGCAATTAAATCTTGAATCATTCATATTCTTGGAATAACATATTAACATCAAATTGCTGAGAGGTCAAAAACCATGAACAAGTTTTTTTTTCTTTTCTTGAAAAGGTTCTATCAGAAATTTATCTGTGAACCGTCTTATCTTACGGGCACGGTGGGTGATCAACCCTTTATGCCCTGTATTGATCAATACTATCTTATCCAGAATAATTTTTATGTTCAACGTCACCACTCCTAGAGTGCAATAAAAATATCCCATTTATCAGTTTGTTCATTCTCAGACTAGAATCCAAATTGTAACAATATAGCTGGATAGCTTAAATCATGGCACAATAATATTTCAAGACTTATTATAAAGAAATTGAAATATTTTACATCTATGTCTGAACAGAACAAATGGCTCAAACTTCCTTGCAATCTGTTCATGCATATTGAATTTCATTTGATATACATGAAAATACATAACCCAATCTTTTGAAGCTGATTGGAATAAAAAGGTTATTTAATCTTGTATTATTCATAAATAATGAGAGACAGTTCAAAATTTAGAGAACCTGTCCATATATGAATAATCCTAGAATACTTGCTCAATAAAAAGTAAGATTTAAATACTTGCCTTGTTTGTAGACTATTGACACAATTTAGCTTAACTTGTTCTCACAGAGCTTACACAAATTTATTTATATTTACAAGCATATTAGCCAAACATCTAAGTCACATAGCTTGTATATTCACATATCACATGACCACATTTATCATGTCCTTAGTTTGTGTTTTAACTTTCGAGATATTTATATACATTTTTCAAATACCTCATTCATGTTCTTAAAATAGTCATTTCCCTCTTTCATAGGGTTCAATATGTTTGTAATATGTGAATACATTAAAATTCTAAGTTATAATCCACTCGAAGCTTACTACATGACATTCTATGTTTTCTGTACATAATCCAAGTGTACAAGGAAAATCTATAGCGTATTTCATGTCTTGGAAGTAATTATAATCTATTTGGATAACTTATAGCTTTTATAACAATTTATAGCTTCATTCTGATGCATCATTGTGTCAAGTATCATTAAGTTTTATTATATTGTCAAAAATGCCCTTCAAGGCATTAACAACTTCAAACTTGGCTTAACAGCCTCTTGGAAGTAATATCAACTCCTTACTTACCATGTCCCTCCTTGCAAATATCATCTTTTACATTACCCACTTAGTTGAATTGTAGATTTGCTATATATTTTACACACCTGTTTAATTAGGAGTTAGAAATCTGCCATAAAGCTAAAGCTATCCCATTAACACTGCTGTAGCAGCTGTTAGCTGCCACTGTTGCTGCCAGTGGGCAGCAACCCTTGCCTCGGAACACATGAGTTAGTAGTCCTTGTTCCTCATATTTTCAAACCCATTCATGCAAGATTTTAAAATCCAAAATAGATGATACTTTTGCTTATAATAAAGAACCATCAATTGAGCATCTATAGACATATAAGTGTACCAACTGAAAGCCAAAATAAAGCTCCCAGCCCATAACCATCATGCTCACTGCTGCTGGTACATGCTGCTGCTGCTGCCGCTGGGCAGCAGCTCCTTTCTTTGCCTTGCGATTTGCTGCACTTTATTCCTCTCCTTCTTGACCCTCTTGCACTAAGTTTTGGGTATTACATAACTAGTATATACCTTTATTGCAGAGAAGTACTACTTGGGCAAACTTAGAAGTCTAACTGTACTAAACCAGAGCCCAAGAGTAGCCCCAATTGATGTTATAAACAGCTGTTGCTGCTGCCGTGGGCAGCAGCTGGGCTCTTTATTTCATGCCATCTTTGGCTTCTCATTAGGTAGTCTATTCATAACCCATTTTAGAATTTTATAATTGGTACATCCATCTTCTAAGATAGTCTACAACTGCAGCCATGTAATTTTTTTTAAATAAATCAAACTTGTGTCAAATTGACTGCCTGGCTCTGCAGCGCAGCGCTGGGCGCTGGCCGCTACTTCCTGCAGCAGCCTCGGTAGCTCCTTCCCAAGCTCAACACTTCATTTGCAACGTTTAATAACCTTGGATACATAAGTTTGTTGACATCTATTTTTAAGGGTAGTGCAAATGCCATTGCAGGCTATAACAAAAATCAATGTTCTAAAATGAATGCTACGTGGGAAAACAGAGACCAAGGGGCTTGACATGCTAAATTAGATTTTTATTTTAAGCCAATTTTAATATTTTAACTTGACATTTATCCAAATAAAATACATAATATATAGCAAAACAATATATAATAAAGATAATAAAGGCATTTGCTTAAAGTTCCATCTAGATTACATTTTTAGCCAAAAATGTCATTAAGCTCAAAAACAAACATGCGATTGTTCAAAGTTTTAACATATTTTTAACGTATTAGTTTTATTTATAAATTTATAAACAAGATTACTATTAAATAATAAAATTTAAAATTTCAATAATTTAATTCCATATTAAAACTTAAGAAACTAAACATAAATTTAAGAATTATATTGAATTAAACTAAATATTACAAATGTATCATCATTTATATAATTTGAAGTTGGTTCATTCACAAAAATTACAACTATAATAAAATTATCCATTTTGACTTGATATTGTTCAAACTTGTTATGATTTGATATGCTATAACCTGTTTTATGAATATGTGTAAACCATTAAAAAATATATATATATCAAGATCCTGTTTGGGTAGTTATTAAAATTAAAAAAATCTCTCACGATAGACCTCTGCTGCCTGTCAGCCCCACCTAATTTCTGGAGGATTTTTTTTTGCCACACACACGCACTGGAGGTTTTCTAAACAAAAGTGAGGCGAAGAAGATAAACTATATATGTTGGGATTTTAGAATAGAAGGCAAAAACTATTAATCTCCCCCAATTTGAATGCCCCATGAGGCAAAATCCAGAGACTAAGGACCCTAGGATTGCTTGACATGATAAAATCCCCACTTTTAGTTTTAGCCTAAAAATTGCTCTTTGTTTGCATTTAATATGTTAAAAACACTTTTCTTAACATTATATAGGATGTACATATATAACCCCAACTTTAATTCCACCTAGAATTCCATTTTTAGCCAAAACAGTCCATTAAGGACTTTTATCGAACAGTTAGTTAGTGTGCACAATTTTTATACACAACCTTCATAGCCATTGGTTTGCTCTTTCATTCCACTTTAGCCTCCTTATTCCTCCACACAACCAACCTATCTCCTCTAATCCAGTTCCAGCCATAAAAGTTTATAAAACAACCAAACTTCTATATAATTAACCAATATATACAAACTAGTTAGTTCATGTTCCTTTCGTACTATCAGCTTTGCTTCTAATGTATGCAATAGAAGCTAAATATCATCTCTATACACATCACAGTTAACCTTACTCATATAATACTACTATCAGTTGGTAAATTCCATTACATAACCAAAACTACACATTCTCAACCAATTGGTACTTATCTTACTACTAGCTAACTTCAGAAACACAAGTAATAAAACATGTAATTTGAATTACCTTAATACTTAGTTGAACTTCTGTAGTAATACTTCCCCAGCTTCAATGTTTACAACATTTAAACTACAAGAAGTAGTAATGGAAGAGAGGTTCGGATATATCATATATGGCTGGACAAAGAATAACCCGTGAGGAGAAAAGAGGGAGTAAGGTGATGGATGGAAGAGAAAAATGCAAGGAAGAGAAATAACATTGTATAGCTTTGCTGACTAAACAGTCTAGTATTTCCTTCGGCTTACAGCTCCTGCTTTCTCGTAATAGTGGCATGAAACATACATGGATACTCTTTAACTTGCCTAGCTCATGGTTAATTGCTATTAAAGCTTATTTAAACAATTTAATACTTTCCATACATTACACACCAAATATTAAGCCCATTAAATATGCATAATGTATTTTAAATATTAGGATAAAATATTTAATAATCATTTCTATAAAAACGGAAGCTATTTATTAAAAAAAATATTTATTCCATCAATAGCTTTTATTATCTTAAAGATAATTATTTCACATAAATTATCCCAATAACCATCAAAATGAACCCGACTCATTATAATTTGCTTCCATAACTAGGTAATAAATATATTCTAACATATTTATTACATCACATAACCCACATACACACATATTCCCATAATATAAACAATTTCATAGAACATGTTAAAATAAAATAAAGATTTTATTTTATTTACTTAGGAAAAGTGCAGTCGCTACATTACAGTTGTTGGAAGTAGGTCTTATGATTACTTACTTTCTAGTAGAGGTCACGCACTCGCAGTCAACTTACTCTTTTGATTAGCCATGATATCCTACTTTATGTGCATTGTACTTTATACTAATACTTTTTCTTATTAGAGGGCTTATTCTTTTGATGTTTGTAATGGAGATTGCTTCGTCATTCTCTACGATGAATATTTTTTTTCAACCCTATTTTGATGATGATTCTTGAGAGGAGGACTTCCTTGAAGAGCCTGTTTAGCCCCTATTTCTTGAGAAGTTGTGGTTGTGATATTGTTATATGAGGTGATGTTTGGTTGAGGTTTTCTTATTGCCAAAGACTATGGATTCAATATAAAACGAAATTGTGTACCTTTCAATCTGATTAGGCAGCGATCAGTGTTTATAGGTAGGTCCATTTTAGAAGTGTAAAAATATAGATACTATAACTATACTTGCACGCTTGATTTGGTCTCTTATTTACAACGTGGGTATTAATCTATCTAAGTTGTTCATGTCTTAGTATAGTCCTATTGACAGATTACGTGAACCTTCTTAACAATTACATGCACTTAAAAATGAAACTTAATGTGCATCCATTTATTATCTTACGTGCTGTTTCTTCTGTGGCCTCATTGATGATGGCCTGCTTGGTTTCTTAAATTGTATTTTTTTACTTTTGTGAGAAATTTCCCTAGTCATTCTAGTTTCTTAGGTTGAAAAAATACGAATAAAATATAGGATTCAAATATAAAATAAAAGAAAGGCTAAAGAATAACTTATCGATTTATAGTGAATAATTTTGAGCAGAGGCGTGCAGTGCACTGTCCTTAAGTAGAAATTTCGTCCCTCGGAGAACTTTTCTCGGTGCTAAGGTCACTGACGAAATCCTACTCTAGGATTCAACGGTTCTTCACCCAACTAACCAGCACTTGAAATAGTTAAATGACTCATGAACAACTTCTAATTTTTACTTACTCAAACTCAAAAATTGTATCACAAATCTGTATAAATATATATATATATATATATATATATATATATATATATGCCGGAGCAGGTGCTGGCTGACTGGTGATTAACAGGAATCAGGAGAAGGGATCCCGAGCATCCTGAAGGCTGATCGTGCCATAGGGATCACAATCACCTTCGTCTTCAAGATCTTGACTAGAATTTTCTCCTCTGGACTGAGAAGAAGCTTTGTCTGATTCTTCGTGTAATTGGTCAAGTCTCAAATGAATAGCATCTGCAAGACGCCTTAACTGAGAGTTGGAGTAACTAGAAACATTAGTGACTTCATCAGTATCAGGAGGAACAACTGATTTTTCTTTTGACTTGTCAACTGTTTTAGTGACCGTTTTACAGGAAGATGCAACGGCAGGGGCCGTGGTAACTGAAGGAGTTGTTACTGGAGGAGTCAATAAAGGAGATGACGGAAATTCTTTCTGAACTTGGCCAATTATTCTATCAACACCGAATTTATCCCACCATTTAATGAAAAAACGGCGAGAGACATGAGAAATAGGGGAGAGGTAAGTCTGAGCAGTCCTAATACCTATGGACGACGAAGACTGAAATACTGTGACTTCTTGGGTAGCTAAAACGACATATTGCCATTTAAGAATCCAAGGAATTTTGTATTTACTACAAAATATAAGGAAGACTGAAATTTCCTCATATTTGGAATGATAATTCTCGTGATGACAAAATGTTCTAATCGAAAGCGAGGAGAGGTTTGGGAAAAATATCATGACCTGAAACCATACCTTGTCCACCAAAGGATGAACCATTTGGGGAATTGACTTTTGAACTTGTGGTCGAATCGGAAAAACCACGAATGACTATGATCTTCATTTTGGTGAAGCATGATTTTATGCTGAAGCCTCAATATAATCATAATAGCAAAAAAGAGCTAGTGTGATTAGAAAGTGATTTGAGATCGGAAGGATGACCGCCCCAATCGGATGAGATTGAGAACACAACGATATACTGACGAATGATAAAGAAGCTTGGATTTATCATCGTTGGCATAAATTAGTTTAATAAAGGTGACTCGGTTTGATAAAGATGTCCCTATAATACACAAGTGATTTATAAGGAGCGGAGGAAGAAAATGCCATCCAATATTTATACTTTAGATGCCATCCAAAGATGATTATATAGTGGCATTTTTCGACCTCTCTCTCTCTATATATATATATATATATATAGAGAGAGAGAGAAAGGTCGGATCAGGTCCGGACTCTCGGACCGGACCAAAATCCGGACATTTTTTTTTTGCTTTTTTTTAAAACAACTAAAAATTAAAAAATTATGGAACTGAAATTTTTTCATAATACAATATTTTGGGTGTGATTTGAGTACGTATAACAAAACATGTATATACAGCTTTATGCAAACTGTACCACCATTTTTGGTATAGGTATTCAAAACACGCCCAAAATATCATTATGAAAAATTTCGATTCCATAAAATAATAAATTTTTTAGTTGTTTTAAAAATAAAAAAAAAGGTACATTTTTATCGAGTCCGAGACTCCGGGACTGATCCATCCATATATATATATATATATATATATATATATATATATGTGTGTGTGTGTGTGTGTGTGTGTGTGTGTGTGTGTGTGTGTGAAACAAGCAAATAATCTGCTAGAGAAGATATACATAATATGTGATAGTATAACTAATATGAGTAATACTACACGGACAGGTATATTGGACAGCTTTATTGGACATTTTCAATTTTTTTTTTTTTTTTTTTTGCTTGTGACTACAAAAAAAATGTATAGTATTTACTCCAACAGGAATTTTTACAAAATATAGTGTTTTAGGTGTAATTTGGATACATATACAAAAATAGGGTTAGACTGTATAATTCTGTTTTTGTATATGTATCCAAATTACACCTAAAACACTATATTTTGTAAAAATTCCTGTTGGAATAAATACTATACATTTTTTGGTAGTCACAAGCAAAAAAATAAAATAAAAATAAAATTAAAAATGTCCAATATTCATATCCAATAAAAATGTCTGCCAAGACTTATTGTTCCCTTTTATATAAAAAAGGAAAGCAACGACAACAGTAACATATTAAAGGCAATGGTAATATATTAAGTAAACGGTAATAAAATTAATGTCTCAATAATAAGTAATTAATATATGAACAGTTATAAAATCTCCATTAATATATTAATTATAACTCATTCAATTTACACATTAAACTCTTTTTAATGGTACATTACCAAAATATATGAATATATTTATTTTTATTTAACTTTGTAATATATTATTTAACAAAAAATACAACAATCCCCCACATATTACAAAGTAAAAATAAAATAAATTGAGTAAGAAAAATAAGAATGTAGTACGTTAACACTGGTGTCTTTTGGACTATGAACCAATATTGTATAGAGTGAATAGGACTTGATTCACAGGAATTTAGTGAAATTAAAATTTCTATGAACCTTCTTCCTTATTATGAATCAGTAATCATATTACTCACACTACAAACTCTAATTAAAAGTTGTTCTACGCGATTTGGCACATCTTGGCCTTGCGCCATACCTGGAATTCATGAGAGCTCTAGAAAACCTGTCTTGTTTTCATAAGAGGCGACCCCACCTCTATACTCATATAGGTGTTTCCATCAAATGTGTTCTACAGTTAAACACATCACCCAACAGAACTATGGAAATCATTAAGAGTATATAACTCAACCTCTAACACCGTCGAATTACACTATCCTACACCATAGGGATGAACTCAAATATGTATAAAATGGATAATGTCTCAACTAATCAACCAACGACTTGTTATTACCCGTATGAACCTACTTCCTGGGATTACCATTCATATAGGTTGGGTTACCATCACTGTTGATTTCTATAATAGACAGTTGTCCCATCCCCCTCGATGTATTGCTCACTGCCCTCTTGCTTAGTGGCTTTGTCAGAGGATCCACAAGATTTAACTCTGACCTAACAAAATTAAGGGATATAATCCCATCACATAACAGATGTCTCACAATATTATGTCTTAGGCATATATGCCTACTCTTGCCATTATAGCTCTTATTCTTAGCTCTGCCTATAGCAGCTTGGCAATCACAATGTAGAGACACAGATGGAACTGGTCTCATCCACAAAGGAATATTTCCCAAAAGATTTCTGAGCCACTCTGCTTCAGAACTGCATTCTCTAAGGCAATAAACTCAGACTCCATAGTAGAGCGAGCTATACAAGTCTGTTTAGTAGACTTCCAAGAAACCGCTCCTCCTCCTAAGGTAAATATGTAGTCACTCGTGGATTTGATCTCATTTGAATTAGAGATCCAGTTATACAAACCAAATCCAATAGTACAAACCAAATCCAATAGTACCTCGCAGATACTTGAGTATTCTACATAAAGCAGTCCAATAATCCTTATTAGGATTATGAATGAATCTGCCGAGTCTATTAACTGCATATTAGCAGTTTTAGAACCAATTTTCCTTTTTTAGGGTCAGATAACATTACCTTAGCAATACACCCCCGCACTTTAAGGTATTTCAAATTAGGTAAATGATTTTCCCAAAACTCAAAAGGTGTTTTTTCAGTTTTCATCAACATGTAACTTTATATATATATTATACACACACGAGTATTCAAACTTGACTATTCATATTGGGAATTGAAATTTTGAACTTTGCATTCAATGGTACACCCCTGCTTAGTAGCTGCCTCCTTGATTTTCTAAGGAGTGACCATAATACTATCTCAGGAGGAAATTCACATCTTTCATTAGAATTTTATTGAGTAACCTCCATAGAGTCCTAGACTCCTTGAGATTGCTGTTTCTGTACAAGGTCTCAATGACTAGAGACTTTCTACTTGATCTCCTTTATAAATCATGTACATACCTAAACTTCTTCAGCTTCAAAATCTTACACACACACACACACACACACACATATATATATATATATAGGTATATATATACAACAAGGATCATGAGTATTCTTCTTAAATAGCATTCCTCCATAAATAACACTCATTTATTAAAACTACGTCGTTTTGGAGTGGCCGCGGAGGCATTTTTGTAAATAAAAGGAAAAACAAGTGGGACCACTCTCTTTTAAGTCGCTCCAAAACGATGTAGTTTTAATAAAGGAGTGCTATTTAAGGAGGAATGCTATTTAAGAAGAATGCTCTTGATCCTTGCTCTCTCTCTCTCTCTATATATATATATATATATATATATATATATGTATGCTTGCACCAAATATGGGAACTTCAAAATTTTATTTTATATTTTTAGGTATGTCACAACATAAGTAAAGTAAATAAGAAACTTTTAAACTTGTTCCTACACCCACACAGCATTACCATTTTCATATTAAACATCCATATTCTAGAACCATGTTGCTAAAAGAAGCAAGAGCCTTTTATTGCTATACATATGTTCTTAACTCGTTTTTTTAATATTAAAAACAAAAAATTCAGCACTTGCCGATAACTATTCTGCATATCACAGGAGAGCTATCATATGCAGAAGAATTGTGAGCGTGAAATCACAGTTCACCTCACATAAGAGATTTGCTAACGCATTTTTAACATACTGCAACCTGGTAGACAATGCAAGATTATATTGCACCAATGCTTTGGAAGGACCACCAAAGGTATTTCTTGTAAGACCCTGAATTTTATGAAATAAAAGTATTCAATTTTCTTATAATTACTATTCAGTAAATGGTTAAATTGATAAAAGTTTAAAGTTAAGAGTGATATATGAATTTTTTTTTTAAATAAGCAAGTGGTTATAAAATACTCATTGTTGTCGGGGAATATATTCATTTGGTCGTGGAATATTCTTCCCGCTTGTGGGGAATATTCATAATGACAGCAGCTTTTTTAGGGCCCATAATGTAATAACTGTTGGATGAAGAAAATAACAAGTATGAGTTTTTTATAAATAACAGTACAGTAGTTATTCAAGATTAACACTTGTTGGAATACCCGTTGGTTAAAATATAATAATACGCGTTGTTCAGACAAGATAGCACACGGTATTGCACCAATTATCGATTCTTACGTAAGAAGGCCTTTACTTTCGATAATTATTACGATAATTCTTTATTCGATATTTTATTGATTCAATAATTCTTTGCGTTGATATTTTATATTATTGTTGTTTTAATAATTGTCACTACACAAAGATTTTCTATTATCGAAGCGAATAATTCATATTATCTGAATAATATTATTAGATAACATTATTGGCGATGTCTAGAAAGTTACATCTCAAGGAGAGTTTGGTCACCTAATTGCGCCGCCATGAAGAGAAATTCTTATTGAAAGCCCTCTATCCCTGAACTACACGTTTGCAAGATCTTGTGATTCTGTAATATTATTTGTGAATAATTAATTATTGATTTATATGATGGGAAAATATTCATTTTATGTGGATATAGATGGAGAAAATTTTTAAAGTGACAATTGTTGAAAATCGATATTTTATCTTTTCTGATAAAATAATATTTTATTATATTATTATAATATAATAATGGTGATATTTTTACAATGAATGTGGGATATATGAGTATATGAGGAGGAAAAGTATTTTTGTTGCAATAAATACTAAAAACATGTTAAACATGTTGGTGGACCCATTTCTTGACTGAAATTTGATTATAGCTTGTAAAATCGCCCGTTTATGGATTTCGGTCAATTTATGTTTGGAATTTGGAAAAACTTTATTCTGTAAAGTTGTAGAGAATTGAATTTCCTATAAAAAATTGCGAGATTTGAATTTTCTGATAAAAGGGCTATTTATTATGAATTATTGAAGTTCTGAAATTCCGAAATAATTGATTTTTGAAAATTTTAATTAAGAAAAACGTTTTTTTAATTTAGTTGACTATTGGTGGCTGATATTTGGATCTGATTTGGTGTGCATAGGATTTTAATATATATATATATATATATATATATTAATATTATATTAAATTTTCTGCTTTGGTGTTCTAAGCAATTTCCTATAAATAGGGTGCTTAGGTTAGAATTGAAAATCACACCAGAAACTAAAGATTTCTCTCTTTCTCTCTATTATATCGAGCGTATTTTGTGAGTATTTTAGTACTTCGAGTATTGCTATACGGTCTGAGTTCTTTTAAGACTATATCCAAATTAATTCCAAATCGTAAGTCTTATTCTTTTGAGGTAAGGGATAGTAAGTGATTTTAAGGGATTGTAAGGGAGATTATTTTCTTCATAAATGATATTATTTCTTCAATATCATTATGCCAAAATATTGGTTTGAACTTTTTATCAAATTTGGAAGTTTTTCATATTCTTGGTTACTATTCACGAGTTCTTATTCATGAATTACTATTCATGAGTTACTATTCACGAGTTCTTATTCATGAGTACTATTCACGGCATGATGATATTTTTTGTGAAATTTCTATCTTTTGGTGTCGGAGTTACTATTCACGTATACGACACTATTCACAAATACGATATTATTCACAGAAAAATTAAGTTTTCTTCTCTGTGTCCAAGATTGTCTGTTATGATTCCAATCTTTGATTGGATCTATGTTTTGGTCTTCATTCTTGAATTTTACTCCACTCTGGTTATTTATGAAGTATTTTTGAACTTGGGTTGTTTAAAGTACGAATCCTTAATATTTGTTTTTTTGTTTCACTGGATTCGTTTTCTTTAAAATATTTTGCATCATCCACAGTCCTAAATGATGATATAACTGAATATCTTTGGCATGTAGTGCAAAGATAACTTGTTGATGAATATCTTTGGCCTGTAGTGCAAAGATGACTTGTTGTTGAATATCTTTGGCATGTAGTGCAAAGATGACTTGTTGATGAATATTTTTGGCCTGTAGTGCAAAGATGAATGATTTCTGATGAATATCTTTGGCTCGTGCAAAGATGACTGTTGTTGAATATCTTTGGCATGTAGTGCAAAAGATGACTTGTTGATGAATATCTTTGGCACGTAGTGCAAAGATGACTTGTTGATGAATATCTTTGGCTGTAGTAGTGCAAAGATGACTTGTTGATGAATATCTTTGGCAGTAGTGCAAAGATGACTTTTTGATGAATATCTTTGGTAGTAGTCTGAAGATGAATTTATTAGTAGGATTATGAACATGAATCGTGATTTGGTATAACCATGATCTTTAATATTTCAGGTGATGAAAATTAACTTTGTCCTGGATGAGGAAAGGAATTTAGAGCTACAATTACGATTATGAGTTATACACGTGATTGTGAACAGGAATTGTTGATTAATGTTACAGGGATAAAATATTATTGATGGACTTTTAACATGGAGAAGATAATAGATTTTATGGTCTATTTGACTCTTCTAATGGATTGCTTTCGTTCACCGCAACTATGGTTGAAAAGTTTTATCATCTACCATATGTTCTAAATCTACGATTTATTCTTGTTGAAGGCTATTGATAATTTATTTATCTTTAGTCATGATATTCTTTCTCGAAGCTAGTTGTGTTCACCCCTTTTTGCTTCACAATTCCTTTCGTGTAATAAAAGTGTAGGCTGGGTCGAGCGAGAATAACAAGAGAATAGAATCGATGGTCTATAGATGTTGAGGTGAGGTGAAATTTAACTTGGAAGGGTGTTTTGCCACTATCATACAAGATGTCTAATATTATACAACCTTGTGTTATCATAAGACAAGGTTGTGCTCATCCACTTCTTTGAGTATATCTACCAAAGACTATCTATACGATCTTGAGTCTATTTGAAATATAACTCCCAATTAGAGACGAGTGGAGATAATGATATGTCGAGAAGACTCATCATTGGGAAGAATATGATAGTAATCTTCTCATTTTTCTTTGGGGGTCTATTAGGTCAACCAAGGATAATTCTCGTGCGCCATATGATATCTATCATAACCTGTATTTACGCATGGCCTCCTCCATGTCACGAAGGTTTCTCGAAAGACTTCCCAAAGATTTTAATTTCTAAAACATTTTCGACTATACCTTTATGTAAAGGTGTCATTATGAGGTGTTGTCCACTATTTGGGACATAGTCATGATTGGTATATATTTGTATTTAAACTCATTAGTTTAAGTCTTTGTCAGATCTTGTGACGACAATTGTATTAATATTGTTGTAGTTCTTTTCTGTACCATGTATTTGGCGACTCAGAATGGGTTGGATGGAATGGACCTATTTTGGGGGCGTCACATTTCTTACCCTCCTTTTTATTTCCCCCGACTTTCTTAGACTTTTCTAATCTCTTGATATATAGACTTAATATTTATACACCAAGTTGATCATCTCAGATGCTTATTTAAGCTATAAAACCCACTAAGTTTTAAAACTGTCTCATGTTAATATGGATTCACTTATTATGTTTATTTGTTTGTTTCACAAAACTCGCCTTACAAGAATAATAAATAAAACCTTATTCATGTAAATAAGGTCTTGTAAAAGTATTAATATTTCTACTTAAGGTTGTTGGAAAAATACGAATAAAATATAGGATTCAAATATAAAATAAAAGAAAGGATAAAGAATAACTTATCGATTTATAGCGAATAATTTTGAGCAGAGGCGTGCAGTACATTGTCCTTAAGTAGAAATTTCATCCCTCGGAGAACTTTTCTCGGTGCTATGTTCACTAACGAAATCCTACTCCAGGATTCAACGGCTCTTCACCCAACTAACCAACACTTGAAATAGTTGAATTACCCAGAAACAACTTCTAATTTTTATTTACTCAAACTCAAAAATTGTATCATAAATCTGTATATATATATACAGAAGACGGCTAAAGCGAACCAATTTTGTGAACCAAAGACGGACTTAAACAAAAAAACACGCGGGTCGCTAGATTGGGTGGGTTGGGTGTCAAATGGGTTAGCTGATTTAAACCAAAAAACCCATCTAAATTCATTTTATGCAACCTCTTTCTCTCTCTAACTCTTCTCTCTCTCACTACTAACCAAAGCTCTGGCAATTTCATACCGGCTCCGGCCAAATCGACAACTTTCCAGACAAATCGACACTCTAGCGTCTCTCTCTACGAAGGTAATGAGTTTTAATTTAATTTTCTAGAATAAGAAATTTAGGGTTTAAAAGTTCAAAATTGAAAAGGTAGTTTTCCTTTTCTTAAGCTTTTGTCTGATATTGGTTGGGTTGGAAGTGAAAGAGAAAGAAATCAATGCGTGTTTTGTGTTCTTATTGTTGTTGCTGATGATGGAAAAGCTACCAAACTCTATGTATTATTATGTCCTGCCATATCTTCTGTATATAACTAGAAATTTCTTCTAATTAATTGGGATAAAACAAATCTCTACTTACTTAGGAAGAACTACTTAATCTTTTGATCTTCTCCCTCCTATTTGTTATTCTTCTCCCATGTTCATCTTCTATTTATTTTTTCTTCTTTGTTTTTTTTGAAACAATTCAATCGTTTATGAATAATGTCTTCACAAATGATTTTTTTTTGTTGGGGGGGGGCTTTTGTAGAGGAATAATGAAAGACCATATCTTCTGTACTTTCTGGACGCTGGCCACAAAGATGATTGTATAAGAAAAGTCGGATAACAAAGGGCTTCCAGTGTAGTGTATATATCAAATACTAGACAAGATTTGACTTAAGAGTTAAATTACAAAATCTACCATGTTAAATCTAGTATTCTAGAGGACGGGTAGGGATCGTGCATGTTAAGGCCTTTGTTGGGTACCACCTTATTCTGTAGATGTGTGTTTCAGAGGTTTTTTATTTTATTAATTAATGTCTTCTCCTCCCTATTAGCTGAGATGCTACTATATAAACCACCTGAAGAACTTAGTATTTCCCACCATTTTCACCACTAGAAACAACAAGTCCTATAGGACCAGGACCCAAATATTTACTTAGTAATGTTTATATAGCTCAAAATAAATGTGACATATTAATCTTGTTGATAACAGCTGGTGAGAAATTTTAGCAATTATTTTTCAAGACTAATTTAATGAGTCTATATAATTCAAAAATTAAAAATTTGGGAGTAAGAATCTTGGTGTGTGCGAAGTTTATATTCCTTTTATTAGTTTTTACTTGAAAATTTGTGGAATTAATTACCAGACTAGAAGTTCAGTTAATTTTGAGTTGTGGGATTAATGATTTTTTTTAAATTTAGGAAGAACTCCTTGATCTTTTTGATCTTCTCCCTCCTATTTGTTATTCTTGTTATTCTTCTTATCCCTTTCTTCTTCCCCTGTTCATCCTCTTTTTTTTAAAACAATTCAATCATTTATGAATAATGTCTTCACTGATCATTTATTTCATTTGATGTGTTATCGGCTGGTAATAACCCCTCATCATGTGTATATGTCTGTGTCAATATTATTGGACCTAATAGGTGTACTTATTTTTGTATATTTGATAATCTTATTTTATTTAATTTTCAATGCATTGCAAAGAATTAACATACTTTTTGTATTTTAGACGTGCAAAAATCGATAGTTTCACACACCTGCATCTTTTTGCAATTGTAGGAGCCAGATGACGAGGACACTGAATCAGGAGGAAGATTTTTGCCTGCCGCAAAGTTACTTTGATTAGGAAGAATCTTGACTGGCGAAATTTGTATACAAAAATGTTCATGAATGATGATGTTTAATTTCTTTTTGTTATACAACTTGGTCAAAAGGAGATGTTGATTTTAAGAATACTATAGCATTATTTCATCATCTTCTCACATGTTTCTACCTTGCTTCTATTTATTTCTGGAAATAAAATAAGACGTTCATAAAAGAGTTTGATACAACGCCAATATTTCCATATGCTAACAAGGAAAGTCAATTGTGAACAAAGTATATGAGTAAAGAAAAATGTTATTGAGAATTCACTTTTGTAGTAGTCTAATAGTTGAACATTGATATTGTGTGATAATAAATTTATTAAAAAATGATGTAATACATCCCGTTGTTATGTCTTCTCGTTAATCAATAACAAAAGAAAAACATAAGCCTGTTATGTGAGAACTAACCCTTTCTTGTAAATCTTGAAAATTTGTTTTGAGGGATGGTCTGATGGAGAACTGAGAGTAGTATTAAGCATTTTCCGGGTGACCCAAATGACCTTAAGAACTACTATATAAGCTGGATTTCTATTCAACTTCATCCAATCCATGTGTAACACACTTTTCATAGCTTTTAATTATTATGTTTTAGTCTCAGCAAAAACTACACGGAGAAAAAAATTCAAGCTGAAATCCATGTTGCATACATCAAATCAGTTGATTCAAACTCATTGGAAGTTAGTTTAGAAGACCACATCCTGTCATTTTCATTAACATTTTTAAAATTTCCTGATCTAGTTGATTCAGTTCCTCTACTCTGGCGTACAGATGCTGGACAATGAGGGATTGTATTAGATGAGCCTGAAACCATACTATTTGATGAACCAAATTCCAAATTCTTGCAGAAAACAGCAACGCTTCTCTCAGGAATGTCATCAGAATGGATTCCTTCGGTTGAATATTCTATCAAACAATTTCCTTCAGTTGACCATTCTTTTCCAATAAAATTACTTTGATCATTTCCTATGACAGCATTGTGCATGCAATCCACAACAAAGTTTGGCAATCCAGAAATACTATCATGTGTGGCACAAAGTATAAAGCACTTTTAATAAGCAAAAGAATAAAACAGAAAATATAAATATTCAATGATTCGAAGAAAGCACTACAATGAAAACAACATAGTTGTTAAAACACTTCATACTAGAAAATTTTTAAAATAAAACACTTCATACTTACTCTTTTTTGTTATTTTTTTGGTGTATTAAATATGAACTACATAATTAATGCCTAGAGGAAAATTACTGTTAATTGAAATCAAACTAGGATTGTTTTGAAGACCGCTTTTCAGGGGGTGAAAATCCAAAATTCAAGTCACCAATGGTATTTATCACAATTGAGAACAAAAATCATACTTTTAAGTCACAAAAATCCATTGCATTTCATTATTTTATCAATTTGCATTTCATATGTTCCAAAATATACATCATCTGGATACATAAACATGAAGCTAATATTCACTTTAGCAATCATTGCAATCATGCTAAAAGCTTTTAAAAATAAAACCAAAAAGAAAAAAAGTTTAATCTACAGTCTTGACTCTTAAGATTTCAAAGACAGATTCTCAACAACATATTGAAGTCCTAATGATTTACAATCTTAATTAGGCATATTAATACTAATTCCGTTCAAATTAGTTTCACTTAGATGTTCTGAGTTATAAAACTAAAAAAAATTAAGACACAGAATCTTAATTTTCAAAAAAGATAAAACTTTTATTTCATGAAAGCTACTACAACTGAGTAACTTAACTAAATTCCCAAAAAAAATGTATTGTTTTCTATTAAATTTTATCAGCAACCAGAACCAGATATGTAAATAAATGATAAATCCACAAAATTTCTACAAACAACCAAATCAAAACTATAAGCAAAGTTCACAAATTACCCATAACAATACTTACTAATTGAAATAAAAGCCACAAATTGTGATAGAACCGATGAAAAATGAAAAAATTGAACCGATTTTTGATAAATTAATGAGATTCAATGGAGTAATTAAACTACCGATAGAAAAGGAAAACTTCTTTTTCAATTTTGTGCTTTTAAACCCTAAATTTGTTACACTAGAAAATTAAATTAAAACTTAATAGAGTTATGAAGCATTACCTTCGTAGAGAGAGATGCTAGAGTGTCGATTTGTCCGAAAAGTTGTCGATTTGGCCGGAGCCGGTATGAAATTGCCAGAGATTTGGTTGGTAGTGAGAGAGAGAAGAGTTAGAGAGAGAAAGAGGTTGCATAAAATGAATTTAGATGGATTTTTTGGTTTAAATCAGCTGACCCATTTGACACCACCCAATCTAGCGACCCGTGTGTTTTTTTTTGAAGTCAGTCTTTGGTTCGCAAAATTGGTTCGCTTTAGAAGGATTCTGTATATATATATATATATATATATATATATATATATATATATATATATATATATATATATATATATATATATATATTAGGGGATGATACATAGTATCTATATGTTATGGGGTAAAAAATGACATATAGTATCTATACCGTTCGTTTAATAAATAGATGGCTGAGATTTAGAGTTGGAATACGCCGTACGCTAGACATACTAGCGGACATGTTTAATCAAAATACTTTACTCTTATGACCCAAATTAGTAAATTACTCAAAGACTGTACTACCCAATCCGCTAGTATGTCTAGCGGACGGTAAGTTCCACACCCCACGAAATCTTCCTCTGCAACAAGACATCCTCTGTATTAAGAACTCCTATGCCTCTGCAACAAGACATCCTCTGTATTAAGAACTCCTATGTCACGAACTGATACAATTCACTGATACTACAACACAATTAAATGATATCAATCTCACGTATTGACTTGGTATATACAACATCTTGATTTAAACAGACTAGAGATCTCATGGTACTTGGGAAAATTTACACTTAAAAAAAACACCCAAAAAAGTTTCACCATCCCTCTTCAAGTTTCATTTATCATGGCTCTTCCTGATATTACAAAGACTTGGCAGAAATCTTAATGCAGAAGATGGGAAATTGAAGAAACGGATCATTTTCATCCTCGCGCCCTGTGAACTTAAATGACTAAAGTAGATCTTCCCTTCATATATGAAGCACAACCGCTGCCATATATAGAAGCACACATAACCCAATCTCCACCAACACACGAGCAATAAAAATGTAAACAATACAAGTCTTCTCGGGGATAAAAACAGAGCAGATCTCAGTAAAGCAAGAAAAATTCTGTGTCCGCTAGACATATTAGCGGAATGTGATTAATTCTGTGTCTGACTTGGCCATTTGGGGGCATAAGCGTCAAGAATTTAGATTAAACACGTCCGCTAGACTTACTAGCGGACATTGATTTCCGACTCACGGACAGTAGATGCTATATGCCACTTTTTACCCCATAGCATATAGATGCTATGGATCATCCTCACATATATATATATATATATATATATATATATATATATGAAAGTATCTCTTCACACTTTTTTTTTGTTTGCTGACAAATGATATATATATATATATATATATATATATATTCATTCTTTCTGCTGCTCCTGTAAATAAGATATCTCCTCTATTCTAAAAACCAGCCTTTTATATAACAAACGAAAGCAACGACAACAGTAACATATTAAAGGCAACGGTAATATATTAAATAAACGGTAATAAAATTAATGTCTCAATAATAAGTAATTAATATATGAACAGCTACAAAATCTCCATAAATATATTAATTATAACTCATTCAATTTACACATTAAACTCTTTTAATGGTACATTATCAAAATATATGAATATTTTTATTTTTATTTAACTTTGTAATATATTATTTAAAAAAAAATACAACATCTTATACAGACCTAGGCAAATCATGTATTCACATATTAATGGTCCCATGCATTAAACTTGCATCTGCATTTGACATGCAGGATATTTCAGAAAATTCCCAAAGTGACAAGATAGAGTTTGGAAATAAAAAGCGGCACAAATATTATCTTCACCACATCTAGAGATCTTAAACATGATTTTTTATGTTATGTCAGGTAACAAGATGATGATAGAAGAGACCAGAGGCAGAACTGGGGGGGGTCGAGGGGGGGCATATGACCCCCCTAGGATGAAGCTTACTACCGCATGCCGCCTGACGCCTGCTGCTGCCGCCTGCCCTGCCGCAGTGTCGCCTGCCCCTGCCGCAGTGCCGCCTGCCCCTGCCGAGTCATTTACCCTCATCTCTTCATATATCTTAGTAAGTACTCTAATGAGAAAGTTTGATCTTACTCCAAGAAATGGTTTGTTTTTTGTTTCTAAATCTTTTATATATGTTTTAAGTTTTGATGATAAAGATTAATCATGGGTTTTTGTTGATGAATCGTGAGATTTTTATTGGTAGTTGAATCTATTCACTAATATCCCAGTGTACTCTGTGGACTGTGATTGCTTCTGACATTCTCAAGGATGCAACATAAGCTGTTGCTAAAATTATCGGCAAGCCCGAATCTGTTAGTGTTCTAATCCTTCAAAACGCACAAAACTTATTTTTATATACATGTGGTGCACATTTTCTGTTCTCTAAGAGGGGAAAATGCGTGTGCTGTGATGACTACCAGCTATTTGATAATTTTCCTCTGTAAAGTATAGATATCTTTATTTTCTGGTTTTCTCCTTTTAGTGTACTTTACTATATTTTGTTAAACAAATTATGCTTTCTTAGTTTTTGCTCGTGGGGGAAAACTGTCAAGATTGAACATACATGTGGTCCATTTGGTTGGTGTTAGTAGATTGGGCAGAAATAACAAAAATATACCAATTTTTTCTTGTTTCTTGGAGCTGTTCTAACTAGTGATAAATATGCTGTTTTTGTGTGTATATAATTTGGGTTTTGGTTAATTCTCATGGATCTATTGAATTTATGAGTTTTTCGTTTTCTGGATCTGTGTGTTGCATGAACGTCGTTGCTCCGGACCTCCGGTAACCGCCCTCAAATTTTGACCCCCCTCAAATTTTGTTCCGGTTCCGCCACTGGAGGAGACAAAACGAAGCATCCATGATGAATTGTGTGTGGCTAGGAATCTTATTCGCAACAACTCTATTATATATGAAGGTGGTTCGGCTGTGATTTCTTGCTCAATTGCTGTGGAGGCTGCTGCTGATAGATGTTCAGGAGTTGAGCAGGTATGGTAAATATGTTACTACCTCCGTCCCATAATAAGTGTTTTTTTTAGCTTAAATCACACATACCAATACACAAGCTAAAATGACAAAAATACCCTTAATATATTTTCTTTGAAGTTGAAGAGTTAATGAGTGTCATTTAATTGTAGTGATGGTAAGATGCAATAAATACCATTGAATGCATAAGGGCATATATGAGAAAATATTGCAAAAATTATATTGGAGTTCTAACACATCACTTATTTTGGGAAAAAATATTAAGCCTAAAAAAGCACTTATTGTGGGACGGATGTAGTATTTTATTTCATTTCTTAAACTTTGTAGTTTGGACTACTACTAAAACCTTTTCCCTGTTATGCACAGTATGCCATTACGGCATTCGCTGATGCTTTGGATTCTGTCCCCATGGCACTTACTGAGAATAATGGTCTCCAGCCCATTGAAACACTATCTGCTGTGAAATCCCAACAAATTAAGGTATTCTACTGATTTGAGTTTTCAATGACAGAATGACTTGCCTGTTGCCTCTTTCAATGGCATTGAAACACCCGGATTAGGGGGTGTCAAAGATTTTTTTTATCTATTTTAAACTAGAATATTACCTCAATTACAGATAATAAAAAAACACAAAGTCACGAATAAAGTTCAAAAATTAAAGAGTTAAATAGAGGATATATATATATGGATTTTTTACCTCAAATTGAACCAATCTTGCACTAGTTTACCTTTTGCAGAGAAAAGTTTACCTTTTGCAGAGAAAAGTTTTTGAGATTATTGCGAATAACCGAGGTAGCAGAACGACCCCGTCCTATGTTGCCTTCATTAACACTGAGCGTTTGATCAGTGATGTAACCAACACCGTCTTCGGTAAGCTCTTAGCTATAACCCAAATCGCATCTATGCCTTGAGAAACTTTGGGAAGACCTGTAACGAAATCCATGGTAATGTGTTTCCACTTCCATTTCAGAATCTCAAGTGGTTGCAATGGACCTTTAGCAAGACTGATGCTCTCGCTTTACATCGCCGTTGACAAGTTAAACACCTCGAGGTAAACTCTGCGATCTCTCTCTTCATATTGTTCCACCAAAATGTGTGTCGAATATCATGATACATTTTGGTACTCCCAAGATGGATTGCAAACGGTGTGTTGTGTGTCTCCATCATGATTCTATGCTTTAAGTCAGAGTCGTTAGGAACACAAAGTCTGGAGTTGACTCGAAGTATTCCTTCTTCATCAATTCTTGCTTCTGGAATAACACCTTCTTGAACTTTCTTCTTCATACGCATCAGCTCCATGTCCGTAGCTTGAACAGTTTTAACTTTATCGATTAAAGTCGGTTCTACTCGTATGTTTGATATCATCACGTGGGTACTTGGAGCCTTTAACTCTATCTCCATCCTTTGCAAGTCATACAAAAATGGGCCTTTGTGTTAACAACATTGCACTTCGCACTGCATACGATCTTCTACTCGATGCGCCGCCTACCACGCTTTGTTTTTCCAAGATAATATCAGATGGTATGATCGTAATCTTTCAACAAATTCGAGCCAACGTCGTTCTTGCATGTTAAGTTCCTTTTGGGTGAAAAAGTATTTGAGGCTTTTATGATCCGTATAGATCTCCACTTTCTCCCCATACGTGGTGTGTCTCCAGTTTTTTAACGCAACGATCACGCCAAACTCTAGATCATGAGTAGGATAATTCCTCTCATATTCTTTGAGTTAATCGTGAGGCATAAGCTATGACTTTCCCATGTTGCATGAGAACACATTCTAACCCTTTGCACAAGCATCGTTGATATAACAAATCCATCGTAACCGGATGGTATTGCGAATCAGTCTTAAAATGAGTCTCCTCTTGAGCTCTTGAAACCCTTCTTGCATTCCTCATTGCATACAAATTTTGTATACTTCCGAGTCAACTGAGTTAACGGAATAGCGATTCGAGAAAATCCTTTCGCGAATCTCCGATAATAACCAGCTAAGCCCAGAAGGCTACGCACTTCGGTCACCGACTTCGGTTGCTCCCAACTTTGTATTGATTCAATCTTCGTCGGGTCAACAGATACTCCATGTTTTGACACCACGTGCCCAAGGAATGCTACTTCCTCAAGCCAGAACTCGCATTTCTTTAGCTTGGCATATAGCTTATTTTCACGAAGCCTTTCAAGTATCAGCTTCAAATGGTGCTAATGATCTTCACGGCTTTTGGAATAGATGAGGATGTCATCAATAAAGACAACAATGAACTGATCCAAATATTCCTTGAATACACGGTTCATCATATCCATGAAAGTAGCAGGAGCATTAGTCAATCCAAAAGACATGACTAATAATTCATAATGCCCGTACCGAGTTCTAAAGGCAGTCTTTGGAATATCCTTAGTTTTAATCTTCAGCTGATGATATCCAGAATAAAGATCAATCTTTGAAAAGAATTGTGCTCTTTGCAACTGGTCAAACAGGTCATCAATGCGAGGTAATGGATACCTATTCTTGATGGTGACATGGTTTAATTCTCGGTAGTCAATACAAATCGCATACTCCCATTTTTCTTCTTTACGAATAAAATAGAGCACCCCAAGGAGATGTACTAGACGAATGAAACCGATGTCTAACAATTCTCAGTAGTTGGACTTTTAACTCCACGAAGTTCAATAGGAGCCATTCGATATGGGTTTTAGAAATGGGTTTTGTGCGGTTCAAGGTCAATAATGAATTGAACATCACGTTACGGGGTAGAACGGGAAGTTCTTCAGAAATACATCGTGAAATTCTCTAACAATGTAAATATTATTCAAATATGACTTGTCTTTGTTCAAATCCATAACATGGGCTAAGAAAGCGATATCCGCTTTTCAATAAACGAATAGCTTTATGGCTTGATATGATAAATGGTGATTTTAGTGGTTTAGTTGTTTGAATTAAGTATTTATGATTGGTTAGGAATATGAAAACTAACAACCTTACGAAAATATTACTTATTAATCGGTAAAATAAAATAATAAATTATAAGGATAATTCTGAGGATAATCAATAATTATCTTTATCATTATCCTTATACTTATTAACAAAATAAGTATGTATAAGAATAATTACTAATTATCGTCTTATGATTTTAATTATAAATAGGAAATAGTGATTGAGTTTATATATTTGGTAGGAATATAATATAAACTCAATCACTATTTCCTATTTATAATTAAAATCATAAGATAATAATTAGTAATTATTCTTATACATACTTATTTTGTTAATAAGTATAAGGATAAGTATAAAGATAATTATTGATTATCCTTATAATTATCCTTATAATTTTTTATTAATTTATTTTACTGATTAATAAGTAATATGTATAAGGATAATTTGTTAATAAGTATAAGGATAAGTATAAAGATAATTAGGAATAATCAGGATAATGTAATTAAGCCATAATTTTGTTGTTGTCACATTCTCCTACTGGCGGCCAAAACACTATTGATCGTTTTTTTGTTGGCCGCTGAGAAAAATGTACTTATAAAAAATTTAATTGGGCCGCTAGAGGGAGTAATGGCTAGGCCCTCATCTTAGCCATTCACTCTAATTTTGGACAGCTGGATGAACGTTAGTTGAAAAATTCCTCTCTGGCTAACGTGATTCTATGAATCATTTCCTATATATATATATATATATATATATATATATATATATATATATATATAGAGAGAGAGAGAGAGAGAGAGTCAATGTCAAATAACACCCCCGGAACTCAAGTCTTGACAAGTTATAGTGTTTGTTTGGCCTATCTGTACTTTTTTATACATATTTTTCTGCTATCTTTTTTGGTCAAGATGCGTACATCGATGTAACATGCAGCTTCCATAACAATGCTTCTAATTTTTGAATAGCAGAAGAAGAAGCAGCACACATGCAGTAAATATAAGTGTTAACGCCAAGATCTTTCCTCACGTCCTAATCACCAAGACGTGTCTGATATCCTGCACAGTTCAACAAGTCAACACCAAAAGCTTGACGGCTTGACCGTCGGGGGATAGCTCCGGCGTGAGAGTCAGTATCGGCGATCACAAGGTTAACAATGGAGGAAAATATGTCTAATGTATTGAGAGAGAATAATAATTTGGTTAAGTGATTTGTTACCTTCTTTTCTTGTGTGATCGTCGTCCCATATGCTCTTCAAACCGATTTATCAGGCCACCCACCCACTCATCGACCTGACCCCCCGCCACTCGTCTCAATAAAAGTGTGCAACTCACACCCATCGTCTGCGCCATTGTTTGCATCATGGCCATCCGAGTCCCATCCTCATTAATGCCATGCAGAAAGGTGGCAGATAACAGTCAACTGTTATCTTTTGTAATGATGTCCGGTCAAAGGTAGGTTAAATTGTAATTAACATATTAGACCGGTCCAAATGAGAAGCCCAATACATTTAAGGCATGAGGAATATAATATAAGGGAGGAGCCCAATAGGTCCGGCCCAATAGTTAAAGTATCATGGCCCAACATTGCCCCCCAGTCTTTTATTAAACATGAGGTTTAACGAGAGACTAATAAGAAAATAGGTCCATGATATGAGGAATTTGGTAGGATCAAAAGAGTCCCAAACTGAAACCTACCAAGGCCCAAACGGTGAATAACTTTAAAATAATAAATTAAACTAAAAACCGGAAGTCCAAATGAAAGGTCGAACCCGGTTAATATCTGGACCTTGAATCGGGTGTTGCCTATTTGAATTCTTAATCATCACTGTTAATTAATGTGTCGCCTTCGTATATCGTGTAACCGTCAATATAAAAAGTAATTTCCTCCAATTTTGACAATTTTACCTGCCAATTTGAAATTCGGACTTTTGAGCTCTCTTCTTCTCTCTCGAATCTTTCTTTCTCTTCCCTGCAAATCGTCAACAATGGTGGTCGTTAATACGAACCAGACTTCCCTAATTCGGGCGACCCCCCTTACTGTTGTTCCACCTACTCCAGGTTCCAAAGAGGGACCTTCGACTTTTAACCCTCCAGTTGTGAAACCAAGCACAAAACCATCCCCAAAAACCCCTCCTACTCCCTCTGAATTCTTCAGGAATAAGGAACGTTTTACACACGCCAATACTCCTTCTGAAATAACAGAGATTGGTTTGCAGAGAATTCTTACTCATTATCAAATCCCTGATACCCATCAGGTGAGAGTTCCATGGTCCGAAGAGCGAATGTACCAACAACCGGAAGGTTGGACGGCCGTTCCCGTGACTCTTCTGGAGAAGGGGGTTCGATTCCCCTTGCACCTTTTTCTGATTACCCTTCTAGGGTTCGTTGGCGTTGGATTCGCCCAATTGGTGCCGTACTCCTACATTCATATCCTCGCCTTCATTGCTTTCTGTCATGAAGTAGGAGTAGAACCCTCTCTTGACTTCTTCTTCAGTGTTTACAAAATTGGCCAATCCTGGGGAAAAGGGTTTAAGGCTTGATTAAATTACCATCGAAGACGGGTGAGAAGTTCGAAAGACGCTCGCTAATGAATACCCCTTCCAGCAACAGAGGATGGCACAAAGGGTGGTTCTTCGTCAAAGGACCAGAAATTGCTTTATTGCCAGGTTGGGTCATCGAAGACGTAGTTTCTGCCGACTTCGGTGACATATCGAAAGAGCGTGTAAATGAAATGATAGAATTATTTGAAAACTTCCCACCGAAAGAATGGAGTTACTTGCTTCTGACTAAGCAAGCCTGGTTACATGAGCACAAATGTAAGTTTTAATATATTTGTTTGCACAATTGTTTGAAAGTTTTATAGACGTAATACTTTCTGTTTCTCATAGTGTCTTTGATTAAACCGTCTTCTATAGACGTAAGAGATTTGGAAGATTTCCTGGCTGGAAAATCTGTCGAAGCCATTGCCGACCCCCCACAACAAGAATTCTCAACCGAAGACGATCCGACAGGAAAATCTGCAGAAGTCGATGTTGATCCTCCACAACAGGAAGCCCCCTCCAAACTCAACCCACCCACCGAAACACATACTGCTGAACCCCCAGTTCAGAAACCAGAAGATGATGAACCCATTCTTTCGGAAGAAGTCCTCCAACCTCGCCGAAAGAAAAGAGCTACCCGAAAACCCAAACCAATTTCCATCCCATCAGATTCAGAACCTCTCTCTGAACCTGAACAAATTATTAACCCAACACCTGCTCGAAGGAGTTTACTCAATCTACCCGTAGACGATCGTAAACAGCTCCTTCGAGTCAAGAAATTAAGAACCAAGATTACTCCTTCGACCCCTGACAAACTCAGAGTACCTTCTTCGACTGTTCCCTCCTCTTCAACCATAGTGGGAACTCAAGTTGCTAATGAAGAAGAGCAAATCGAACCCACTGTAACACCATCCCGAAAAAGAAAACAACCATCTACCAATCAACCAACTTCATCATCTATTCCCTCACCAACTTGGGAACTTACTCCTGTTCGTTCTCCATCTCCCGAGAACATATATATGGACCCTTCTCCAACTCGTGATCAACCCATGCCTTCCCCCCCCCCCCCCCCCCAAGGCCTTCATCACAAGAGTTCCAGAATGATGCAATGGGAACACCGACCATGTGGCCTCGGTTCAACTCCAATTTCCCCTTTCAGCTCTTTGATGCCTTCGTTGGGGAAACCGACGATCACCGATTCGGTAACCATTCAAACGGGGACTTTCTTGATGAAGGAATGAGCTATTTGGCGAAGGTAAGTGATAGTTTTCTTGGTTTATACATTTCTTTTCTTGTTCAAGTATCTGAAACTGATTGGATTTTGTTGAATATATGTAGGCAAATGCAATCTTCGAACGTTTATGTCCTAGATATGTAAATGTTGAGGCCGGAGAAGAGGCTATGAGAAGGGAAAACAATATGTTGAAGGCGTCATTGGCTCGGGAGAGAAGTGAACACGAAAGTGTTCTTCATACCAATGAAGGCCTTCGGAGGGAACTGGCCCAAACCAAAGAGGGTATGAGGGAATCCAATGATGAACTAAGCTCGGTTAAGGAAGAGCTGAACATGACTAAAGACAGTGAACAGAAGTTGGCTGACATGAATGTCGGTTTCGTTGAAGAGAACGAAGCTTTAAAGGCCAATACTGAAGAACTTATTACAGCCAACCAAAACTTGACGATACAAGTCAACAGTCTTTAGGTGAAGGCTCGCGAAGAAAAGGAAAGACATTCATCCAAACGTTTAAACTTCGCTTATAAGTCGAAAAGCCTTAAGGGGACGGAGTCCTCCTTAACCAAAGAGTCACAGAAGTAAATTTAGAATTGAATACCGTAGTCCGAAGAATTAAGCATGTGAAGTACTTTCTGCATATTCGTAGGGTATGAGGTCTGCCGAAGTCAAGGCAAAGAGAAACTAATTGCAGCCAAGGTAGATCCGACCTTGCTTGACTCCGAAGGAGAAGATAATGTTTGAATATGATCTTGCTACTTTTTATTTTCATAATTTTGTGTAAAAATTTTAATCTTTATGTAATCGTTTAATTACTAATGAAATATTGAGTTTGTGACTTATGACTTCTGTGCAATTATTATTATTGTCAATACTGTAATATTAATGATTTTGAAAAATGTATAAGCTCTTTATAAACTTAACTTAAACTGTTAGTAAATAACTAAACAAGTTATATAATAGATAAGATGAAGTTTAAGTAATGAGGCAATCCGAACTCAACACTTAATTTAAGTAATGAAGCAATCCGAACTCAACACTTAGAAAAATTTAGGTAATAAAGTAAAGGAATACTTATTCGTTACCGAAGTGCGAGATAGATATGCTTCATAGGGAATTTGTTTGCCACGAAGACCCTAACAAACCCACAAGATGACATTTGCCTACCACGAAGGGCCTGATAAAGTCTAAAGGATGGCATTTGCCTACCACGAAGGGCCTGACAAACTCATAAGGACCACCTGTCGAAGAGGTTACCATCGAATGGTCAGCAAGTCCACCCGAACCTCCTTACACCAATGACGTTTTCGTACCACGAAGGGCCTGACAAACTCATAAGGACCACCTGCTGAAGAGGCTACCATCGAATGGTCAGCGAGTCCACCCGAACCTCCTTACACCGATGACGTTTGCCTACCACGAAAGGCCTGACAAACTCATAAGGACCACCTGCCGAAGAGGCTACCATCAAATGGTCAGCGAGTCCACCCGAACCTCCTTACACCAATACAATGAACAACAATGAAGACAATACTTGTTGACAATAAAAAGGACTTTTTATTGATATGGACTTAAACATTTACAGACTTCTGGTGTACTGACATTGTATCTACTGAAAGTATTTCCTAAGTCTGCCCGCATGCCAAGTATTCTTTATTTCTGATCCGTTCAATGTCCTCATCCGATAAGTTCCCGGCTTTGGTACTTCTATGACTTCATACGGTCCTTCCCAGTTCGACATCAGTTTTCCCAAATTCTGAGGCGTAGATGCTTCGACTTCTCTGAGAACAAAATCTCCTACTTCGAATCTGCGAAGCTTTATCCCCTTATTATAATGTTTAGCCACTCTTCGCTGATAGGCTGCCAATCTGATCAAGGCCGTTTCTCTGACTTCTTCAATAAAATCAAGATTAACCTTTAGCCCTTCTTCGTTGTAGATCTCTTTGAATTGACTGACCAAAAGACTTGGAGATCCAATTTCAACTGGGACTAAAGCATCAGTGCCATAGGCTAGTCTGAAAGGTGAATCCCCTGTAGTAGTCCTCGGAGTAATCCGATAGGCCCATAACGCGCTAAGTAGCTCTTCTGGCCATCTTCCCTTAGCTTCATCCAATCTACGCTTGATCCCATTTAGCAGCGTTCTGTTGGTCACTTCGACTTGTCCATTCGACTGAGGATGAGCTACTGAAGTCTTTCTGTGCTGAACTCCCAACTCCTTCAAAAATGCTTCAAATTTTGAACCCACAAACTGGTGTCCGTTGTCCGATATCACCACTTTAGGAATTCCGAAACGAAACACTACTGACTCCTTAATGAACTTCAAGCATTCCTGTTCCGTTATTAACCTAAGTGGCTTCGCTTCTACCCATTTGGTCATATAGCCGATGGCAACTATAACAAAACTGACCTGACCTTTAGCTTTCGGTAATGGACCCAGTATATCAACCCCCCCAGACAGCAAAGGGTATAGGAGATAAGATCGAGTATAGCTCTTCTGGTGGCTGATGTGGGATCGAACTGTTGAGTTGACACTTATCACACTTCTTGACATACTCCGTTGCTTCCTTGAAGATAAGAGGCCAAGAAGACTCTCGACGAAGTACTTTCAGAAGCTAATGACTTAGCGACCCATATGGTCGCCACAGATGCCTTCGTGAACTTCGCGGAGAACATATTCAGCTTCGGACGGAGTCAAACATTTCAGCAATGGAGATGAGAAAGCCCTTCGAAAAAGATCTCCATCTATCAAAACGAAGTTAGCACTCTTATATTTAATTTTCTTGGCCAGCATCTGATCCGAAGGAAGGACTCCATCTGCTAAATACTCCAGATATGGGGTTAACCAACAGTTAGTACGATCAATGCACATTACTGATTCATGATGAACACTAGGGTGCTGCAAAATTTCCAAGTAAACGGATCCATCAAAAATATTAGCATCCGTAGTGGCCAGCTTCGAGAGTGCATCGTCAATGGAATTATCGCTACGATCAACTCTCTAAAACTCGTAGGACTGGAAATACTAAAGCCGATCTTTCAATTCTGCCAGGTATTTGACCATCCTTGGACCTCGAGCTTCATACTCCCCTGAGGCTTGTTTGACGACCAACTGAGAATCGCTGAAGATGACTATTCTTTCAGACTTTGTGAAAATAGGTATACATCACCTATTCTCGAGTCGCCAAATACATGGTATGTAATACAAATACAATCTTTAATATA
Organism: Panax quinquefolius; assembly: GCA_020205615.1. Taxonomy (NCBI): domain Eukaryota; kingdom Viridiplantae; phylum Streptophyta; class Magnoliopsida; order Apiales; family Araliaceae; genus Panax; species Panax quinquefolius. The sequence goes on along the minus strand of CM035172.1, from coordinate 129,652,670 downwards.
CAACAAGAGAGTCATGAGTTTTAATACAAATATCGCCTTCTGCATAATATCCACTCTCGTAATAAGTCCTCATTACATTTATTATCACACTATTTAATGTAATAAATGAGGACTACTAATACTATCATCCGTCCATCACCCGCTCCCCGACTCGTCCCAAATATATTCTCATTTCAAGAGAGAACAAAGGAAAGAAAGGGTGAGCTCAACTAGCCCAAAGAAGAAATATTACGACTAAGATAATGCGTAATAAATTATCATTAGCCTTCAACAAAGTTGTTAAACCGATAAAATATAACAAACATCAAGTTTAACTCAAGCATGAACAAGCAATCCATTAAAAGAGTCAAGTAGAGAATAAAATCTACTATCTTCTATGATTTAAAAGGTTTTTCATGACTTTTATCACCGACTCTCATTTTAATAAATAATCCACATCATCGAATCACCCCGCACTACTACCAAAGGATATTCTTTAGTATCACGACCACAAATTATCCACGCACTACGCCCAAGGATATTTGTATATTCATTAATGGTCATGATCATGCCAACAACTATCCATCAATGCACTACGGCCCAACGAGGACTTTTTTCCACATCATTTGTAACATTACTACCATGATTACAATCAATAATCCCCGTCATAATCATACCAAGTCCATCTATGCACTACAGCCACATATGACTTTCAACAACATAATATAAAATGAGGATGATGACAATGATATAAGAATTCAATAAAACAAGTTCAAGAATTATTAATTTATCCAGAACTAATAACGCCCAAATTGTCAACACGATATCGCTTTTAGAGTAAAATTCAAGAATGCTCGTAAGAATATTTCCATGAAAAGATATCGACGAAGCGCAAATATCAAGGATATTCCACTAATTTCATGGAGTATAGAAGTCAAAACTTTAACCAACCGAGTATAATAACGAATGGAATAACAAAAGAAATCACCACGCATGCAGATATCAGATATGTATAAAAGTTATTCCAACAGATTAATAAGTAATCTAACCAGTGTCAAAGCAAAATTCGCACCGGCATGTGATGTTCCAATGTAATAATAAAGATATTTAATGTAATAATCCCACAGAACGAAAATGCATGTGATATTCCAATGTAATAATAATAAAGATGGAACCAGTCCCACCAGAAACGCATGTATGTGATATTCCAATGTAATAATAATAAAGATTTTAACCAGTCCCACAGAAACGCATGCATGTGATATTCCAAATGTAATAATATAATAAAGATGGAATATTAGTAAGAATGTCACCAAGTATAGGTAGTAGTCCACAGATACATCGTTATTCCAAAGTAATAATAAAGAATGGAATAATGTAAGTTCTCTTCATGAATACAAAAAAAGAAATAATACCCTTTACGAAAGTACAACAAATAATATCCCTTACCGTAAAAAAAAACCTAATATAAGAGTAGGAAGAAGGAAGTATACTTTTCTTCTTAGCTTCTCTATAATTTCTCTCTCTAGTTTCAAAGAATTCGTAAGAAATAATGAAGGAATGAGCTTCTATTTATAGAAAATGGACCGTATAAGAATTAACTCATTTAACTATCGAGATTGATTTACTTTAATCTGACTATCCATATTTAAAGCAAAATCTTTTAAATAAAATATAATATATTCTATATATAATCTAATAAAACGAATAACTTTATAAAAGATTTTACTATGCAAACACTACGCAGCACTATGCAAAACACTATACATAATAAAATATAATATATTCTAATTATCGTCTCTAATAAAATATAACTTTATAAAAGTATTCTATTTTATATAAAAAGATTTTACTATTAGCCTAATAAAACGAATAACTTTATAAAAGTATTCTGCTTTATATAAAAAGCTTTTCTGCTTTTATTACATTAATAATACCAATAAAACAAAACGAAAGTGACTTATCACATAAGCATCAATAATCAATACCGTGCAATACTAAGCATCGTACGTAACAATACCGCCAGACATCGCATTTTTTAACACCGGTGTTTCAACAAGCTAACTGTAAAACTTCCGCCGTTATTTTCATAAAGTATTTTTGTCGCTTTCAATCCGACAATAATTCCGCTGGGGGTCCACCAATGATTGTGCTGCATTGTATTTAATATTCCCCCGTTAAAACGAATATTCCCCACCAATCGAATATTATATAACAACTCATGATTTTTTGCAAAATTTATAAATATTACCCACAACTATAACATTATATCAAATTCATTCCATAATATTCAAAAATGATATTTATAGAAAATTCATCTTTATTCATAAAAGTCAGGGTCTTACAACCTCCCTTCTTATGAAATTTTGCCCTCAAAATTAGGGTACGACTGGTATGTCAAGAGGTAAGGATACCTCGATTTCATTTCAGATTCTAACTCCCAAGTCATTTCCTCAACATCGTGGTTTCTCCACAAAACTTCGACTTGAGGTATAACCTCGAGCGTAGAATATGTTCCTTCTTATCCAAGATTTGAACAGAACCTCTTCATACGCCAAATCTTCCGCTATTTCGTCCTGCTTCTAACTCAATAATGTGGTTCGGTCTTTCACATATTTACGTAATATGGATATGTGAAAACGCATGAACACGAGACATACTTCACAGAAAAAGAGTCTATAGCCACGCTCCTACCGATCGAGGATTAAAATGGGCCAATGAATCGAGGATCGAGCTTTCTCTCTCTTTCCAAATCTCGTAACTCCTTTCCACGGAGCAACACGTAATAACACACGATCTCCTATATCGAATTCCACGCCCTTTCATGAAGATCAAGATAACTCTTTGTCGATCTTGTGAGGTTTTTATACGTCATTTGATCGTTTGAATCTTTTCAGTAGTCATACGCACTCAACTCCGGCCCCAACAACGCTGCTTCACCCACCTCATCCCAAAGATACCGAGAACGACACTTTCTTCCATACAACGCCTCAAATGGAGCCATGCCAATACTTGCTTGATAACCGCTGTCAGAGGAAAACTCCACCAATGGTAAGAACTTGTCCCAACTTCCTCAAGTCAAGGACACAGAGTCTTAATAGATCTTCAAGAGTTTGAATAGTCCTCTCCGATCGTCTCGTCTGTCTCGAGGATGATATGCCGAAGCTAAATCAGAAATCTGCGCCATAGCTTTTTGCAAACTAACCCAAAATCGTGAAGTGAATCTTCGGTCTCGATCGTAAACTATGGATACCGCATACCATGCAGCCTTACAATCTCGCTTATGTACATACGAAAGCAAGACGCTCAAGTGTATAAGTTTCTCAGATTTCGCAGTAAGAAATGAGCGTACTTGGTCAATCTATCAACAATGACCCAAATCGCATCTATACCTCGAGAGAAACCTTAGAAGACCAAGAATCGAAATCCATGGTAATGTGCTCCCACTTCCATTCTCGAATTTCAAGTGGTTGCAATGGACCTTTTGGTACTTGATGCTCCGCTTTAAACTCGCTGACAAGTTAGACACCTCGAGATAAACAACAACTATCTCTCTCTTTCATATCGCTTCCACCAAAATGTATGACGAAATATCACGATACATTTTGTACTCCCAGTGATGGATTGCAAACGTGTGTGTTGCGCCCCATCATGATTTTATACTTTAAATCGTGGTCGTTAGAACACAAAGTCCGGAGTCGACTCAAGTATTCCTTCTTCATCGATTCTTGCTTCCCAGATAAGACCTTCTTGCACTTTCTTCCTCATACGCATCACCTCCAGTCTCAGAGTTCGAAGCAAATTTAACTTTATCAATTAAAGCCTGCTCTACTCAGATATTCGCCATCATCACACGGGTCCCTCGAGTCTTTAACTCTATCTCCATCCTTTGCAAGTCACACAAAATGGGCCTTTCAGGTCGACAATATCGCACTCGCATTTCATACGATCTTCTTCTACTCAACGCGCCGCCTACCACGCTCGCTTTTCCAGATGGTATCGATGGTACGATCATAATCTTTCAATAGCTTCAAGCCAACGCCGTTGTCGATGTGTCGAGTTCCTTTTGAGTGAAGAAATATTTGAGGCTTTTACGATCCGTAGAAGATCTCCACCTTTCTCCCCATACAAGTAATGCCTCCAAATTTTAAGTGCGAAAGACAACAAATGCTAACTCTAGATCATGAGTAGATAATTCCTCTCATATTCTTTGAGTCATCTCGAGGCATATAGCTATGACTTTCCCATGTCAGATGAGAACACATCCCAACCCTTTACCCAAGCATCATCAGAGATGACAAATCCTCCCGAGCCGATGGTATTGCGTAATGTGTAAAAATGAGTCTCCTCGAAGTTCTTGAAAACTCTTCTCACATTCTTCGCCCCAACCAACTTTCAGATCTTTCCGAGTCACCGAAAGTTAATGGAGTAGCTATTCGAGAAAATCCTTCCACGAATCTCCGATAATAACCAAATAAGCCGAGAAAGCTACGATTTCTCGGCATCGATTTAGGTTGCTCCCACTACTAATTGCTTCAATCTTTTGTCAATCAACAGATATTCCACGACTTGATACTACGTGCCCAAGGAATGCTACTTCTCTCAAACCGTAACTCACATTTCTTCAACTCGCATAAAGCTTGTATTCACGGCTTTTGAGTGTCACCAAGTGTTGCTCATGATCTTCACTACTTTTGAATAAATAAGGATGTCATCAATAAAGACGACCACAAAGTGATCCAAATATTCCTCAATACTTGGCTCATCATACTCATCATCATATCCATGAAGGCAAAGAGAGCATTAGTCAATCCAAAGGACACGACTAGGAATTCATAATGCCCGCATCGAGTTCTCGAAAGCCGCCTTTGAATGTCATCTGCTCTAATCTTCAATCGGTGATATCCTAACGAAGATCAATCTTTGAAAAGAATTTGCCTTGCAACCGGGTCAAACAGTCATCAATACGCGGGTAACGGGTACCTATTTTTTTTGATGTGACATGATTCAACTCCCGATAATCAATACAAAGTCGATACTCCCATCTTTCTTTTTCACGAATAATGTAATGTGAGCACCCCAAGGAGAAGTACTAGACTAATAAAGCCAATGTCTAACAATTCCTCGCAATGGGTCTTTAACTCCTCAAGTTCAATAGAGCCATTCGACATGGGCTTTGAAATGGGTTTTGTACCGTTCAAGGTCGATACAAAATTCAATTTCACGCCTGGGGTAGGCCAGAAGTTCTTCGTGAAATACGCCAGAAATTTATTAACAATAGAAATATCATTCAAAACCGACGATTTTTGTTTAGATCCGCGACGTGAGCTAAGAAAGCTTTGACATCCGCTTTTTCAATAAACGAATAGCTTTTATGGCTCGAGATGACCGTGATTGATTTTAATGGTTTGGTCGCTTGAATTCGCATAATAGGTCGATTAGAATATGAAAGCTAACAACCTTACGAAAAACAATCAATTTTAGTATGATGAGTAGTTAACCAATCAATCCCTTAGTAATCACGCCAAATGCAAGTATTTTCAATGAAATAAGATCGACAGTAATGTGAGGGTACCGATTTGAACCAAACAAGACTTATAAATAAAGGGGATGTAATGAAGGTTTCTCCCAACGGAGTTTCCACAGATAAGTCAAAGTCTAATTTCTCCTGAGTCAAATTTAATCGCTGAGCGCAAGTAGAGAAATAAAAGAATGGGTAGAACCCAGATCAAATAAAGTATAGACTTCGCTAGAGTTTATGATAAGCTTACCCGTGATGACCTCATTCGTTCCTTGCTTTCGGAGGTCACAACAAACGCCTCCCTCAGACTACCGGGCTTGATTTTTCTCGACTACTTTCGTGCCTCCATCCTAGCTGAACTCGTTTTTGCTGTGAACGACAAAATCGGGCTAAGTGACCTTCTCTTCCACAATTATAACATGCTTTGACGGCATCGCGCAGCTTGACCGATGTGTCCTCCCTCCGTGATTTGAAGCATACGATAGGTGGTCGCTTCCTTCCTTAACAACGGTGTCAGTGTCGACGCCTTTCCATCATTATTGAATCTCCTCTTCTTCAAATGTCCATTCTTATTGTTTTGGCCTCGATTACCACCGGTGGTTACCATTTCGCCCGTTGATTCCTCCACGCTTGTTGTCACCGCTTCACGATCGCTTCTCACGGGTATTATCATTTTGCTTTACCGCTTCTTTTTGGTCATATGACTCATTATCGCTACCCACTAATCGAGCCCTATTTACAACATCCTAATACAAACACGCTTTATGAGAAATAAGATGTCGACGATTCCCGCTTTCAAACCTCTTAAAAACATCCGCTATTCTCTCTTCATTATCCACCAAGTGGGACGCAAACCGACAACTCTCGCAAACTTTTGCTTTCAGATCGCGACACTCATGCCATATTATTCTGCTCCAACTTGATGAACTCCACCTCCTTCATGTGACGAATACTTTCGAAAGTACTTGTCGTTGAATAGTTCTTCGAACTTCTCCCAAGACATTTTCAAAGCAGCAGTCGAGTACGCTTTACCGATTCCCACCAAGAATCGCCTCTCCTCGCAACATAAAGGCTGGCAAAGGAACCTTTTGCTCTCTGAGCATCCCAAGACATCAAATATCTTGGTGATCTCGCTTTATCCATGCTTCCGCCTTTAAGTGGTTTTGCTCTCCAATAAACTCCTGGTGGTCCCAGCCTCGAATCTGCTTAGCGGTGACCGTCCGAGAGTTTCCAAGTGGTTCCACCTACATTTTGGACAGAGCCGCCTCGCCTCATTGCTGTCGCATGAATCGCATAAAGCCTCCCTAACATTCCATCATTCATCATTTGGTCAAGGTTGTTGTTTGTATGAGGATTGTCGCCTTCCGATGCACATTATCCCGATTATCGATATGTGGTGAATCAACTACCACGCTCAGGCTCCATCATATTCTCAACATTCTTGATGTCATTTTCAGACATCGCCACAAAACAAAAGGTTAATTAACATGTAACATATTATCCCTATATTCTGACCGACCAATTAAATACCAAAAAAACTTAGGTAGGTCATACTAGCGAAGGAATTCCCCTCCTCTCCCCCTAGTTCTATTCTCACATCTTAGCCAGGATCCAATTCCTAAGGTTTGATAACAAACTTGAACGCCCCAAAATTAGTATACATCAACTATTCTTGAGTCGCCAAATACATGGTACAGAATACAAATACAATCTTTAATATACAACAAGAGAGTCAGTGAGTTTTAATACAAATATCGCCTTCTAATACAATATCCACTACAAACTCGTAAATAAGTCCTCATTACATTTATTATCACACTATTTAATGTAATAAAGAGGACTACTAATACTATCATCCGTCCATCACTCCGCTCCCCGACTCGTCCCAAATATATTCTCATTTCCTCAAGAGAACAAAGAAAGAAAAAGGTGAGCTCAACTAGCCCAAGAAGAAATATTACGACTAAGATAATGCGTAATAAATTATCATTAGCCTTCAACAAAGTTAAACCGATAAAATATAACAAACATCAAGTTTAATCATAATGAACAAGCAATCCATTAAAAGAGTCAAGTAGAGAATAAAATCTACTATCTTCTATGATTTAAAAGGTTTTTCATCACTTTTATCACGGACTCTCTTTTAATAAATAATCCACATCATCGAATCACCCCGCACTACTACCAAGGATATTCTTTAAGTATCACGACCACAAATTATCCATGCACTACGGACCAAGGATATTTGTGTATTCATTAATGGTCATGATCATGCCAACAACTATCCATCAATGCACTACGCCAACGAGGACTTTTTCCACATCATTTGTAACATTACTACCATGATTACACCGAATAATCCTCGTCATAATAATCATACCAAGTCCATCTACGCACTACAAAGCCACGTATGACTTTCAACAAAATATAAAAACACGAGGATGATGACAATGATATAAGAATTCAATAAAACAAGTTCAAGAATTAATTTATCCAGAACTAATAACGCCCAAATTGTCAACACGATACTCGCTTTTTGTAGAGTAAAATTCAAGAATGCTCGTAAGAATATTTCCATGAAAAGATATCGATGAAGCGCAAATATCAAGGATATTCCACTAATTTCATGGAGTATAGAAGTCAAAACTTTAACCAACCGAGTATAATAACGAATGGAATAACAAAAGAAATCACCACGCATGCAGATTTCAGATGTGTATGTTTATTCCAATGTATTAATAAGTAAATCTAACCAGTCAAAAAATTGCACCGATGTGATGTTCCAATGTAATAATAAAGATTTTAACCAGTCCCATAAGAACGCATGCATACGTGATATTCCAATAATCCAATAATAAAGATGGAACCAGTCCCACAGAAACGCATGCATATGTGATATTCCAATGTAATAATAATAAAGATTTTAATCAGTCCCACAGAAACGCATGCATGTGATGATATTCCAATGTAATAATAATAAAAAGATGGAATAATAGTAAGAATGTCACCAAGTATAGGGTAGTCCACAGATATAAAGTTATTCCAAAGTAATAATAAAGAATGGAATAATAATAAGTTCTCTTCATGAATACAAAAGAAATAATACCCCTTACGAAAGTACAACAAATAATATCCCTTACCGTAAAAGAAACCTAAATATAGAGTAGTAAAGGAGCAGTAATACTTTTCTATACTTCTCTATAATTTCTCTCTCTAGTTTCAAAGAATTCGTAAGAAATAATGAAGGAATGAGCTTCTATTTATAGAAAAATGGATCAGATAAGATTTTGAATAAAGATTAAATTTTCTCAAATATATTTTTTGAATATTATGGTGTGGATTTGATATAATGTTATAGTTGTGGTAATATTTACAAATTTTGCAAAGTACGCAAGTTGTTATATAATATTCGATCGGGTCTGGGAATATTCGCTTTTAACAGGAATATTCGTATAACTAAGACAATCATCGGGTGGACCCCACAACTAATTTATTGTTTGATCGAGAAAACGACAAAAATATACTTTATGAAAATAACTACTAAAAGTTTTACCGTTAACTCGCTGAAACACCCTCTGTTAAAAAGTACAAAGAATACGCTGGTCGTGATAAGAGCACACTTAGATTGATTATCGATGCTTACGTGAGAAGTCACCATTATACTCAATTATTGCATACAAAGAATTGTCGATCATATCTCTCATATTATCGATTCAATTATTGTCACAAGATTATTCAGATAATATTTTATATTATTAAATCAATAATCGAGACGACAAAGTTATTCATATTATTATTTGCAATATCGACAATGTCTGTAAGTTCTCACAAGGAGAGGTTTGTCACCTAATCATGCTACCAATAAGAGAAAAACTTTATCTGAAAGCCCCTCTTCCTCGAACGACCGTCGTTAAATATCGTGAGTTATAATATTAATGATGAATAAGTCAGGTTGATTAAAAATGAATTTTGATAGTTCCATCAGGTCGGGATTATTAGTGTTAAGGAAATCGACATCTATTCCGATGATAATTGATGTCTAGGGTTATATTGATAAATCGGGTAATTTATCTGATAAAATGAGCAATTAATTGCTACTAATTCACATGCTTATATAACTATTTGTTCACATGTGTACTATTGAATCACATTATTTACTATTAGGGAGTCAGTGCAAAAGATTGATAATACTACTGCACGACTAAGTTAAAATGGAGGTATGTATGGAGGTACTATACCGTAATTCATATTTTTCACATGATTATACTATCGATTCACATGATCGAACTATTGATTCACATTATTTACTATTAGGGGAGGTGGTGCAAGTTTGATAATACTTGCAGGACTAAATTAAAAATGAAAGAAAAGTCGAGGTATCAGATCGTAATTTTTCGAGCCCCAAAACGCGCAATTATCGAAACTATATTTTCCTATAAATAAGCTCATTCTTCCTTCATTTCTCACCAATTCACAAAAGCTTTAGAGCGATTATTATAGAGAGAAATTATAGAGAGAAAGAAGAAGAGAAGTCTCACTACCTCACTATTCCAAAGATCCAGCTTTTTCCAAGGTAGGAGTATTATTTTTTCTTATCCATGAAGAGAACTTCATTATTCCATTCTTTATTATTCTATTGAATAACTCAGATACGCTGCCACCCTATACTTGGTGAAATTCTTCATATTCCATTCTTTATCATTCTCGTTGAACATCCTGCTCAGCTGCATTACGCCGGACCGGTTCCATTATTTATCATTCTGTTGAACATCCTCGTCTCAGGCTTTCTACGCGCTTCGTTCCGGTTCCGCTTTTTTATTATTCTCGCTGAATATCCTGTCTCAGGCTTTACGCCGACCGATTCCGCCTTTATTATTCTCGCTTGAATATCCTCGTCTGCATGCTTTTTACGCCGACCGATTCCGTTATTTATTATTCTCTGCTGAATGCTGAATAACCTCGCCTGCAAGGCCTATCGCATGCCCGGTGATTTCTTTTGTTATTCCATTCCTTATTATACTCAAATAAGTTAAAGTTTTGACTTCTATACTCCATGAAATTAGTGGAATATCCTCGATATTTGCGCTTCATCCAAAGATCTTTTCATGGAAATATTCTTCCGAGCATTCTTGAATTTTACTCCACAAAGCAAAGATCATGTCGATAATTTGACGTTATTAGTTCCTCGATAAATTAATTTTTGAACTTGTTTTATCAATTCTTATATCATTGTCATCATCCTCATGTTTATATTTTTTGAAAGTCATCTCGTGGCCAGAAGTATGTATGGATTGGTATGATTATTACGACTGTGATTATTCTGTAAATCATAACCGTAATGTTACAAAAATGATGATGTGGTAAAAGTCCTCATCGGCCTGTAGTATCGATGGACGCTTGTTGGCATGATCACGACCATTAATGAATACACAAATATTCTCGCCCGTAGCATATGGATAATTGTGGTCGTGATACTAAAGAATATCCTCGTCCGAAGTAGTGGGTGATTCGATGATGTGGATTATTTATTGTCGAGTCCCAAATGATAAAAGTGATGAAAAACCTTTAAATCATAAAAGATAGTAGATTTTATTCTCTACTCGACTTTTTTAATGGATCGCTTGTTCACACCGCAGCTTAAACTTGATGGTTGTTATATTATATCGCTTTAACACCGCTCAAGGCTAACGATAATATATTCTCGCATTATCTTAGTCATAATATTTCCTATCGGGCTAGTTGAGCTCACCTTTTTACTTTTCATTTTTCTTCAGTGAAATGAGAACGAAGCAGGACTAGTCTGGGAACCTGAGTGACTTTACCAGATGATAAGATTAGTAGTCCTCACTATTCAAAGGAAATAAAGGGGAAAATAAATGTAATAATATTGAATTTGAGTTTGATATTGCTTTGACGACAATATTTGTATTAAAACTCACATATGTGTTTATGTTTTTTGTCGTATTTTGCATTTACATAACAGATAAATTGTTGTATTTGTATTCTGCATACCATGTATTCGGCGACTCAAGTATCAGTGTGATGTATACCTGCTTTTGGGGGCCACACTGGTATCAAAGCTTAGGATACGATCCCCGCTAAGATGTGAGACTAGAACTAGAGGGGAGAGAGACGGAAATTCTTTCGCTAGTATTTACCTACCTAATTTTTTTTGTATTTAATTGGTCGGTCGAGTATAGAGATAATATGTCGTATGTCAATTAACCCTTGTTTTGTGGCAAGATTTGAAAATGGCATCCGAGAATATTGAGAATAAAGAATGGGGCACAAGAGACCGCTGAGTCTCCACAGATCAACAATCGTAATAATGTGCATCGTGAAGGCGATAATCCTCATGCAAACAACAACACCGACCAAAATGATGAACGATGGAATGTTCAGAGGCTTTATGCAATTCATGCAACATCAAAGCAGAGCGGCCCTCTCTCAAAATGCAGTGGAAACACACGAAACTCTCGAACGGCCACCGCTAAAACAGCTTCAAGGAGCCGACCACCCGAGTTTATCGAGAGCCAAAACCACTTAAGGCGAAGCGTGGATAAAGCAGATCACCAAGATATTTGATGTCTCGGGATGCTCCGAGGAGCAAAAGGTTCCTTCGCCACCTTCATGTTATGCGAAGAGGCAGACATCGGTGGGAATCAGAAACGACTCAAATTTCGCACTCAAGATGTCTCGGGAGAAGTTCCAAGAGCTATTCAACGACAAGTACTTTCCCGAAAGTATTCACCACACGAAAGAGGTGGAGTTTATCAAGTCGAGCAAAACAATACGACCGTGTCGCAATACGAGGCTAAATTTATGAGTTATCCCGCTTGCAGATCCCATTTGGTCGATAATGAGGAGCGAATGACACTAATGTTTTTAAGAGGTTTGAAACCGAGATACGCCAATATCTTATTTCTCATAAACCGTGGTTTGTACTCGATGTTGTAAATAGGGCTCAATTATCGAGCGCCAGAAACGAGTCAACGCAACCAAGAGAAAGCAAATTCAAGAAAGATGAAAATACCAAAGGGTATCACCATCGGGCTATGACAACAAACGTGAGGGAATCAACATGCCGTAAATGGTAACCACTTCTGGGTAATCATCATGGCCAAGACAAGAAAAATGGATATTTCAAGAAAAGGAGATTCAACAATGATGGAAAGACGCCAAGACCAAAGAACCGTGGTTAAGGAAGGAGAACGACCACCTATCATATGCTTCAAATGCGAGGGAGGGACATATCACCAAAACCGCGATGCCATCCAAAGCGTGTTATAATTGTGGAAGAGAAGGTCACCTAGCCCGATTTTGTCGCTCACCAAGACAAGTTCAATAGGATGGAGGCACCAAAGGCCATCCCCTGTAAAAGTCAAAGCCGGCAGTGCAAGGGAGAGCATTTGTCATGACCTCCCGTAAAGCAAGGAACCCGAACGAGGTCATCACACGTAAGCTTATCATAAACTCTAGCTAAGTCTATACCTTATTTGATACCGGTTGCTTCTACCCATTCTTTTTATTTCTCCTACTTATACCAACGATTAAATTCGACCGAGAGAAATTAGACTTCGACTTATCTCGTTGAAACTCCGCTGGAGAAACCTTCATTACATCCACTCGCTTATAAGTCTTGTTTGTTCAAATTGGTACCCTCACATTACCCGTCGATCTTATTTCATTGAAAATACTTGATTCGACGTGATTCTAGGGATCGATCGTTAACTACTCATCATGCAAAAATCGATTATTTTCGTAAGGTCATAGCTTTCATATTCCTAACCAACCTATTATGCTAATTCAAACAACTAAACCATTAAAATCAATCAATGTCATTTCAAGCCATAAAGCTATTCGCTTATCGAAAAACTGGATGTCAAGCTTTCTTAGCTCATGTCACTTGATCTAAACAAAAAAACGCGCCGCTTTTGAATGATATTTCGTTGTTAATAAAATTTCCGACGATTCCCCAAGAACTTCCCGGCCTACCCCCAGCGCGAAATTCAATTTTGTATCGACTTTCAACCCGGCACAAAACCCATTTCCAAAGCCCCATATCGAATGGCTCCTATCAAACTTCGTGAGTTAAAGACCCAATCACAGAAATTGTTAGACATCGGTTTCATTCGGCCCCAAGACGCCTCCTCGGGGTGCTCCTGCTCTATTCGTGAAGAAGAAAGATGGGAGTATGCGATTTTGTATTGATTATCTGGAGTCAATCATGTCACCATCAAAAATAGTACCCATCGCCACGATTGATGACCTGTTTCACCAACCAACAAAGGCGCCAAATTCTTTTCAAAGATCGATCTCGCTCGTGATATCATCAATCAAGATTAGAACCGATGACATTCCAAAGACGGCTTTTCGTAACTCCTAAGACGGCATTATGAATTCCTAGTCATGTCCTTTTGATCGACTAATGCTCCGCCGCCTTTCATGGATATGATGAACCGAGTATTCAAGGAATATTTGATCATTTTGTGGTCGCTTTTATCGATGACATCCTCATATATTCCAAAAGCCGTGAAGATCATGAGCAACACTTGAGGTCGATACTCCAAAAGCTTCGTGAAAAACAAGCTATATGCCAAGTCAAAGAAATGCGAAGTTCGCTCGAGGAAGTCAGATTCCTCGGGCACGTGATATCAAATCACGGGATATCCGCTGACCCGCAAAAAGATCAAGCAATTCAAAGTCGGAGCAACCTAAATCAAATGACCAAGACGAGCTTTCTTTTCGCTTAGTCGGTTATTATCTGAGATTCAGAGGGGGTTTTCTAAATCGCTACTCCATTAACTCAAATTGACCTCAAAAGATACAAAATTCTATTGAGCGTGGAATGTGAGAAGAGTTTTCAAGAACTCAAGAGAGACTCATTTCAAAGACCTGCTCGACAATACCATCCGCCTTGAGGGATTTGTCATCTACAAAGATGCTTCGCAAAGGGGTTAGGATGTGTCTCATGCAACATGGGAAAGTCATAGCCTATGCCTCACTAAGAACTCAAAGAATATGAGAGGAATTATCCTACTCATGATCTAGAGTCATAAATACTGCTTTTTTTTGCGCTTAAAATTTGGAGGCATTACCTCAGATGGGGAGAAAGTGGAGATCTATACTTGATCATAAAAGCCTCAAATATTTCTTCACTCAAAAGGAACTCAACACGCGAAGAACGACGCTGGCTCGAATCGTTGAAAGATTATGATCATACTATTCAATACCATCCTCGAAAAGCGAACGTAGTAGTCGATGCACCGAGTAGTAAGATCATATGCGGCACGAAAGTGTAATATTGTCAACGCAAAAGCCCATTTTGTATGACTTGCAAAGGATGGAGTTAGAGATAAAGACCTGTGGACCCATGTGATGATGGCGAATATACGAGTAAACCGACTTTAATCGATAAAGTTAAAGTCGCTTCAAGCTACGCACTGAGCCGATGCGTATGAGAAGAAAAGTACAAGAAGGTGCTACGCCGAAGCAAGAATCGATGAAGAAGGAATACTTCGAGTCAACTCCAGACTTTCAGGTTCCTAACAACCCCGATTTAAAGTATAAAATCATGATGGAGGCGCACAACACACCGCTTGCAATCCATCTCGGGAGTACCAAAATGTATCGTGATCTTCGACATACATTTTGGTGGAGCAATACGAAGAGAGAGAGAGCAGTAATTTATCTCAAGGTGTTTAACTTGTCAACGAAGTCAAGCGAGAGCATCAAGTACCAAAAGGTCCATCAGAACCACTTGAAATTCCGTAATGGAAGTGGGAACACATTACCATGGATTTCAAGCATCGGTCTTCCCAAGGTTTCTCAAGGCATGATGCAATTTGGGTCATTGTTGATAGATCGACCAAGTCCGCTTCATTTCCTACCTATACGAGAAACTTATACACTTGAACGCCTTGCTCAGATGTACATAAACGAGATTGTAAGATCGCATGGTATGCCAAAGATCCATAGTTTCGATCGAGACCCAAGATTCACTTCAAGATTTTGGGTTAGTTTGCAAAAAAGCTATGGGCACGGATTTACGATTTAGCTTCTAAGATATCATCCTCGCATTTGGACGGGCAATGGAGAGACCATTCAAACTCTCAAGATCTATTAAGACTCGTGTCCTCGACTTCAAGGGAAGTCGATAAGTTCCTACCATCGTGGAGTTTTCCTACAACAACAGCTTATCAAGCAAGTATCGCACGGCTCCATTCGAGGCGCTAGATGGAAGAAAGTGTCGCTTCTCAAAAGATGTCGGGATGAGGTGGGTGAAGCAACGTTGTTGGGACCGAGTTGGTACGTATGACTACTTTAAAAGATTCAAACGATCCGACAACGATAAAAACCTCACAAGATCGATAAAGAGAGTTATGATCGATCTTCATCGAAAGGACGGGAATTCGATATCGAGATCATGTGTTATTACGTGTCGCTTCCATGGAAGGGAGTTACGAGATTTGGAAAGAGAGGAAAGCTCAACCCTCGATTCATCGCCCATTTTTAATCCTCGATCGAGTAGAAACTGCGGGCGATAGACTCGCTTTTACCGCCATGTATGTCTCGTGTTCATAACGCTTTTCACATATCTATGTTACGTAAATATGTGAAAGACCCAAACCACATTATCAAATTAGAACCAGATTTAGATAGAGGAAGATTTAACGTATGAAGAGTTACCCGTTAAAATCTTGATAAAAAGGATCATATTCTACGCCCAAGGTTATACCTCAAGTCAAAGTTTTATGGAGAAACCACGATGTGGAAGAAATGACCGGGAGTTAGAATCGAGATGAAATCAAGATATCCTTACCTCTTCGACATACCAGTACGCACCCTAATTTCGAGGACTAAAATTTCATAAGAAGGGAGGTCAGAAGACCCCAACTTTTTGAATAAAGATTAAATTTTCTCAAATATATTTTTTTGAATATTATGGTGTGGATTTGATATAATGTTATAGTTGTGGGTAATATTTACAAATTTTGCAAAGTACGCAAGTTGTTATATAATATTCGATCGGCTCGGGAATATTCGCTTTAACAGGAATATTCGTATAACGACACAATCATCAGGGACCCCACAAAACTAATTATTGTTTGATCGAGAAAACGACAAAAATATACTTTATGAAAATAACTACGAAGTTTTACCGTTAACTGTCAAAAACACTTGTTAAAAAAGTACAAGAATACGCTGTGGTCGCATAAGAAGACACCAGTATTGATTATCGATGCTTACGTGAGAAGTCACCAATTATACTCAATTATTGCACATAGAAATTCACCGTGATCATATCTCTCTATTATTGATTCAATTATTATCACAAAAGATTATTTGCATAATATTTTATATTATTAAATCAATAATCGAGACGACAAAGTTATTCATATTATTATTCGCAATATCGACAATGTCTAAAGTTCTCAAGGAGAGGTTCGTCACCTAATCAAGCGCCAATAAGGAGAAAATCCTTATCTGAAAGCCCCTTTCCTCGGGAACGACCTCGTTGTTAAATATCATGTGAGTTATAATATTAATGATGAATAAGTCAGGTTGATTAAAAATGAATTTTGATAGTTCCATCAGGTCGGGATTATTAGTGTTAAGGAAATCGACATCTATTCCGATGATAATTGATGTCTAGGGGTTATATTGATAAATCGTAATTTATCTGATAAATGAGCAATTAATTGCTACTAATTCACATGCTTATATAACTATTTGTTCACATGTGTGTACTATCAATCACATTATTTACTATTAGGGGAGTCAAAAAGATTGATAATACTTGCATTTACTAAGTTAAAAAATGGAGGTATGTATGGAGGTACTATACCGTAATTCATATTTTCACATGATTATACTATCGATTCACATGATCGAACTATTGATTCACATTATTTACTATTAGGGGGTGGTGTAAGTTTGATAATACTTGCAGGACTAAATTAAAAATGAAAGAAAAGTCGAGGTATCAGATCAGAATTTTTCGAGCCCCAAAACGCAATTATCGAAACTATATTTTCCTATAAATAAAGCTCATTCTTCCTTCATTTCTCACCAATTCACAAAAGCTTTAGAGCGATTATTATAGAGAGAAATTATAGAGAGAAAGAAGAAGAGAAGTCTCACTACCTCACTATTCCAAAGATCCAGCTTTTTCCAAGGTAGGAGTATTATTTCTTTCTTATCCATGAAGAGAACTTCATTATTCCATTCTTTATTATTCTATTGAATAACTCAGATACGCTGCCACCCTATACTTGGTGAAATTCTTCTCGTTATTCCATTCTTTATCATTCTGTTGAACATCCTGTCTGCAAGCTTACGCGCCGACCGGGTTCCATTATTTATCATTCTCGCTGAACATCCTGTCTTCGGCGCTTCTACGCCGACCGGGTTCCGCTTTTATTATTCTCGCTGAATATCCTCGTCATAGCTTTTTTTACCGACCGACCATTTCCGCTTTTTTTATTCTCGCTGAATATCCTCGTCTCGCGCTTTTACGCCGACCGATTCCGTTATTTATTATTCTCGTTGAATAACCTCGCCTGCGCGGCCTATCGCATGCCCGGTGATTTCTTTTGTTATTCCATTCCTTATTATACTCAAATAAGTTAAAGTTTTGACTTCTATACTCCATGAAATTAGTGGAATATCCTCGATATTTGCGCTTCATCCAAAGATCTTTCATGGAAATATTCTTCCGAGCATTCTTGAATTTTACTCTACACAAAGCAAAGATTATGTCGATAATTTGACGTTATTAGTTCCTCGATAAAATAATTTTGAACTTGTTTTATCAATTCTTATATCATTGTCATCATCCTCATGTTTATATTTTTTTGAAAGTCATCTCGGGGCTCAGAGTAGCATGATGGATGGACTTGGTATGATTACGACTGTGATTATTCGCAAATCATAACCGTAATGTTACAAATGATGTGGTAAAAGTCCTCATCGGCCCGTAGAGTATCGATGGATGGACAAATTGTTGTTGGCATGATCATGACCATTAATGAATACACAAATATTCTCGCCCGTAGTGGTATGGATAATTGTGGTCGTGATACTAAAGAATATCCTCGTCAGAAAGTAGTGGGTGATTCAATGATGTGGATTATTTATTGTCGAGTCCCAAATGATAAAAGTGATGAAAACCTTTAAATCATAAAAGATAGTAGATTTTATTCTCTACTCACTTTTTTAATGGATCGCTTGTTCCACCGCAGCTTAAACTTGATGGTTGTTATATTATATCGCTTTACACATCGCAAAGGCTAACGATAATATATTCTCGCATTATCTTAGTCATAATATTTCCTATCGGGCTAGTTGAGCTCACCTTTTACTTTCATTGTTCTCTTCAGTGAAATGAGAACGTAGCAGGACTAGCTCTGGAAACCAGAGTGACTTTAATTGTGATGATAAGATTAGTAGTCCTCACTATTCAAAGGAAATAAAGGGAAAATAAATGTAATAATATCAATTTGAGTTTCAGATATTGTTTGCAGACGACAATATTTGTATTAAAACTCACATAATGTTATCTCGAGGTGGTTCAGTAAATAGGTTGATTTTGATTTGGTCTAGAATGACCGCCTATCGATATTAAGTGCGATTACGCCCTATTAACTCTTTGGTCAGGAGCGGGCGAACGACCTCCTCCCTGTCTCCAGTTGTTATTATACTTCTTCGACCCACCTTCATAGCGGTCTTTATTCCATTCATTCTTCTTTTGATCCCCTTCTGTTTTGTCCCGATCTGTCTCCTTAAGTCGATCTGAAGAAGGACGTTTGAGACTATTCATGGCCTCCTCTACCACGATATAGCCTTCTGCTTTGTCAAAGGCTTCAGCGAGACTTTTCGGATGGTGAAACATCAACTTCTTCACCAACTTTTCTGATTTAACCAGATCCAATCCGTTCTGAAACAGTCCAACGGTTTGTAGATCGTTCAGGTCTGTCACTTGGCCGACTGCTTCACAGAACCGTTTTACATATTGGCCCAAAGACTCATTCGAATATTGTCGAACCTGAGCCAATGAGCCGGTTGGTTTTCCCCTCCTTTTGTTGCTCCCAAAGCGAGCATGGAACTTACTCACATGTCTGCCCAAGATGATATTGAATCTGAAGGCAAATTTCCCATCCACTGCCTGGCATCTTTTCGGAGTGTTGTGACAAAGGTATGACACTTAGCAACGTCGCTAAAGTCATAATAATCCATCAGTCGATCGAACGCCTGACTGTGGTCATAGGGATCCCTAGATCCATCATAGCTTTCTATGTGGGGCAACTTCTTGGTGGGGTCGGCTTTTTCTTTAAGAATCTCCGCGGAAAAAGGAGATGCCTTCTTTCCTGAAGTATCTTTTGTTTCTTTGGACTTCTACGAAGTCAGCTCAAGTTCCTTCAATTCTTTAACCAGATACTCCACTCCTTCTGGTTGAGATGATGCTTCTTTCTCCGGCAACTCCTTCCTCTTCTGAGTAGACCGTCCTTTTACCATAGAACCTCCAACTTTGGAGGGACTCTTCCGATGACGAGAGTCCACAGGGCGGAGTACCCTCAGTGGACTCTCAGGAGTGTGAGCTCTGGATCTACTTCGTCCATGAACTCGACCGCTGTGGTGAGAATGTGCAAGGCAGATCGCCTTCTTGGTATTCTCGATAGTGTACTCTCTGGATCGGCCTCTCTGTTTGCTTCGACCCTGCTCTTTAGAACCGACAGGGTGAGGTACCCTCTTCGATCTTTGAGGAGTAGGGCTTCTGGATCTTCTTCAATCTCGAGGTTGGCCCCGAGATTGACGACCTGAATGGGCAGGTTCCTTCCCACTCCGATGCCCACGTTCTTTGGACTGAACGGAATGACCATTTTATAATTTTTGAGAGTACAGTTATTCGATTGTAACAAAAAAAATTTCGGCAACCACAATGAAAATCGGACCCTAGTACAGTGACCAAAAAATGATTTATCCCAAGTTATAGTATTTGTTTGGCCTATCTGTAATTTTTTATACATATTTTTTTGCTATCTTTTTTGGTCAAGACGCGTACATGATGTAACATGCAGCTTCCATAACAATGCTTCCAATTTTTGAATAACAGAAGAAGCAGCAGCACGCATGCAGTAAATATAAGCATAAATAATTTCCCTTATATCTATATATTTAAATATCAAGGTTCCAAAATCTGACCTACTATATAGCTACAACTTTCTCCTTCCCTCAATTTCAATTTTAAAGACGGTCTTTTGATCCTGTGTTTCTTCGAACTTTAGTCCTTGTTGGTGGGTCATTCTAGAACCACACCTCTAAATATTAAAATATTAAATTAATATCTATCAATATTATAAGCTTTTAGTGGAGGTTGGTGATTTTGTGTTGTATTTTTTTTCTTTTTTTTTGTCCCTGCAAATTTAAATATATTATTATTATTATTTTAATTCAAAATTTTTATCTTTTTATTTAGTACTCTAAATTTATAAAATTTTAATTTTATTTTACATAATTTATACACACAACATATGTGATCAAGTGTTAATCACCTTTAAGAAGGTTACTAAAAAGATTCTTTCAACTTTGATGGATAATGTAAGACCCCGAAATTTTTTTTAAATAAAAAGGAATTTCCTTTATCTATTATTTTGAAATAGTAAGGGTTGATTTGATTAATGTGGATAGTTAAGGGTTAAATACGCAAATATTTCAAAATAAGCAAGTGGTTATAAAATATTCATTGTTGTTTAGGAATATTCGTTTGGTCGTGGAATATTCAGATCGTCTGGGAATATTAAATACGGCAAGCAATGCCGTGTGTGGGCCCATAACTGATAAGCGTTGGGATGAAGAAAACGACAAAGTTTGGGTGGTTATAAATAACGGTAGTTAGTTATTACCAAGTTAAGATCTGTTGGAATACCCGTGGTTAAAACACACTAATACGCCGTTGTTGAACAAGAAGACACATACGGATTGCATCAATTATCGATCCTTACGTAAGAAGGCACTTACTCAATAATTGTTACGATAATTATCGCTTAGTATTTTATTTTATCGATTCAATAATTGTTTGCGTTGGTATTTTATATTATTGTTGTTTCAATAATTGTCACCGCACGAAGATTTCCCATTATCGATCAATAATTCATATTATTTGAATAATATTATTAGATAACATTATTGGCAATGTCTAGAAAGTTCTCTTCAAGGAGAGGTTTGGTCACCTAATCAAGGCTACCAAGAAGAGAGAGATCCTTATTGAAAGCCCCTCTTTCCTGGGAACAACCTCGGTTGTTATAAATATGATTCGTAATATTATTTGTGAATAATTAATTATCGATTCATATGATAAGGAAATATTTATTTTATATGAATATAAATGATGGATTTATTTATGTGGTTATTAATGAAGGAATTAATGCTGAGATGTTTTATTTGTATTTTGTCGGATTGGAGGTATTAAAAGATCAAATCTGTGTTATTACAGCTTTATTGTGTGAGTTATAATATTTAATCCGACCGGTGGATCGTTGTAATTTTTGGATATGTTATACATATATAAGTTGAGTATATGTCCACAAATTTTGAACCGTTAAAAATGAGCGTATAATTTATTATGAATTTTAAGAGGTGACTGATTCAGAAATTAGGTTATAAATGATTTTGGTGGAAAATTCTAGAATTGGTGGGCCCCACTTTTGGTTGGTGAAAAAATGTGCTGAATTTTATTTCAAATGTGGTGGGTGGCAATAGTAGCAGGTAAAGCCATCAGGTAGCAGGTCAAGTCCGCTTCTTTGCGTCTTAACATTTTTCTATAAATAGAGGCTAAGTTAGAATTGAAAATCACACCGTAAACAAAGTTTTCTCTTTCTCTCTATATTATTGAGCGTATTTTGTGAGTATTTAGATACTTTGAGAGTTCATTGTTCAAAGATCTGAAGTTTCATTCAAAGATCACTTTCGACCTTTCCTTCCGGCAGATCGATTCTTTGAGGTAAGGGATATTATTTTTTTTCGTAATAATATTATTTCTTCAATATCATTATCTTTGAAATGTTGATCCAAGTTTTTATCAAATTTGGAACTTTTTCACGCTCTAGGTTACTATTCATGAGTTACTATTCACGAAGTTACTATTCATGAGTTACTATTCACGAAGTTACTATTCATGAAGTTTCTTATTCACGAAGTTACTATTCACCAAATTTATTCATGAAGCGTGAAGATGTTTTTCAGGAATTTCTATCTTTTGGTGTCTGAGTTACTATTCACGATACTCAAGACTATTCATCAAAAAAATAAAATTTCTTCTTTTCGTCTAAAATATCTATTCGGATACTAGCTTTGATTGTATCCATGTTTTGATCATTCTTGAATTTTACTTCAGATGATGATTATTTATGAAGTATTTGTGAACTTCGATTGTTTAAAAGTACGAATCCATAATACTTGTTCTTTTGTTTCATTTGGATTCGCTTTTCTTTAAAAATATTTTTTTCATCCCTCGCCTCTTAAATGATGATATTATTGAATATCTTTGGCCCTAGTAGTGCAAAGATGAATGATTTCTGAAGAATATCTTTGGCCCAGTGCAAAAGATGAACAGTGTTTAAATGAATACGACCGATCGATGAATATCTTTGGCCTTTAGTGCAAAGATGAACAGTGTTGAGATGAGATTTAATACGACCGATTGATGAATATCTTTGGCCAGTAGTGCAAAGATGAATATTTGATTTGAGATGAATATCGATTGATGTTACAGGATAAAATATTGATGATGGAATCGTTAAATTCATAGATTATAGTAGATTTCATTCTCTACGTAACTCTTCTATGAATTATTATTTCATAATATTGATCCGAAACTTGTTGTTTATTGTATTCTATCGATTTTTTTCCTCGCTGGAGACTAACGATAATTTGTTGTATATTATCTTAGTCATAATATTCTTTATCGGGCTAGTTGAGCTCACCCTTTTCCTTTGTTGTTCCATTTTTCTTCTCGTGAGGCGAGAATGTAATGCTAGTACTTAGTCGGGGTATGGAATGAAGGTTACAGAGAGAGTTGTTTAGTAGTCCTCACCATTTTGTAAAATAATGTATCAATAATTATGATGGGGATTTATTTGCGTGTGGATATTGTCTGAAGACAATATTATATTTAAACTCATAGATATATTGTCGTATTTCACACGACATTTGTATTATGAAGTCAGTAGTTTGCTTCTTGTACCATGTATTTGGCGACTCGTAATGGGTGTTGTGTATACCTATTTTGGGGCGCCACAATGTTAATATCGTAGCTTAGGATATGATCTCCGGCGGAGATCGGAAATAGAACTAGAGGGAGAGACGAGTAAATCCTTCGCTAAAGGTGTCCTACCTAAGCTTATTTGTTAGTTGGTCAAGATATAAGGATATTATGTGATATATTGATTTCCTTAATTAACCCTTATTTTATGACATGATTTGAGAATGTCGATCGAGAATATTAATAGTGGAGTAAATGAGACCGTGGAGATGCTCAGTACTCACCAACGAGGAGAACGTGCAACAATTGTGCAATGTTCCTCCCGTGAACAACACCACCGAGTAGATGAGGAACGAGGGATGTTTAGAAGTTTTTTCAGCTTCATGCAAAATCGCATTTAGGAGACTCGTGTTCAAAATACAGGAGAAATGATAGCAATTCACGGGTTGTCACACAAAGCAAGCGATTCAAAGAGTCAGGACCACCGAATTTAAGGAAAGCCAGATCCGATCACGGCGGAAACACGGGTCAAGCAAATTACCAAGATATTCGATGTCTTGGGATGCACTGGAGGAATGAAGGTTCCATTCGCTACTTTTATGTTCCGTGGCGAGGCAGCGATCACTGGTGGAGTCTCAGAAGCGTACCCATCCAAATTCTCGCACTCAAAGATATCACGGGAGACATTTCAGAAATGATTCAACGACAAGTACTTCCCAAAGTATTCGCTATATGAAGGAAGTGGAGTTTATTAGACTAGAAGCGAGAATAACATGGCGGTGTCCCAAAGACAAGGCGAAGTTCATGAGTTATCCGGTTTGCACAGACTTTTCGTGGAGAATGAGGAACGATGACGCGGATGTTTCTTAGAGGTTTGAAACCCGATACGCCAAGATCTCATTTCTCATAAATTTTCTCTCTATTCGAGATGTTGTCAACAGGGCTCATTGTTAGAAATGAGATAACGAGTACGGTCAACCGAGGGACCATAAATGAGATCGTACTGAGAGATAGCGGTCAATGTAATAATGATAACCTCGCGAGAAAGAAAGCAGACGGACGAAATGGTAACCACTCTGTGGTAATCATGGTCATGAAAAATGTAAGAAGCGAGTCAGAGGAGATTTTAAAAGAGGAGATTTAACAACGACTATGTGAAGACGCAGCGGTCTTAAGTGAAAGAATCGGTTCTAAGGGAGAAACGACCACCCATTATATGCTACAAATGCGAAAGAGGGACATATCACCAAACCGCCCACAACAGCTTTAAGGTATGCTATAATTGTGGAAAAGAAGGACATATCGCCGAGATCAGACGATATCGAAACCCGATCTAATGAATGGTGACTCAAAAGGATGTCCCAAAAAGTCAAAGTCAACGGCTTGGAAGAGCATTTGTCACGACCGGCCAAAAAATACGAGAGGAACCCGAACGGTTAGCACGTTAGTTAATTATAAATTCTTGCGAAGTTTATACCTTACTAGAGAATCCCTGCTTCTACCCATTCTTTTATCTCTCTCATCTTAACGCTCAACGTTTGAACTTGACTACGAGAAATTAGACTTTGACCTATTTATGGAGACTCAGCTAGAGAAACTTTCATTACATCCGTTGTTTAGAAATCTTGATTGATTCAGTCAGCACTATCACATTACCTATTAACCTTATTTCTATAGAGATATTTGCTTTTGATGTGATTTTAAGGTTAACTACTCATCATGCCAAATTGATTGCTTTTGTAAGGTTGTTAGTTTTCATATTCCTAAGTAACTCATGTTATTCAATTCAAGCAATCAAACCATTGTAATCAAACATTTTCATATCAAGCCATGAAGTCATTCGCTTATTACGGATGTCAAGTTTTCTTAGTCCATGTTATGGATTTGAATAAAGACACGCCGATTTTGAATAATATTCTTGTTGTTATTGATTTTCCCCGACGTATTTTCCGAAGAATTTCTTGCTTACTCCCAAAGCCCGATATTAAATTTTGTATCGACTTTGAACCCTAAGACAAAAAACTCATTTCTAAAATCTCATATCGAATGGCTCCTATTGAAGTTCGTGAGTTAAAATTCAACTATAGAATTTGGTACTGAGCCTTTATCTTGTGACTTCCTTTGTGGAATTCACCTGCTTTACTTCTCTGTAGGGGGACGCCATATTCGCATGCGATAAGAAATCGATAGGTGTCATTGTGACGTCTTATCCAAGATTGGGATATGAGTCATAATTGAGAGCAACCTAAGTCGAGAATCGAAATACGTAGCTTTCAGGCTTAGTTGGTTATTTTCTGAGATTCGTTGAAGGATATTCTCGAATCGCTATTCCATTAACGCAATTGACTCGTAGAGATACAAAATTCGAATGGAGCAAGGATTGTGGGAAGAGCTTCAAGAACTCAAGAGAGACTCATTTCAAAGACATGTTCACCATGCCATCCTGGAAAAGCGACGCGTAGTACGACGTGTTGAGTAGAAGATCATATGCGGAACGAAAAGTGCGATGATGTCAAGTATAATGACAGAGAGCCAACTTTAATAGAAAAGTTAAGGTCGCTTTCCACCCAATTCGACCCAGAGCCGATCGTATGAAGAAGAAAGTACAAGAAGGAGTTATTTCTAAGCGAGAATTGATGAAGAAGGAATACTTGAGTCCACTCTGAACTTTGTGTTTCCTAACGACTCGATTTGAAGTACAAGATTATGATGGAGGCACACAATACACCATTTGCAATCCATCCTCGAAGTACTAAAATGTATCGTGATCTTCACATACATTTTGGTGGAATAATATGAAGAGAGAGATTGCAAAGTTTATCTCAATGTGTTTAACTTGTCAACGTGTAAAGGCGAGCATCTAGTACCTAAGGGTCCGTTGGAACCACTTGAGATTCCTAATGGAAGTGGAACACATTACCATGGATTTCGTTACGGGTCTTCCTACTATTTCTCAAGGCATCAATGTTATTTGGGTTATTGTTGATAGATTAACCAAGTCTCGCTTTCATTTCTTGCCGATACGGAGACTTATTCACTTGAACGTCTTCTAAGTAGATGTACGTAAATGAGATTGTGAGGTTGCATGGCATGCCCAGTATCCATAGTTTCGGATCGTGACCCAAGATTCACTTCAAGATTTTGGGTTAGCTTGCAAAAAGCTATGGGCACAGATTTGCGATTTAGTTCTAAGATACCCATCCCCAAACCAGACGAGACAATCGAGAGGACTATTCAAACTCTTGAAGATATATTAAGACTCGTGTCCTGACTTCAAGGGTAGTTGGGATAAGTATTTACCATCGGTGGAATTCTCCTACAACAACAGCTTATCGTGCAAGTATAGGTGTGGCTCCATTCAAGCATTATATGGATCGAAAATGTCGTTTCCAATATGTTGGGATGAAGTGGGTGAAGCAACATTGTTGGGACCCGAGTTAAGACGTATATGACTCACCGAAAAGATCCAAATGATTCGACAACGATAAAAACGGACAAGATCGACAAAGAGTTATGCGATCTTCATCGAAAGGACGTGGAATTTAGTGTAGGGGATCATGTATATTGCGAGTTGCTCCAATGGAAGGGAGTTACAAGATTTAGGAAGAGAGAAAGCTCAATCCACGATTTATCGGTCCATTTCAAATTCTTGACCAGAGTAGGAAATGTAGCCTATGACTCACATGCGTTACCTCTAAGTATGTCTCGTGTTCATAATGTGTTTCATATATCTTGCAGATTTCAAATATGTGAAAGACCCGAACCACGCTATAGAGTTGGAACCTGACGAGATAGCCAAGACTTAACGTATGAGGAGGTACTGCCAAGATTTTGGATAGAAGGAGCATGTCCTACGCCAAGAAAGGTCATACCACAAGTTAAAGTTTTGTGGAGGAATCATGCTATAGAGGAAATGACTTGGGAATTGAAACGAAATGAAAGCGAGGTATCCTCACCTTTTCAAACACACCAGTACGCACTTCAATTTCGAGGACGAAATTTCATAAGGAGGGAGGTTGTAAGACCCTAAAATTTTTTAAATAAAAGGAATTTCCTTTATCTATTATTTTGAAATAGTAAAGGTTGATTTGATTAATGTGGATAGTTAAGGGTTAAATACGCAAATATTTCAAAATAAGCAAGTGGTTATAAAATATTCATTGTTGTTTGGGAATATTCGTTTGGTCGTGGAATATTCGTATCGCTTCTGGAATATTCGATGCACGACCACAGTACCCAATGTGTGGGCCCCATAACTGGAAAGTGATTGGATGAAGAAAACGACAAAGTTTGGGTGGTTATAAATAACGGCACAGAAGTTGTTATTCAAGATATATCTTTGTTGAATACCCGGTGGTTAAAACACACTAATACGCGTTGTTGAGCGAAGTACGTGGTATTGCATCATCAATTATCGATCCTTACGTAAGAAGGCACTACTCAATAATTGTTACGAATTACCGCTTAGTATTTTATTTTATCGATTCAATAATTGTCACGTTGGTATTTTATATTATTCATTGTTTCAATAATTGTCATCGCACAAGATTTCCCATTATCGCATCAATAATTCATATTATTTGAATAATATTATTAGATAACATTATTGGCAATGTCTAGAAAGTTCTGCCTCAAGGAGAGGTTTGGTCACCTAATCATTGCGCCAAGAAGAAGAGAGATCCTTATTGGAAAGCCCCTCTTCCCGGGAAATGACTGTTTGTTATAAATGTGATTCTCAGTAATATTATTTGTGAATAATTAATTATTGATTCATATGATAAGGAAATATTTATTTTATATGAATATAAATGATGGATTTATTTATGTGGTTATTAATGAAGGAATTAATGTTTGAGATGTTTTATTTGTATTTTGTCCGGATTGATGTATTAAAAGATCAAATCGGTGTTATTACGACTTTATTGTGTGAGTTATAATATTTAATCCGACCGTGGATCGTTGTAATTTTTGGATATGTTATACATATATAAGTTGAGTATATGTCCACAAATTTTGAACCGCTAAAAAAATGAGCGATAATTTATTATGAATTTTAAGAGGTGACTCGATTCGTAAATTAGGTTATAAATGATTTTGGTGGAAAATTCTAGAATTGGTGGGCCACACTTTTGGTTGGTGAAAAAATGTGCTGAATTTTATTTCAAATGTGGTGGGTGGCAATAGTAGCGGTAAAGCCATCGTGGCAGTCAAGTCTGCTTTGGCGTAACAACATTTTCCTATAAATAGAGGGCTAAGTTAGAATTGAAAATCACACCGTAAAAAAGTTTTCTCTCTTCTCTCTATATTATTATTGAGCGATTTTTGTGAGTATTTAGATACTTTGAGAGTTCATTGCTCAAAGATAAGTTTCATTCAAAGATCACTTTCGACCTTTCCTTCCGGCAATCGATTCTTTGAGGTAAGGGATATTATTTTTTTCATAATGATATTATTTCTTCAATATCATTATCTTTGAAATGTCGATCCAAGTTTTTATCAAATTTGGAACTTTTTCATGTCGGGGTTACTATTCATGAGTTACTATTCACGAGTTACTATTCATGAGTTACTATTCACGAGTTACTATTCATGAGTTACTATTCACGAGTTACTATTCACGAAGTACTATTCATGAAGCGTGAAGATATTTTTGTGGAATTTCTATCTTTTGGTGTCTGAGTTACTATTCACGATACTAAGACTATTCACGATATCTGACTATTCATCGAAAAATAAAATTTCTTCTTTTCGTCTAAAATATCTATTCGGATACTAGCTTTGATTGTATCCATGTTTTGATCATTCTTGAATTTTACTTGATGATGATTATTTATGAAGTATTTGTGAACTTCGGATTGTTTAAAGTACGAATCCATAATACTTGTTCTTTTGTTTCACCGGATTCGCTTTCTTTAAAAATATTTTTCATCATCCTCGCCTTAAATGATGATATTATTGAATATCTTTGGCCCAGTAGTGCAAAGATGAATGATTTCTGAAGAATATCTTTGGCCTGTAGTGCAAAGATGAGCAGGTGTTTAAATGAATATGACCGACTGATGAATATCTTTGGCCTTTAGTGCAAAGATGAACAGGTGTTGAGATGAACATGACCGATTGATGAATATCTTTGGCCTGTAGTGCAAAGATGAATATTTGATTTGAGATGAATATTGATTGATGTTACAGGGATAAAATATTGATGATGGATCGTTAAATTCATAGATTATAGTAGAGTTCATTCTCTACGTAACTCTTCTATGAATTATTATTTCACTGCGAATATTGATCCAAACTTGTTGTTTCATTGTATTCTATCGATTTTTTTCCTCGTGGAGACTAACGATAATTTGTTGTATATTATCTTAGTCATAATATTCTTTATTTGGGCTAGTTGAGCTCACCCTTTTCCTTGTTGTTCCATTTTTCTTCTCGTGAGGCGAGAATGTAGCGAGTACTAGTCTGGGTATGGAATGAAGGTTCTAGAGAGAGTTGTTTAGTAGTCCTCACCATTTTTGTAAAATAATGTATCAATAATTATGATGGGGATTTATTTGCGTGTGGATATTGTCTAAAGACAATATTATATTTAAACTCATAAAGATATATTGTCGTATTTCACACGACATTTGTATTATTGAAGTTGTAGTTTGCTTCTTGTACCATGTATTTGGCGACTCAGAATGGGTGTTGTGTATACCTATTTTGGGGGCGTCACAGATAAGTACACGAGTTTAATTAGACTTGAATTAAGTAATATATAAAAATATTGATAATAGGCCTAACACACACACACACATATATATATATATATACACTTTTATAATGATTCTATGCTCTAACTTTTTTGTCTTCAAACATGCAAATTAAACCTGCATAATTATACAGAATTGTCAATACCTGAGTTCCGAGGGTGTAAGTTGACATTGAATTACCGTACATACTTTTTCACGTACGTTCTGATCAACAAATTGGTTCTTAACTAATTAATTAATCGCTTCCATTTTTAAATCTCCTTTATGTAGGTAAGGAAATCGTACCTTACTAGGGTTAGGGTTTCGTGTTGACTGAGGAGGAGAAAAATTCGCGAAGAATACGGTCTTGATTGAGTGGTTGAAGAGGGAAGAAGAACAGGTAAGCAATTGCTCGAGTAACACGTGGCAGAACTCTTAGGATTCAAGAGCCTTCTTCAAAGTCTCTAGTTCAGAGAGAATCAAAAGTTCCTTTCTATTGAAATGAAAGGGGGTATTTATAGAGTTTCTTGGAAAATGGTCACGAACCTTGCACATGTCTAGGTCTTGTGCTTGGCATGTGATTTCAGAGGAAATTCCAAAAATACCCTTAATTACTTAAGTAATGCCTAAATCATCCCGTCCTTCTAGCCACCAATCCAATCCCTCAATCAATTCTCAAATGAGTCGTCTCCACGAGTCTTCTGCCTCGGGACACGTGGAGACTTCTCCCGGTTCATTTAATTCTTTAGATCACACGTAAGCCCTAATTTTATATTTGGGCTCACAATTGCCCCTTGCACGTGAGTCACGCCTTCGGAGTGACGATCGTGTAAAAATATTTTGAGTCTTTGAATCCTGCTTCAAATTTTCTGCATAATCCGCGGAGCTCGATCTTGCAAGCCTTGAAAAGAAACAAAAATATTATGAGAAATAAACCTTAAGAGAACTCTCCCAAAATATCCTGAAAATCATTTATCAATTTTTTTTCTACATCTTGTTCAATCAAATTAAATCTGAAAACTTAGAAATGAGGGGATTAGTTGTAACAATTAATAGTATATATATAAATTATTCATAATTTGTAAATGAAGATGCATAATATAATATTTGATAATAATTACCAATATGCATTAGAAGGGCAAATATAACAGTAAAATATGCCTTGTGAAGAATTTGATTTTATAAACAAAAATTAGTGACATCATATAAATAAACAAAATTAGAACATATAAGTATATATATCCTTTTAGCAAAACAGCAGTTAACACATTAAGATTTTTTATTTTTTAATTTTTTTTTTTTTTGGGGGAAATTGGTTCAAACTTCAAACACCCGTATAATTAGAGTTCTAAAACAAAACAATTTCGCAGAGACTGATTCTTGTAGAATAACAAGTTTATTAGGATACATACTCTGTATTTTATTGTGTATATATATAGAAAGGAAAAGATGAGTTTCTTTTGGGTGGCTGATGAAGAAGGAATACAATATTAGTAGTATTGTATTGGAGAGAAGCCTAATCTAAAGAGAGAAAAAAATTTACGCGATCAAATCAATTCATTGTTCAGTTCAGGTAATAGCAACTTGAATTTCTCAGTCATCGCTAGGCGAATCTATTTCACAACTGGAATTGATTTCTTTTTTTGGCGTGATGTCATTGTTTATGCTTTCAATTTCACGAGCATAGCTGAAGTTTCTGGATAGCAGGGATAATATTATAAAAAAGGATGAAGACCAAAAGTATAAAACATACTTTACACTTCCTTCGTGATTTACTGCCTTTCATGATTCATGCTCTGTAGGAAATTCTCTTCTTCTTTTTTTTTATGCAGACTCTATTCATTATTAATGATGACACCAGTAAAAGCAACTTGAAATTTAGAAAAAAAAAAAAAAAACTTGTTAACTTGTAATCCTGCAGAAAGCTTATCGCCACTTTATTTTATTTTTTTCGCTGCGACGCTTTTAAATTTTTTTTTAATAAAAAAAAAAATTAAAAGAAAGACTTACTTTTAAAGAATTTCAAGCGGCACTTCGTTCCGATCAATTAAACAACGAATCAAGAAACCATCCTGGATGGGCGAAACCTAGTAGGGACCGAATCCTAGGGTGGCTAAACCTTAGTTAGCCGAATCTCAATGTGGTCGAATCCCGAGGTGACCGAACCCTAGAGGGTTTTCCGTTGTTTGATAAATTTGTTCCTTACTTTTTTTCAGGTGTACGTAATCTCTCTTTTTTCGGGCTAAATCTTCTTATTCAAATTTAGACTTTTTCGCGCCGGACATTGTCGAAAAGAGATTATTTTCAAGGCGACCTCGTTTGTTCGGTATTCATAATTTCTCTTTTACCACTACGTTTTCTTGTTTCATAGAATTCTTATATTAAATCTCCCTTGTTGTAGGCCAACTCTGACGAACGTTCTGCGGACCCGAAAACTACTAAGAAAATCCCCTTCATTAGTGAGTGGGGAAAAGCTCCCTTCTTTGGGCCCTTTGACGATTTCTGGGAACGAACGAGAATTTTGATCGTGCCACTTTTCATCCACCTGACAAAGGGGGTGTATTTCTATATGCTGCAGCTAGCGAAAGTGCGGATAGCTTTCCCTGCTCTGCTCACATTCTCCGTATGTTCATCGAAAAACAAGAGTATCCTTTCAGTTCCGTTCGCTTCCTATCCGACTCATCTAGTCGCCTTTAGGGATGATAACCTTGGACCGACGAGATCCTCGAGAATTCCGATTATGTGAAGTTGTTAGACAAAGCTGGGATTCTGCGTTGTGTTCAAATATGTAGGGATCTTCGTATCCAACAGGACTATGATGCCCTTACTTTATTAATTTCACATTGGTGCTCTTCTATATGTACATTTGTCACCACTTGGGGGGAGTTCACCCCTACTCTAGAGGATGTCTACGCCATTTACCAGTAATTCTTTCTTCTGTTTTGTATATTCATCCTCATTTTTTCTTGGGTTATGTATTTATTTTGAACTATATCTTGTAGCCTTCCTGCTGCTGCTTCAGCTTCTTGTGGTTCATCCAGCATGTCCTCTAGGGATACCGAATGTGTCGCGTATTTTACAGAAGCTTTCAAGCGGGCTTCCAATTACACCACGAGGTTCCAAGGCAATATAATCCTTTCAGACTTTGAGACGCCCAACCATCCGGAGACTTCCTGGCTATCTTGGGTCCGTTATTTCTTTCGGGATTACAAGCCTGGCCACTGGAATAGTTCTGTTTATAGAGAGTCCGTTCTTGCTCTTTATAAAGAACCTTGTCCTTTTCCTTTAGCTGTATATCTGGCTATGTTGCTGTCCCACTTTATCTTCCCTGGGTTACTATGGACGGACCCTCGACCCGTATGTTTAGCTTAAGCGGCTTTTTTGTCTCGAGGTGGATGTTCCTCTTCTTTCTCTCTCTTTTGGGGACCTTGTATCGTCGCTTGGATGAAATCGTCCTTGCCATGAGAGAATCATGGAAGGTACCCTTTTCAGTTTCACTCATTTATTATATTTATTATATAGATATATATTGCTTATCAATATTTCTTTCATTTATTCAGGTATGACGTGAATTGCTTCGTTCCATGCTCCTTTCTTCAGATCTTCCTCTTCGAGCACTTTTGGGGCTATTCTACATCTGTGCATTTGTCCCAGAAACGAAGGAAATATCCATCCCTTTTTTCATCGCCCAATATTGTTCCCCGCAATGCTCACTGGATTGATCATAGGATTACTTCAGATTTGTGACTTTATATTGATAATTTTTCCTGTTTCACTGCCCGTTCGTACACCATTATTCCAGAGGGAGGTTCTCTGCCTCATTTATATAAGAGGGACTTCCGTTATTTTTTAAATGTCAGGGAATTGACTGGTTCTTCACTTTCTTGGTTCATATTCCTCCGAGCAGCTGAACTTCCCTATCTTGTTGAGGACGATGTTTTTGGCACAGTACTTTACTCTCCTCATAGAGTCATGAGGCAGTTTGGATTTGACCAGAATCGACCTTTCGGCCGCTTTTGCCAGAAGGATTATGGGAGTGCTCTCCTCAATTTTGTCCCCACATCATCCTCATTTGCATGGGAGTTTCCAAAACCATCTACTGCTCCTTATGACTCTCTTCATTTCGTTATACCAGATGATTCTCGGCAAGGGCGCTATACTACTTTTGAACGCAGCTACTGGCTCATCAACCTTAAAAAATGGCAGGATGATACTATGATTTATTCGCCGCCAATTTCTCCTCCCGAACGTCTTGATGGGCGAATGTTATGTTCTCCTAGAACTAATACTCGTCGGAGCGTTGGCGACTAGTAGTCGGCTTCTTGGCGTAAAAGCTATAATGTCCGAGTCTCTTCCTCCTCGGTCGGCGTGATCCAGACGTTCCTCCGTCTGAGTCCCTACTACTTCCTTGAATCTTCCATCATGGGTTTCATCTCGGATACCTTCTCTAGTTCCTCCCGAGGGATTCTTTGCTGCCGAGGAAATCAAAGTTACTTCTTCTAAAATGAGAGCATCTGCTATACTACTTCGGAGGTGATGCCCCCCTAGATTCTCTTTGTGGTTCTCGCTAGTCATTCTGTCACTAGACGAATGTCAAATGGGCAAACACTTATCTTAAAGCCTTTGGCAAAACTCCCCCTTGATAATGTTAGCTCCAGTATGCCGGCAGCTAAGGATCCAGTGAAGAAACAACGCAAACTTTTGGTAAAATTTGTAGCATTTTCATTTGTCTTTCAACCATTTATACATCTATTTTCGTCGCCCCCTTTGTCATTATTTTCTTGTTTTTCAAATTGCCGAGGCTGATGAAGAAAATGATGATGTTCTTAATGGGTTTCCTGCGAGTGTTATAAGTGAACGGTTGCGGCTTCTACTATTCGTGGGCCTCCTCAACCTATCACTGTTGCCATCGAGTCTTCTTCACCGCATGATGATCGTGTTAATCTTGATGCTGCTGATTCTTTATCTGATGTGAGTTCGGGTCATGTTGTGGGTTTTACAACTCTCTCTTCACGTCCTCTTACAGTAGCTCCTCATGAGAATCTAGATGGTACCAGTGAGGATCCTATTTTCTCGAGGGAGA
Organism: Panax quinquefolius; assembly: GCA_020205615.1. Taxonomy (NCBI): domain Eukaryota; kingdom Viridiplantae; phylum Streptophyta; class Magnoliopsida; order Apiales; family Araliaceae; genus Panax; species Panax quinquefolius. The sequence goes on along the minus strand of CM035172.1, from coordinate 129,617,091 downwards.
ATCCATCTGAGCTTATTGCTAACATTCCGCTTTCAGTGGCATCTCACGACTCTTTATCCACCAGTGTGAGTATTTTCTTTAGTTGACACATACATATTTTCTTTCTTTCTCTATAATATATTATGTTTTATCATTCATTTTTTTTATTTAGATTGAGAAGAAGGATTTGCCTTTATCTATCGAGTCGCTTGCTTTATTTGATACTCTTAATCCGGGTGTCGTCACCTTGTCATCTAGTGATGACCTTGGTTATCCTCCTACTGACAAGGGCTTCAAGGATTTATCAGCAACACAAGAGCCACCTGTTTCTTCATCCTTTGTTAAGGAGTCATCAGCAGCACATCAGCCACCTGTTTCTTCATCCTTTGTCCCGAGTGATTTTATGGTTGCTTCTGATGTGGTTCCTACTAGAGTTTCCTTCAATCCAAGTGGACACTTTATTTCTTGGAGGGGTTTTCAAATATCCTCTTCCAGTCAGGAAATTCTCGATCGTCTCCTAACTCGGTTTCCACAAACACTTGACCGTCTGACTATCCGCATGGCCCCCACTCAGACTTTCTTTTTGGATCGACTTGCTAGCCTTATTCTTGAATTGCACAGTCTTTCTTTCTATTCTTTGCGAGCCGAAGACTTAGATAGATTTAGTAGTGAGCTTAATGACTTCTCCACTGTTGGTTTTGATATGTCTCCCTTTCGAGCTCGGTTGGATCTTCTTAGTTCCACTTTTCAGATCGTTGCACTACGGTCAGAGGTTACTATGTATCAATGTGAGAATAACACATTTTCAGAACAACTTTCAGATCTTGAGAAAACCGCAAACGAACTTGAGACCCAACTTCGGGGTTTAAGGTCAAATATCCAAACTTTTCAAAAGCTAAAAGCTGCCAATGTAAAGGCTCGTGACGCTGCCATTGCTAAATTGGAGGCCCTAGCTTTGCCCCCGCTTCAGTTTGATATGTAATGGCCTTTAGATCATGACTTTTTGTAGTTTTTTATTCCTGCATCAAAAACTTATTTATATATATATTCCTTTATGAGAATACACAACACCCATTCAGAGTCGCCAAATAGCATCTGATGTGACGCCCCCAAAATAGGTATACACAACACCCATTCTGAGTCGCCAAATACATGGTACAAAAAGCAAACTACAACTTCAATAATACAAATGTCGTGTGAAATACGACAATATATCTTGTGAGTTTAAATATAATATTGTCTTCTAGACAATATCCACATCTGAATAAATTCCCATCATAATTATTGATTCATTATTTTACAAAAATGGTGAGGACTACTAAACAACTCTCTAGGAACCTTCATTCCATACCCCACTAAGTACTCGCTACATTCTCGCCTCCCGAGAAGAAAAATGGAACAACAAGGAAAAGGGTGAGCTCAACTAGCCCAAGAAAAGAATATTATGACTAAGATAATATACAACAAATTATCGTTAGTCTTCACGAGGAAAAATCGATAGAATCTGAATAGATGAACAAGTTTCAGATCAATATTCATGGCGTGAAATAATAATTCATAGAAGAGTTACGTAGAGAATGAAATCTACTATAATCTATGAATTTAACGATCCATCATCAATATTTTATCCTGTAACATCAATCAATATACATCCGAAATCAAATATTCATCTTTGCACTACGTGAGCCAAAGATATTCATCAATCGGTCATGTTCATCTCAACACTGCTCATCTTTGCACTAAAGGCCAAAGATATTCATCGATCGGACATGTTCATTTAAACACTGTTCATCTTTTGCACTATAGGCCAAAGATATTCTTGAAAATCATTCATCTTTTGCCACTACAGCCAAAGATATTCAATAATATCATCATATAAGGTAGAGGATGATGAAAAATATTTTTAAAGAAACGAATCCAATTGAAACATAATGACAAGGATTAAGGATTAAGGATTAAGTACTTGGTTTTATCCACGTCCAAAAATACCTCAAAAATAATCATAGTGGTGTAAAATTCAAGAATGATCAAAACATGGATACAATCAAAGCTAGTATCCGAATAGATGTTTTGGACGAAAAGAAGAAATTTTATTTTTCGGTTGAATAGCACCAGATATCGTGAATAGTCTTAGTATCGTGAATAGTAACTCAGACACCAAAAGATAGAAATTCCACAAAAACATCTTCACGCTTACATGAATAGTACTCGTGAATAGTAACTCGTGAATAAGTAACTCATGAATAGTAACTTCGTGAATAGTAACTCATGAATAGTAACCCATGAATAAGTAACCCCATACATGAAAAAGTTCCAAATTTGATAAAACTTGGATCAACATTTCAAAGATAATGATATTGAAGAAATAATATCATTACAAAAAATAATATCCCTTACCTCGAAAGATCGGTTACTTAAATTTGAAACAGGATATATAGGCTATGACTTGGACTTGCATGCCAGTATAGCAATACTCAAAGTATACTCAAAATACTCACAAGAATACGCTCGATAATATAGAGAGAAAAACTTGAGTTACGGTGTGATTTTCAATTCTAACCTAAGCACCCTATTTATAGAAATTGCTTAGAACACCAAAAGCAGAAAATTTAATAAAATATATTATTATTAATAAATTTCCCTCGCCTCTTTGGAAATCAGATCCCAACATTTCCCACATGCCAACCTTCTAGAAAAGAAATGATAAAAACGTTTTCATAAAATAAATAATTAAAACTTACAAAAATCAATTATTTGAGCTTGAACTTCAATAATTCATAATAAATAGCCCTTTCATCAAAAAAATTCGAATCTCGCGTGTTGTTATAGGAAATTCAATTCTCTACAACTTTGAAGAAGAAAGTTTTCCAAATTCCAATCGAAATTGAATCAAAAATCCACAAACGGGCAATTTTACAAATATAATCAAATTTCAATCGATAAATGGGGTCCACCGACATGTTTAACATGTTTTAAACATTTATTGCAACAAAAATACTCTTCCTCCTCGTATACTCATATATCCCACATTCGTTGTAAAAATATCACCGTTAATATATTATTAAAATAATATATTTAAATGAATTATTTTATCGTAAAAAGATAAAATATTAATTTTCAACAATTGTCATTTTAAAAATTTTTCTCCATCTATATCCACATAAAATCAATATTTTCCTCATCATATAAATCAATAATTAATTATTCACAAATAATATTACGAATCACAATATTGACAACCAGTGCGGGTTCCTGGAAAGAGGGCTTTCAATAAGAATTTCTTCTTCTTGGCGCCGCAATTAGGTGACCAAACCTCTCCTTAGACGAACTTTCTAGACATTGCCAATAATGTTATCTAATAATATTATTCGGATAATATGAATTATTGCTTCGATAATGAAAAATCGTGTAATGACAATTATTGAAATAACAACAATATAAAATATCAATGCGTGAATTATTAACTCGATAAAATCTTTGAATAAAGAATTACTATAACCATTATTGAGTAGTGCCTTCTTACGTAAAAATCAATAATTGGTGCAATACTGGTATCTTCTTGTTGAACAACGCGATTAGTGTGTTTTAACCACCGGGTATTCCAACAAGATAATAATTGGTAATAACTACGCCTGTTATTTAAAAACAACTTATATTTGTCGTTTTCTTCATCCAATCACTTTCAGTTATGGGGCCCACACATGGTCATTTGGTCGTTTAATATTCTGAAAAGATTTAATATTCCACGACCAAACGAATATTCCCGATGCGATAATGAATATTTTATAACCACTTGCTTAATTTAAAATATTTGCATATTTAACCCTTAACTATCCACATTAATCAAATCAACCCTTACTATTTCAAAATAATAAATAAAGGAAATTCCTTTTATTTAAAAATTTGAGGTCTTACAACCTCCCTCCTTATGAAATTTCGTCCTTGAAATTGACGTCGTGTACTGGTGTTTGAAAAGGTGAGGATACCTCGCTTTCATTTCCGCTTCCAATTCCCGGTCATTTCCTCTATAGCATGATTCCTCCATAAAACTTTAACTTGTGGTATGACCTTTTCATGCGTAGGACATGCTCCTTCCTATCCAACATCTTGACAGTGCACCTCCTCATACGTTAAGTCTTGGCTATCTCGTCCGGCTTCTAACTCAATAACGTGGTTCGGGTCTTTCACATATTTACTGAAGTACAAATATGTGAAACACATTATGAACACGAGACATACTCGGAGGTAACGCAAGTCTATAGGCTACATTTCCTACTCGGTCGAGAATTTGAAATGGACCAATAAATCGTGGATTGAGCTTTCCTCTCTTCCCAAATCTTGTAACACCCTTCCATGGGGAAACTCGCAACAATCATGATCCCCACATTAAATTCCATGTCCTTTCGATGAAGATCCGCATAACTCTTTTGTCGATCTTGTGCTTGGTTTGTATCGTTGTCGAATCATTAGTCATAAATACTAACTCGGGTCCCAACAATGTTGCTTCACCCACCTCATCCCAACATATTGGAGAACGACATTTTCGTCCCATATAATGCTTGAATGGAACCATGCCTATATTTGTTTAATAACTATTGTTGTATGAGAATTCCACCATGGCAAGTACTTATCCCAACTTCCTTTGAAATCTAGGACACGAGTTTTAATATATCTTCAAGAGTTTGAGTAGTCCTTCGATCGATTGCCCATCCGCTTGAGGATGGTATGCCAAATCAATCGTAAATTCGTGCCCATAGCATTCTACAAACTAACCCAAAATCATGAAGTGAATCTTGGGTCACGATCTAAAACTATGGATACTGGCATGCCATGCAATCTCACAATCTCATTTACGTACATACGCGAGAAAGGCGTTCAAGGAATAAGTCTCCGTATCGGCAAGAAATGAGCAGACTTGGTTAATCTATCAACAATAACCCAAATCGCATCTATGCCTTGAGAAACCTTGGGAAGATTAGTAATGAAATTCAGGGTAATGTGTTCCCACTTCCATTTCAAAATCTCAAGTGGTTGCAATGGACCCTTTGGCACTTGATGCTCTACCTTTACATGTTGACAAGTTAAACACATCGAGATAAACTTTGCAATCTCTCTCTTCATATTGTTCCACCAAAATGTATGTCGAAGATCACGATACATTTTAGTACTTCCAGGATGGATTGCAAATGGCGTATTGTGTGCCTCCATCATAATCTTGTACTTCAAATCAAAGTCGTTAGGAACACAAAGTCTAGAGTGGACTCGAAGTATTCCTTCTTCATCAATTCTCGCTTTCGGAATAGCTCCTTCTTGTACTTTCTTCTTCATACGCATCAACTCCGATTCGGTGGCTTGAAGCGACCTTAACTTTTCTATTTAAGTTGGCTCTGTCGTATACTTGACATCATCGCACTTTCGTTCCGCGCATATGATCTTCTACTCAACGCGTCAGCTACCACGTTCGCTTTTCCAAGATGGTATGGTTAGAATATGTGCCGAAATGAGTCACCTCTTGAGCTCTTGGAAAATCTTCTCGCATTCCTCTCTCCATACGAATTTTGTATCTCTACGAGTCACCGTTAATCGGAATAGCGATTCGAGAATATCCTTCAACGAATCTCCGATAATAACCAACTAAGCCTAAAGCTACGTATTTCGATTCTTCGACTTAGGTTGCTCTCAACGTGACTCATATCCCAATCTTGGATAAAGACGTCACAATGACACCTATCGCTTTACTATCGCATCGAATATGGCGTCCCTACAGAGAGTGCGGCTTAGTGAATTCCACAAAGGAAGTCACAAGATAAAGGCTCGGTACCAAATTCTATAGTTGAATTTTTAACTCCACGAACTTCAATAGGAGCCATTCGATATGAGATTTTAGAAATGAGTTTTTTCACTGGGTTCAAAGTCGATACAAAATTTAATATCGAACTTTGGGAGTAAGCGAAGAAATTCTTCAGAAATACGTCGGGAAAAATCAATAACAACAGGAATATTATTCAAATCGACGTGTCTTTATTCAAATCCATAACATGGACTAAGAAAATTTGACATCCGTAATAAACGAATGACTTCATGGCTTGATATGAAAATGTTTGACTACAATGGTTTGATTGCTTGAATTGAATAACGGGTTGCTTAGGAATATGAAAACTAACAACCTTACGAATATAATCAATTTCGGCGTGATGAGTAGTTAACCTTAAAATCACATCAAAAACAAATATCTCTATAGAAATAAGGTTAACGGTAATGTGATAGTGCCAACTGAATCAAGCAAGATTTATAAACGATGGATGTGATGAAAGTTTCTCTTAACAAAGTTTCCACAGATAGGTCAAAGTCTAATTTCTCCTGAGTCAAGTTTAAACGTTGGCGCAAGTAAGAGAGATAAAGAATGGGTAGAACCAGATATCTAGTAAGGTATATACTTCTCAAGAATTTATAATTAACTAACCCGTGCTAACTTCGGGTTCCTTGCATTTTAATGGGTCGACGAAACGCTCTTCCAAGAACCGTTGACTTTGACTTTTTTCGGGACATCCTTTTGAGTCACCATTCTCATTTGGATCTGGGTTTCGATATCGCATAATCTCGAGCGATATGTCCTTCTTTTCCACAATTATAGCATACCTTAAACTGTTGTGGACGGTTTGGTGTGATATATCCTCTTTCCGCATTTGTAACATATGACCGGTGGTCGCTCTCCTCCACTAAAACTAGTTGCTACAGTGGTGACACGTCTTCACATGGTCGTTGTTGAATCTCCTCTTTTAAAATCTCCTCCCACTAAACTTCTTCTATTTTCATGGCCACGATTACCACCAGTGAGTGGTTACCCTTTAATCGTATTCTTCTTTCTCCGTGTTATCATTATTACGATGGATCGCTATCTTCTTATGATCCTGGTTATGGTCCCTCGGTTGAACCTACTCGTTATCTCGCTTTAACAATTTGAGCCCACATTGACAACATCTCGAATAGAGAGAAAATTTATGATAAATGAGATCTTGGCGTATGTCGGGTTTCAAACCTCTCGAAACATCCAGCGTACATACGTTCCTCATTCTCCACCAAATGAGGTCTGCAAACTGGATAACTCCGCGAACTTACGCCTCGTCTTTGGGACACCGTCATGTTATTCGCTTCTAGTCTAATAAACTCCACTTCCTTCATATAGCGAATACTTTCGGGGAAGTACTTGTCATTGAACTGCTTCTGAAACGTCTCCCACGACATCTTTGAGTGCGGTTTGGATGGAGTGCGCTTCCTTCAATTCCCACCAAGATGTCGCCTCGCCACGGAATATAAAGGTGGCGAATGGAACTTTCTGTTCCTCCGTGCATCCCAAGACATCGAATATCTTGGTAATTTGTTTGACCCACGTCTCGCCTTTAATCGGATCCGCTTTCCCAGTTACGTGGTCCCAACTCTTTGAATCTGCTTGTTTGTGACCACCCGTGAATTGCTATCATTTCCTCCTCAGTATTTTGAACACGAGTCTCCTCGTGCGATTTTGCATGAACTGCAAAAGCTTCTAACATCCCCTGTTCATCATCTCGCTTTCGGTGGGTGTTGTTCACGGGAGGAACATTGTCGACTGTTGCACGTTCTCCTCGTTGGTGAGTACAGGCATCTCCACGGTCTCATTTACTCCATTATTAATATTCTCGATTCGACATTCTCAAATCTTGTCATAAAATAAGGGTTAATTAAGAAATCAATATATCACATAATATCCCTATATCTTGACCAACTAACAAATAAGCTTAGGTAGGACACACTTTAGCGAAGGATTTACTCGTCTCTCCCTCCTAGTTCTATTCCCGATCTCGCGGAGATCATATCCCTAAGCTTTGATACCAATCTGTGACTCTGGACACCAACTTGTGTCGGCGACCTCACATTGATACTTATATCGGTTTGCCACCATGAGAGCAAGGCGTCCCTACGGAGAGTCGGCCGGTGCATCCCCCATCAACAGAAGTCACCAACAGAGGCTCGGGGCTCTTTACTTATAGCTCGATACCAATCGTGGCGCCCCAAAATAGGTATACACACACCCATTCCGAGTGCCAAATACATGGTACAAAAAAGCAAACTACAACTTCATAATACAAATGTCGTGTGAAATACGACAATATATCTTGTGAGTTTAAATATAATATTGTCTTCTAGATAATATCCACATCTGAAATAAATCCCCATCATAATTATTGATTCATTATTTTACAAAATGGTGAGGACTACTAAACAACTCTCTCTCTAAACCTTCATTCCATACCCCAGCTAGTACTCGCTTACATTCTCGCCTCCCCGAGAAGAAAAATGGAACAACAAGGAAAAGGGTGAGCTCAACTAGCCCGATAAAGAATATTATGACTAAGATAATATACAACAAATTATCGTTAGTCTTCAACGGGAAAAATCGATAGAATACAATAGACAACAAGTTTGAGATCAATATTCGCAAATGGAAATAATAATTCATAGAAGAGTTACGTAGAGAATGAAATCCACTATAATCTATATGAATTTAACGGTCCATCATCAATATTTTATCCTGTAACATCAATCAATATACATCCGAATCAAATATTCATCTTTGTACTACAGGCCAAAGATATTCATCAATCGGTCGTGTTCATCTCAACACTGCTCATCTTTGCACTAAAGGCCAAAGATATTCATCGATCAGTCGTATTCATTTAAACACTGCTCATCTTTGCACTACTGAGCCAAAGATATTCTTCAAAAATCATTCATCTTTGCACTACGGGCCAAAGATATTCAATAATATCATCATATAAGACCGAGGATGATGAAAATATTTTTAAAGAAACGAATCCAAAGAAACATAAATGACAAGGATTAAGGATTAAGGATTCGTACTTGGTTTTATCCACGTCCCAAAAATACCTCAAAAATAATCATAGTGGTGTAAAATTCAAGAAATGATCAAAACATGGATACAATCAAAGCTAGTATCCGAGAATAGATGTTTTGACGAAAAGAAGAAATTTTATTTTTCTATTGAATAATCATCAGATATCGTGAATAGTCTTGAGTATCGTGAATAGTCTCGTATATCGTGAATAGTAACTCAGGCACCAAAAGATAGAAATTCCACAAAAACATCTTCACGCTTACATGAATAGTACTCGTGAATAAGAACTTCGTGAATAAGAACTCATGAATAAGAACTCGTGAATAGTAACTCATGAATAGTAACCCATGAATAGTAACCCCGACATGAAAAAGTTCTAAATTTGATAAAAACTTGGATCAACATTTCAAAGATAATGATATTGAAGAAATAATATCATTACAAAAAAAAATAATATCCACTTACCTCGAAAGATCAAGATTTCTAAATTTGAAACACACCTGGATATAAAGCTATGACTTGGACTTGCCTTAGTATAGCAATACTCAAAGTATACTCAAAATACTCACAAGAATACGCTCGATAATATAGAGAGAAAAAAACTTGATTTTAAATTGTGATTTTCAATTCTAACCTAAGCTCCCTATTTATAGAAATTGCTTAGAACACCAAAGAAAAATTTAATAAAATATATTATTATTAATAAATTTCCCTCGCCTCTTTGGAAATCAGATCCCAACATTTCCCACATGCCAACCTTCTAGAAAGAAATGATAAAAAACGTTTTCATAAAATAAATAATTAAAACTTACAAAAATCAATTATTTCGGAGCTTCAGAACTTCAATAATTCATAATAAATAGCCCTTTCATCAGAAAATTCGAATCTCGCGTGTTGTTATAGGAAATTCAATTCTCTACAACTTTGAAGAAGAAAGTTTTTCCAAATTCCAATCGAAAATTGACCAAATCCACAAACGGGCAATTTTACAGTATAATCAAATTTCGATCGATAAATGGGGTCCACCGACATGTTTAACATGTTTTAAACATTTATTGCAACAAAAATACTCTTCCTCCTCGTATACTCATATATCCCACATTCGTTGTAAAAAATATCACCGTTAATATATTATTAAAATAATATATTTAAATGAATTATTTTATCGAGAAAAGATAAAATATTAATTTTCAACAATTGTCATTTTAAAAATTTTCTCCATCTATATCCACATAAAATCAATATTTTCCTCATCATATAAATCAATAATTAATTATTCACAAATAATATTACGAGAATCACAATATTGACAACCGAGGCGGTTCCTCAGGAAAGAGGGCTTCGATAAGAATTTCTTCTTCTTCGGCCGCAATTGATTAGGTGACCAAACCTCTCCTTAGACAGAACTTTCTAGACATTTCCAATAATGTTATCTAATAATATTATTCAGATAATATGAATTATTGCTTCGATAATGAAAAATCTACGTAATAATGACAATTATTGAAACAACAAAGAATATAAAATATCAATGCGTGAATTATTAACTCATAAAATCTTTGAATAATAATTACTATAACCATTATTGAGTAGTGCCTTCTTACGTAAAAATCAATAATTTGTGCAATACCGGTGTGCTTCTTTGTTCAACAACGCGTATTAGTGTGTTTTAACCACCGGGTATTCCAACAAGATTAATTGAGAATAACTACTGCCGTTATTTAAAAACAACTTATATTTGTCGTTTTCTTCATCCAATCACTTTCCGTTATGGGGCCCACACATGGTCATGCATTTGGTAGTCATATTTAATATTCACAAGCAATGCATTTATATTCCACGACCAAACTAATATTCCCGACGATAATGAATATTTTATAACCACTTGCTTAATTTGAAATATTTGCATATTTAACCCTTAACTATCCACATTAATCAAATCAACCCTTACTATTTCAAAATAATAAATAAAGGAAATTCCTTTTATTTAAAAATTTTCGGTCTTCTGATCCCACCTACGAGATATTTTGTAATATCCGCTTTCGAGATCTCTCAAGACCCTATATCTGGGCCTTCCCATTTGGGGAAAAATTTGGTGGTTGGTGTTCCCCTCATGACTTGATTCGCTGTCTTGAGCACCAAGTCCCCCACCAGAATTTGTCGAGGTACCACTACAGTATTGTATTGTTGTCGCAGTTTTTCATGGTACCGTTCTAATTTTTCTTTAGCTTTGTCTCGAAGTCATTCAAGGCTTACAGGTAATTTGGTGGGTTCTCTTCCTCGACTAAGCTTGAGTCTCATCCTTAGAAAGGGATTTCTATTTCAAAGAGTAAGACAACTTCTTCACCATATACTAACGTATGGGGTTTCACCAGGCTTTCTTTTTGAAGTTCGATAGGCCCATAGTCTTATTAGTAATCGCTACTACCAATGTTTTCGGGTGATCATCAAGGGTTTTCGAGAATCTTGATCAACGTTTTGTTTGTGGCCTCTGCTTGTCGTTGCCTTTTCGGGTAGTAAGGAGATGATTTGTAATGCTTTACTCTGTATCTATCTATCAGGCTCTTGACGTCCCTATTAATGAAGGGAGTTCCATTGTCTGATAAAATGACATTCGGGATCCCGAAACGACAAATAATATGCTCCTTGATGAAATTTGCCACTGCTGGTCCTGTAGCCCTCTTTAAGGGTATTGTTTCTACCCACTTTGTGTACATCTTAGTGGCGGTCAAGATCCAGATGTTACCCTTTGAATTGGGATGAATAGGACCTATAAGATCCATTCCCCATGTATGAAAAGGCCATGGTGTTGCTAAAGTCCGCAAATCCACAGCAGGAGCATGAATCAAGTTTCCATGAATTTGGCAAACGTGACACTTCTTGGCAAACTCTAAGCAATCCCCTTCTATTCTAGGCCAGTAGTAACCATGATCAATCAACTGTTTATACAACTTGGCTCCTCCTTGGTGTTCATCTTTATGCATTTGGTAAACCAAATCCTTGGCCTCTCCTAATTCCAAACACCGTAAGGGCTTGCCGTTAAACCCTCTTCTAAATAGCTCTCCGTTTTGTAAGAAGAATCGTTGTTCTTTCTTCTTTATCATGACTGCATCCTTCTTTACGGCAGGAAGACTACCGCTTTGTAAAAACTCCATATATGGGATTCGCCAGTCTGCTATGTCATCGATGAAGGCACATTCCTCCTCCCCAGGGTATTCTTGGCACGAAAGACATTGTCGTTGAAGTGCATCTGCTTCTTTCTTCATTTCGGGCCAATAATACCCTTGGCGTTGCAACCTTCGATACAATCCAATATCTACCAATCCGCAGTTTTCTTCATGTACCTGATATAAAATCCTATTTGCTTCATCCTTCCCCAAGCATCTTGTCAAAACACCATCTGCTTCTTTGTACGGTACAATACTCCTTTAATGATGCGGTATTTACGAAGCTCCACCAAATGACATGTTCCTTCTTTTGTTTGTAATTGATGAGAGATGTCATGTCTCCAATCTTCATCAAATCTTTGGGGAATAATTCCAAAGACCGTGGTTGGGAGGATCCTTTTGATTACCTTCACATCCAAGTCTTCCCTTTGACATACACTCTGGGCCATCTTGTGGCTAATGCATCGGGTTATGCATTTTGTATTCTTGGCACGTACTCAATCACTACCTTCTTGAAGGCTTCCATCACTTTTTGTGCTACAGTTCGGTATGGTGCCAAGATAGGTTCCTTTACTGCGAATTGACCTCTTATTTGTTGAACTATCATATTTGAATCTCCCTTTACTTTAAGGCATTTGGCTCCTAATTCTCTAGCCGCTAATAATCCCAATATGAATGCCTCATATTCTGCTTCATTGTTCGTGCAAGGGAAATCCAGTTTGTATGACAGGGCCACTTCCTTTCCATCCTTGGTAGTTAACACCACACCTGCTCCTCCTTTTCCTTCTGCGGATGACCCGTCAAAGGCCAAGTTCCACCACTCCGAATCTTCATCCACCACGTCAATTTTTTCTACTTCTCCCCTTGGCAGATCCTCTGAAGGAGGTTCAAATTCTCCATGTAGGCCCCGAGCGGCGCAGTGCGCTAATGCTTGACATCTGATTGCCTTCGGTGTTACACACTTGATGTCATATTCTGAAAGGATCATCATCCATCTTGCAGGTCTTCCTACCAACGCTGGCCTAGTTAGCAAGTATCGAATCGGGTCAGTTCTTGTTGCAAGTTTCACTTCGTGTGCCAAAAAATAATGACGCATTTTCTGTGCGACAAACACCAGTGCCAGACAATGTCTCTCTAATTGTGAATACCTGGTTCCTGGAAAATGGTCACGTGCCTTGCACATGTCTGGGTCTTGTGCTTGGCATGTGATTTCAGAGGAAATTCCAAAAATACCCTTAATTACTTAAGTAATGCCTAAATCATCATGTTCTTCTAGCCACCAATCCAATCCCTCAATCAATTCCCAAATGAGTTGTCTCCACGAGACTTCTGCCTCGGGACACGTGGAGACTTCTCCCGGTTCATTTAATTCTTTAGATCACACGTAAGCGATAATTTTATATTTGGGCTCACACTTTATTACTCGTCCTCGTCCTCATCCTCGTCCTTTCTCTATATAAGAAATCTAACTAGCAAGAGAAACCAATATCCATCGACCATCAAGCAAGAGCACTTAAATATTACACAAATTGAGTTCCAATTTACATAAGTACGATAGAAATTTTGGAGAAGACAGCTATAGCATATAGTGAGATTTAAGAAAAAACATAAGAATATTACATATGGAAGGAATAGAGCACAAGATGGTTAGTGTAAATGGGCTAAACATGCACATTGCACAAAAAGGTAGTGAATCAAGTCCCTTAGTCTTATTCCTTCACGGCTTCCCGGGACTGTGGTACACTTGGCGCCACCAGATTACCTTCAGGCATCCCACGGCTACTGAGCGGTGGCTCCCGACCTCCGCGGCTATGGCGACACCACCGGTGCACCCAACGACCCCACCAAGTTCACCTCCATGCAAATCGTGGCTGATATCGTGGCACTACTGGATGCCATCGCACCCAACCAGAAGAAGGTGTTCCTGGTGGGGCATGATATTGGTGCATACATAGCCTGGAACTTTGCTTTGTTTAGGCCTGACAGAATCAAAGCCATGCTCATCTTTAGCGTTCAGTATAGTCCATGGAGTCCCTTGGGAAGTTATGTTGACTTTATCCGTGCTACTTATGGCAACGATCACTATATCGCAAGATATCAGGTATGCACAAAATTTGTTAATATCAATCATCTATCTATATATAATTACGTACGTGCATGCATGCATGCTTGCTAACATAATATGTGTATATATAAATATATATGCAGGAACCTAGAGATATAGAGGCCGAATTTGCAGCTCTTGGAACTAAAACAACTATGGGAAAATTCTTATCCTACGACACTACTGATCCGTTGTTGTTTCCCAAAGGTCAAGGGTTTGGAGACAACAATGCTCCAGTCGTCTTGCCATCTTGGGTATCAGAACAAGATCTTGACTATTATACGACTAAATACCAGAAAGTTGGCTTCACCGGAGGATTGAATTATTATCGCGCCATGCATCTGTCAGTACTTAATTCTTACTTAGTTATTAGTATGTAGCTACCTAGCTAGATACTCTCTTTAATTAATTTTTGTTTAATTCCTGAATGTTGCGCGCATGCATGCAGAACATGGGAGCTTAGTGCAGCCTGGAGTGGGAGTCAAATAATAGTACCAACAAAATTTGCTATCGGAGACTTAGACTTGCAATATCATACCCCGGGCGTAAAGGAATATATACATGATGGTGGGATGAAGAATGATGTGCCCTTGTTGGACGAAGTTATTGTATTAAAAGGTGCAGGCCATTTTATCAATGAAGAAAGACCTGATGAAATCAACATCATCATTTACGATTTCATTCAGAAGTTCTGATCCATCGATTAACTTTCTTATTTTTCCAATTATTCACATTGTTTTATTTTTTTCATTGTCGATTGACAACCAACTGTTGAATTTATTAATTAATTTCTCATGTCCACGATTTTTATTGGTTGAAGTATATAATTAATTAAAGTTGTCTTGTTTCATTATTGTGTTTTAGTTGTTTGTTCTGAAGCATATATGATTTATTTCAAAAGTTCCCATTAAATATTTTTTGTTTAATCTTCATAATTGACGTTATGATCAAATACTGTTTATTTTCTCTCTTAATCTCAAAATTTTGCCTTTTAATTGGTATCTTCATTAAAAGATTGTTTTTGAATTTTATTTAGTTTTTTCCAATATAATTATATATGAGAACCTTCTCTCCGTCGCCCAATTTCTATCAATATGTATTCCATAAAAAGAATTACATTTAGCCATACAATAATATCTATTTAATTATATATACCAAATAAATATCCATAGAGTTTTATCTTATTAACTAAAACGAAACTTAACTATTTATTGGATTCATGAATTGATCCATTAGTCTGTCGTATGCTTGACTGTGTTCATACGGATCACTCGAACTATCATAACTCTCTATATAGGGAAGTTTCTTGCTGGAATCTGCCTTTTCTCGAACGATCTCAGGAGAGAATGGGTAATCTTTTTTGCCTGAACTTACTTTCCCCTGTCTGACTTCGGCCAACTCTTTCTGAATCTCCTCAAACTTTTTGGCCAACAGTTCCATTCCTTCCAGCTTTGTGGCCACTTCTTTCATAGGAAAATCCTTCTTTTTGTGGTCGGTCTGACCCTTTCCGTCCGAACTATCCGGCACAGAAAGGCTTCGATCACGCTTTCTCTCATTGTCACAAAGGGAACTTCAGGTGATGTACCCTCGATTGGTTCCCGGATGTGCGACTACCCAATCTGGTCTTGCCACGTGAGCAGCTCTGAAACCTACTCTCGGATCGCCTTGTACCCTCTGCCCTCCGCTTCCTGGACTGTTTGTCTGGAGACCTAGCTGTTGGGTTTGTAATATTCATGAACGCAATCAAGTTGCACAAAATAAGCGGAAACGTGGTAAAATAGAGTTTTAAAATTTTATAAACCATATACCCGGATCATTCTTTCTGCACAATTATTAATTAAACGAAAAATTACAGAACAAGAATCATACCCTTGATGATTCGAGCTTCCTCGGGTACAAGTTCACCTCCAAATCTTTTTCGCGTTCAACTTGAATTCACCGGGTTTGGTTCTTTCCTTTGATCAACGTTAGCCACCCAAGTGTTTGTCCTCTAGAGGTGATCCACCAAGGAAGAAGAAAGATCCAAGAAGATGAGTGTTTGACAAAATCCTAGTTTTTCTATCTCTCATAGAAAAATGTGTACTATCCAAGAATTGGAATCACGTATGTTGTGAAAGCATCAACAACAACTCTCACCCATAATAAGACTTCTCTTATTTATAGATGTAGGCAACGCTCCTTAATAATTAAGGAATTAGTTTTATTTTAATTAATTAAACTCCTTTAATTAATTAGGCTTCCAATCTTATTAGGAATATTTGAGAGTACTTTTATTAATTAATTCTCAAACTCCTTTAGAAATTAAATAATAGTAATAGTAATAATACTAATAAGACTCCTCTTATTAATTTATATTTAATATTTCTAAAATATTAAATAATAAATATTAAGCTATTTAATTTATTTTATCACCATAAATTAAATTAAATATACTTAACTTATTAGTATGATTATGCCATTAACTTCTTAAATAATTATTCTTGCTTTTATGGTGTGACCCTTTAGGTTCTTCATATTAAATCGGTTGTGAATAAATCAATTAGAACAATTCTAATCTTATTTAAATAAATATATTAAACTATTAATTTATTTAAATAAATAATATTTATTCTACAATAGGGATAAGCCTCCCTAGCGATTAACGACTTTTCAGATAATATAGATTTCAACATTAATCATAAAAGAACATTTGAGTAAATAATTATCGTACAATTCAATCCTTCCACCATACAATGTCCCAATTAAATATAAGACATGGAATCAATGTCAAGCCTTATTTTATTTAATTATATGTATTTTGATTCTCAAATGCACAACTCCAAATAATGCAAATTAGAAACTCCTTTCTAATTTTATTCTGCCTTGACCGAGGACTACTGGGTTGTCATTTATCGAATCACATAGGATATTTCTCTTCTTTTACTAGAAGTGGTAGATTCTTTATTGATCGTACATTATCTCCATGTACAACTTATTATACCCAAGCATACCCTTTGATATACCCTAAGGGTCTTAAGGAATAAGTCAAAGTATAACTCATCATACACAAGATACTATGATGATCTCAAGTCTAAAGATCACTTGTACTACTATCACTACAAGAATTTCTATTGACAGGAAAGTAAAATTTCATTAGGTACGTATTCCTTAGCGAGCCACATTCAGTGAACTTATTCTCTAATAAGCACCTACATACTTGATTTAGTGTCTCCGCGTAAATGATCATGAGATCAATCATCCTCATCCAATGAGCAAGCAATGTCTGTACCAATCTATCAGGATTCACTAATCCCCAATTTAGTAATCCAACGATTGAGAACTATTTTAATTTTAAGCTTTCTAAGAATTTAGATCTCATTAGAATGATCATCATCCTTATTCTAAAAACATTGCTTAAAACTATGGGTTTATCACATATTATAAAGAAGCATCATGTGGATAATTAAAAGCCTTTAATAAATAAATTCTTTTTATTAATAAATGAATAAGATTGTTACAAATTATATGCTTTATCATCAAACATGATTGGCTTGTATGCATACTACTTTCACTACCCCGCCTCTTGGCTCGGTTGTGGCTGGAGGACTCGGTTTCCTGTTCGGCCATATGGACCATCTACTTTGCAATCTCTTCCTTCTGTAGTAGGACTGCTCTCAGTGCCTCCTCCGTCTCTAGTGCCTTTTTGGCCAGAACAATTTTTTATCCTCCTGATTGTCTCGGCGTTGGGTTCGAGGTGGTGTGCCTCCTACCCTCTTCCAATCCTTAATCTTCTTATTGGTTATCGAGAACGACCTCCTCTTGACGTATTCCCAATCTCTACCTTTGGATCCTACTGAAGTGCTTTGAGGACCGACCAGCTCATGGATGCTCTTAGATGGTCCCTGTCTATCTTTAACGTACCCCATCTGTTGGGAGGAACCTCCTGTCGTTGATTATCCCATGCCTGAAATCGTCATGTTGTTCACCATGATTTCAGTTAAGGGAAGTTGATGCTCGTGATTGAAAATTTAGCAACACTAGAAAGCCCTCCTTCTAGCGCCGATGTTAACGTCAAGATGCGTTGTGACGAACGAGACTTTTGTAATAAATTTTTAAATATTTATTAAATTAAATAAAATTTTGTTGATTTATTTATCGAGTTAAATAAATATTTGATGGAATTGTGGTAGATTAATTTAATTAAGTATGTCACATTAATTAATTTAATGTGGAATAATTTTATTGATCAAAGTAAGAATTTAATTGAGATAATTAAATTAAATGAATTGTCAAATAATTTTAATGTTGTTCTAATTAATTTAATAATTAATTAGAGATTTATTAATTTATTATAAAAAAATAAATGAGAATTTTAATTATGTGATGAGGTGATTTAATGGGTAATATCGCCTTTTATTTAATTAAGTTAAATCATATTATTTGATTAATTAAGGTGTGACAAATAAACTATATAATAATAAGTTAAATAAAATAAATTAGAAAAGGGATTAATAAGCTAGCCAAACATGGCCTTAAGATCATGGGAGAAGTTAAGGCCATACTGCGCTTAACTGCTACCATGTATGTGCCAGTTAATATATACGCATTGTCAGTTCATATTACAAGTCTGGGAAAATCACATAGAGAAAAGAGAGAGATTGGAGAGAATAGTGAAATTGAAGAAGAAGGAGTTGGAGAATTAAAGAAGATTCATGTCATCTTGCTTAATCATAACAGAGAAATCAAGGGTAATCCCTTAATCTCAAAGTTTTAAATTACGATCTTAAAAGATCTTCATGAAATCAATTTTTTTAACTTCCTATATTTGAATTTTTACGGATGATTGTTGATTATATGATGCTATATATGTCTATAACATGTTTTACATGACTTGTATGGAATTAAGAATAATCAAATCCATGAAATCATGCTTAAAATCTGAGTTTTGAGTTTACTATAAAAATATTATTTTAGTTCTCTGTAATTGAGTTTTTATGGTCAAATTATTTAGAAGTTGTTTGTAATCATTAATATACATATACAATATGTTATATGATGCTTATAAACGGTTTTAGAGTAATTAATCTATGAAATCATGTTCAAATTGGAGTTTTGAAGTTATAGAAAGATAAATATTTGAATACGACCCAAAAGTACAAAATTTGATGCCTAAATTGCCTACTAATCGGTAAATTGATAATTGATTGTGTTTATACATGTAAAAAAGAAAAGAACGAAACTTGCAGGGACGTATTTGGTTGAAAAACGAGTTCGTAGTAGTCAATTTCGTTAAGAATGTCAAAATGGAGTTTTTCACAAAAATATCAAAATTATGGCTTTAAATCTTGTTGTTTATGTGACTTAAGTTGTTAAAAACATGCTAAGAATGTTATAGAATATTTCTATTAAGTTTAGAACATATGGGTGAAATTGATTTCGTTGTTTGTGTGAAATTTTGGCCTAAATTGGCCTTATTCTGCGTTCTTCATGAATCAATGAATCGCTAAGTATTGCTAAACAAGCTTAGAAGACTGCTCATCTCGTCTTCGCAATACGGTCTCCAATGTAATTAGTCTTGATTGCAATACCGATTCGAGAAATACTGAGCCATCTTTATAGGCTTAATGTTAGAAGTAGCGGCATTGTGGTCGCCTGTAGAAGACAGGATCCAAGTTCATTCTGGGGAGCTGCAATGCCGGTTAGCAGAATTGCCCAAAAACATTTATTTAATTGTTCAAGTCTAGAAAATGTGATTTAAACCCAATATAATGAACATGAAAATGTTTTAAGCATACAATGTGATGTTAAAACAGATTCTTAACATGCCAATAATATTCTTACATGTTTAAATGATATGTTGAATGCGTAGTTAACTCGTCGTTCGTGAAGTCTAATAATATGTGAAAACTAATGTTGTGATGTGATTAATATAATCATAATTAGAGTTTAGACAAAGGATGATTTGCTTATGATGTCGGTTACGTTATAATTAACTAGTATTATGAATGTAAATGATATATATGATTAAATTGAGGAACGTGAATAGTAATCGTGTAATCTACGCATGAGGCAAGTTTTCTAATCCTAAACTTTATTTGAACAAGTTTTTAAACCTTACTCTTATGTTGAGCAAGTTTTTAAACCTTACTTTTATGTTGAGTATGTTCCATACCCTATCTTAATTATGATTACGCGAGCTTTTCTATTCTTAAATTGAGCAAATTCTTATTCTATATTACGATTGAGCAAGTTTCTATTTCTAAACTTTCGTTGAGTAAGTTCTTAAATCTTATTATTGTTGAATAAGCTTCATATTCTTATATTGAATTGTTCAGAGTTTAATCATTCAAATTCATGATTACAAATGAAATGTTCTAACTCAATTGAAGTATTACTTTTGTTATACAATGTTCATTCAATTGTATAGAGTTGAGATGCAATCCTTGATTTGAGTATTGATTTCAATATTGTATTGAAACCTTGAATAGATAGTGAATACTTATTGATTCAACTAATCCTTAATTAGTTGATGATTATTGAACTCTAAATTACCCTTGAGATTAATCCAAACCAAACTTTCTTTGGTGTGAACTCTAATGTCAAAGCTGAGATGAACAACCCTGCTACAGGGGATTATATTACGCGATAGTGTTAAGATGTTGTGCACATACATGGTACATAGATTTGATCCCCCTAAGTATGAGAAGTTAGGTCCATATAGTCTTACGACTGTTAAAGGTTTAAAGTAGAAATACATGATAACCTGAGACATAGTTCATGGTCTTATGACCCTCAAATGAACTTTTGATTCCTTTTCTAATCTTGATTCAAAAGCCGAGTTTCCTTCAATATCCATTATATAATCACATGTTATTATTACTATTATTGTTAAAACTTGTGGGCAATTGTTGCTCACTCTTAGATAATAACATTGCAACTAATATTGAAAGAGTTGATGAGCCATCCACAAGTAAGGGCAAAGGCAAAGCAAGCAAAAGATGAAGACTTATTTAATATTTAAGAATGATTATGTTAAGATCACTTTCAATGTTATGTTTAAGAATTTTTTGTTTATGATATTTCCGCATTTGATGTATTAAGGTTAGATAACATGAGATTTATTTGTTTAAGTTGTTGAACCCTTTATTGGGAGGATTTCTATTTAAATTTTATTTGTTATTTTTATGGGTAGTTAGAAGATAATTATTTTGTTGAGTGAACACCAAATTTGTAGAAAGTTTGAGTACCTGGATTTGGGGGTGTCACATCCGTCCACGCGCTCCAATCACCAAAGCACGTCCAATCTTGCATAGAAACGGGTAAACACAATAGGCATGATGGCTTAGGCCGCCGGGAGATAGCTCCGGTGTGAGAATAAGTACATGTTGAATAAGGTTAACAATAGAGACTTAATGCTATAGTGCTGGAAAATAATAATTACATGTACCTTAGAATTAGGGAAAAACCTTGTATTTATAGTGTTCTCACCACCTCCATTAAATCCTTCCCCCATGCTGGATTAGGGTTCCCTCCCAATCAGTAATTCCTTAACAGGATTATACCAAATCTCCTAGAATTAAAGAAGTTGGTTTAAATCCCAACACTTCTTTCCATATCTAGAAACTGAATATAACTATAAACCTTAATCCACAAATCCCCCATCTACCAAAACATCCCCTTATTCAAGACCACATAATATCACATTGGTAATAGCCCACTGTAAATCCTAGGCCCAAATATCCTTGTCCCAACAATACCAAAATGCAAAAGAATATTCAGCATACAATCTGTTAGAACATAAATTTTGACCTTTTTAATAAATCAAATTCAAAATATTAGTAAGAGACATATTATCACACAAACATATTTGATTAATTCCCTTCACTCTAGTCTCATATCACACAAACATAAATCAAACAAAAATTTGCATAATATGCTCATTATATCCATAAGTTTAGATGTTGTATTGCAAGTGACTTAATATAATTTATCCTATGTCAATGTAAGATGTTTATATATATATATATAAGGTCTCCATCCGTAACAATTAGTTGTTGGAATTACTATTTTAATAACTACATCTAACATCGTTCATCATGATGCCCAAGAGATTAAATGTGACTTCTAACCTGTCATTTGAAGTAGTAGCGACAAACCTATTCTTTCTGGAGATCCGAAAAATTACTGCAATGCCCTTTAATTAAAAATTATGTGCTGCTACAGCCTCTAGCCACACATTCGCCCAACTGCTAACAAAGGCCTATCAAAAGAGGTAAGACGGGCCTATCAAAAGAAATCTATGATATCTACATCATCCAGCCGATCAACCTGCTGTAACTCCTGAGTCACCGTATCTCTGCCAAAGGGAATATTGGGTTGATACAGAGGGGGATCTACTCTAGTAAAGCTATCAGAATATGGGCCACTTGAGGGGCCATCACCAGAGTTTGATGGATTAAAAGGATCTACCTCTGATGGATCTCGGCCCAAATGCCAAATGAAAAATATGCTCCAACCTCTGGGTCAAGCTAGTAATCTGCTCCAAATGGGTAGGTTGTCTAACGTAAGCAATCCAGTTTGTCATCATCACAGACCCGAGAACCATGTCCACCATTAACTGAGTTGTAAGACCCCGAATTTTATGAAATGAAAGTATTCAATTTTCTTATAATTAATTAGTAAATGGTTAAATTGATAAAAGGTTAAAGTTAAGGGTGATATGTGACAATTTTGCAAAATAAGCAAGTGGTTATAAAATATTCGTTTGATCGGAGAATATTTTTTTTGTCGGGGAATATCCGTACGACGGCACAATCACTGGTGGACCCCGCTATGAAATTACTGTCGGAGTTAGAAAATGATAGGAATAATTTTTATGAAAATAATGGCGAAAGTTTTACCGTTAAACTGTTGAACTACCCGGTGGTAAAAGTACGGTAATACGCGTGGTTGCATAGTAGCACACAGTATTGATTATTGATGCTTACGTGAGAGGTCACTCAGTTATACTCAATTATTGTTACAGTAATTACTGCATAATATCTCTCATATTATTGATTCAATTATTGTCACAGTATCATCTGCATAATATTTTATATTTTAAAATCAATAATTGAGATGACAAAGTTATTCATATTATTACTTACATTATTGACGATATCTAGAAAGTTCTGTCAAGGAAAGGGGTTTGGTCACCTAATTGCACGCCAATTAGGAGAAATCCTTATCGAAAAACCCCTCTTTCCTAGGAATGATCTGGTTGTTAAATATTATGAGTTATAATATTAATGATGATTAAGTTTGTGTTGATTAAAGATGAATTTTATAGTTCCATTGTGTTGGGATTATTAGTGTTAGTGGAAATCGATATTTATTTCAATAATAATTGATGTCTGGAGGTTATATTGACCAATCGGGTAATTAATCGGATAAATGAGCAATTAATTGCTATTAATTGACATGCTTATAACTATTTGTTCACATGTGTGTACTACTGATATATATTCATGTACTATTAAGGGAGGTGGTGCAAGATTGATAATACTTGCATGACTAATTTAAAAATAAAGGTATAGATGAAGGTACTATATTGTAATTATTTTTTCACATGTATAGAACTATTGATTCACATGATGTACTATTAGGGGAGGTGGTGCAAGTTTGATAATACTTGCAAGACTAAATTAAAAATGAAGGGAAAGATGAAGGTATTATAATGTAATATTTTGAGCCCCAAAACGTGCAATTATTGAAACTATGTTTTCCTATAAATAGAAGCTTATTCTTCTCTCATTCTCACCAATTCAGTAAGACTCACAAGAGCAATTATAGAGAGAGAAGTTATAGAGAGAAAGAAGAAGAGTAGTCTGCTACTTCACTATTCTAGTATCCAGTCTTCTTCCAAGGTAAGAGGTATTATTTATTTCATATTTTGAAGAGATATTATTTTTCGTATTCGTATGAATATTATTTTCGTTCAATATTCGTAAGGAATATCATTTTCGTTTAATATTCATTGTCTTCGTTTAATATTCGTAAGGAATATTATTTTCGTTCAATATTCGTAAGGGGTATTATTTTTTTCAGTATTCATAAGGAATAATATTTTCTTCCATACTCTGTAGTATGTGAGTAATATTATTTCGTTTCGTATTCCTGATTATACCCTCATTTTGTTAAAGTATTGCTTCTATACTCCGTGAAATTAGTAGAATATCTTTGAAATTTGTGTTTCATCTAGTATCGTTTCACAAGGATATTTTATTCACATTCTTGTTAAATTTTAAGCTTTTCATGCCGAAGTACTGTCCATGAGTAGTATTCATTTATACGGTACTATTCACAAAGTACTATTCACCGATACTATTAATAAATTACTATTCATGAGTACTATTCATAAAGTACTATTCACAAAGTATTATTCATGGGGTACTATTCACTTCGGTACTATTCACCCGGGGAATTATTCATGACAAAAATTGATTTTTTTGCTGTCCAAATAATTTTTGATACAATATTATTCTTGAATTTTACTCCACAAAGCAGTATCATGTTGACAATTTGGACATTATTGAATTCTGGATAAATTAAATTATAAATCTTTAAAAATTTAACCTTTGTTTTCTTTTAATTGAATTCTTATATCACTATCATCATCCTCGTGCTTATATTGTGCTAAAAGTCATCTGTGGCTTACGTGCATAGATGTACTATTGATTGGTATGAGTATAACCAGGGATTATTCGGTATAATCATGACTGTAATGTTACAAATAATGTGGTAAAATTTTTCATTGGCCCGTAGTGCATTGATGGACAGTTGTTGGTATGATCGTGACCATTGATGATTACATGAATATCCTTGGCTCGTAGTGCAGGGATGATTCGATGATGTGGTTTATTTATTAAGCTGAGTCTCAGCGATAAAGTTGATGAAAAACTTTTTAAATCATAGAAGATAGTAGATATCATGCTCTACTTGACTCTTCTAATGGATTGCTTGTTCCGCTGCAGTTAAACTTGATGTTTATTGTATTTTATCAGTTTAACACTGTTGAAGGCTAACGATAATTTATTCTGCATTATCTTAGTCATAATATTTCTTACTGGGCTAGTTGAGCTCACCCTTTTGCTTTCATTGTTCTCTTCAGGAAATGAGAACGTAGCCGAAATTAGTCGGGGAACAGAGTCACGGTCCGAGATGGTGGCTATAGTAGTCCTCACTATTTTATGAAATAGTGTGATAATAAATGTAATGAACACTTCATTTGAGTTTGAATACTGTCTATGAGACAATATTCGTGTAAAAACTCTAAGATATGTTGTTGTCGTATTGTATAAAAGAAGTTTGTATTTGATTTATGTATCATGTATTTGACCACTCAGAATGGGTGATGTATACCTATTTTGGGGGCGTCACAATATTGTCATTTATCACGATGCATGCATTATATGTCATGGATGTGCATGTATATTGATGAGTTTATCGTTGACCCCTGGATGGTCTCATAATATGGTTCTACAGATGTTTTCATCCGCTGTTAGCCGGATCGAGCATAGCCCACCCATTTTGATAGCATCATCTTTGTGGTATTGGTATGAGAGTTTGCCTCATTTTGACTGGATGGTCGATGACCAGGGGCGAAGCTATGGTCCAAATGTGGGGTCAATTGACCCCACTCAATTTTTGAGATCACTTGAATTTTTTTTTTACCACAATCAATTTTTGACCCCCACTCAATTTTTGACCCCACTCAAAAGGCAAACCGTGAACCATCAAAGTCTTTCGCGAGTGGTTGGAGTTATTACTCGTGACTGGCGAGCCGCGAGTGTGGAGACTGGAGTGCGACTCTATTTAACTGTGACTCTCTTGCAGCCTTGTGCACTTGCAGATAACAGAAATTACTCTCTCTTCAATTTCTCCAACCTCATTTTTGTTTTCATAAATCAATTGTGATTTCCCCTTTTTATTAGTATTATTAAATTGGATATTTGGATGCATTTGTCTAACCCAAAAGTATAAATTATTAAAAAAAATTGGCTCGGGGGCACTGCCCCCGAACCTCAGCCAATTTTTTTATAACTTATTACTGATTTTGACCCCACTGCTAAGTTTTTCTGGCTTCGCCACTGTCGTTAACTATATGTTGAGACAATCTATGTCCCTCCTAACCTTCTAGGTTCCATTAGTTTTTGTGGAGGGGATGCTATCTTGCTGGATTCCCGAGAGGCAGGTCTTCAGGCTTGCGAAAAGGATAGTGGGTAGTTATGGTATTCTGTTTAAGTCGGCTGTTACAATTCATAATTTTCAAGCAGTGCCTACGTTGTGTAATTGTGACGCCCCCAAAATAGGTATACATCACCCATTCTGAGTCGCCAAATACATGGTACAGAAACAAATACAACTTCATTAATATAATTATCGTACAAAATACAACAACACATATACTGTGAGTTTAAATACAAATATTGTCTAATAGACAGTATTCAAACTCAAAAGGAGTCCTCATTACAATTATTGATACACTATTTTACAAAAATAGTGAGGCCTGCTAAAATAACTTTCTAGTACCATCACTCCATACCCCGGCTAGTTCATGTTATATTCTCACCTCCTAAGAAGAAAAATGGAACAAAAAGGAAAAGAGTGATCTCAACTAGACCAGCAAAGAATATTATGACTAAGATAAAGAATAACAAATTATCGTTAACCTTCAACAAATCAGATAAAATATAATGGACAACAAGTTTTAGATCAATATTCGCAGCAAAAATAACAATTCATTAGAAGAGTTAAGATGAAAATGAAATCTACTATCATATATGAATTTAAAAGTTCATCATCAATATTTTATCCCTATAACATCAATCAATATACATCTTGAATCAAATATTCATCTTTGCACTACACGCCAAAGATATTCATTTGTATCATCAGTTGGTCATATTCATCTCAACACATGTTCATCTTTGCATTACGGGCCAAAGATATTCATCAGTTAATCATTCATCTTTGCACTACAGGCCAAAGATATTCAGTTATATCATCATTTAGGACTGAGGATGATGAAAAATATTTTAAAGAAACGAATCCAGTGAGATAAAAGGACAAAGATTAGGGATTCATACTTTTAGATAATCCAAGTTCAAAAATACTCCATAATAAACTATAGTGGAGTAAAATTCAAAAATGAAGATCAAAATATGGATACAATCAAAGATAGTAACCATAATTTACATCTTGGATAAAGAAGAGAAAATTTTATTTTTCTGTGAATAGTGCCGTATTTGTGAATAGTATCGTATACGTGAATAGTAACCCCGATATGAAAAGGTAGAAATTCCACAAGAAAAATCATACTTCGTGAATAGTACTCGTGAATAGTGCCGTATACGTGAATAGTGTCGTATACGTGAATAGTATCCTCAACATAAAAAGGTAAAAATTTAATAATAAAATTCATACCAATATTTTGGCATAATGATATTGAACGAAATAACATCATTTACGAAGAAAATAACATCCCTTACCTCAAAATAACAGTACTTCTGACTGGAATATAGGATGTAATGCTGATGGAAACTTGCACTGAATAACAACTTTCAAAGTATCTAAATACTCATAAAATACGCTCGATAATATAGAGAGAGAAAAAAAAAACTTGTTTCTGGTGTGATTTTCAATTCTAACTAAGCACCCTATTTATAGAAAAATGCTAGAACGCCAAAGCAGACTAAATTAATAAAATATTATTATTATTTTTTCTACGCATGCCACTTTGAACAAAAATCTCAGCCCACCACATTTGAAAAATTAATTTAGCACATTTTATCAAGAAAGGACAAAAGTGGGTTCTCACCTATAATTTTAATAAAAATATTTATTTTCAAAACTTCAACAATTCATAAAAAAAAAATAGACCTTTTATCAGAAAAATACGAATTTTATATCCATTCCATAAGAAATTAAATTCTCTACAACTTTGTAGATTTAAGTTTTTCCAAATTCCAAACAGAAAATGACTGAAATCCACATACGGACGATTTTCAACACCTCTATTCCGACAAAATACTGATAAAGCACCTCATCATTTATTCCTTCATTTATATCCACATAAATAAATATTTCCCTATCCATCCACATAAAATAAATATTTTCTTATCATATAAATCAATAATTAATTATTCACAAATAATATTACAAAATCACAATTATGACAACCAGGTCATTCCTAGGAAAGAGGGGGCTTTTCGATAAGGATTTCTCCTTATTGTAGCGCAATTTAGGTGACCAAACCCCTTCTGAAGCGAACTTCCTTAGACATTGTCAATAATGCTATATCTAATAATATTATTCAAATAATATGAATTATTGATCGATAATAATGGAAATATTGTGCGATAATGATGATTGAAACATCAATAATATAAAATATCAACATAACAATTATTGAATCAATAAAATAAAATATTGAATAAAGAAATTACTTCGTAACAATTATTGACTAGTGCCTTCTTACGTAAGAATCAATAATTCAAAAATCTTCAGCAAAATCGCGTCTTCATGCGAACCACGCCAGTATTATTGTATTTTAACCACCGGGTATTCCAACAGTGTTAACGGTAACAACTAAGTCGTTATTTATAAAAACTCAAACTTGTCATTTTCTTCATCTTAACGTTTTCCGTTATGGGGCCCACAAATGGTCTGCTAAATGCATTTAATATTCCCCGATGACAAGAATATTCCACGACCAAATGAATATTTCCCGACAACAATAAATATTTTATAACCACTTGCTTATTTTGCAAAATTTGCACATTTCACCCATAACCAAAGCATTATATCAAATTAACATCTTATTATTCACAATAATAATTAGAGGAAATTCAATTTTATTTATAAAAAGTTGGAGTCTTTCAGTAATGGTCAGTTATCATCTGACCTATTTATGTTTGCTAATATTCAATCAAAAGGCACTAAAGCATTTATTCAATTACAGACTTAAAGGAGGTCTGGTAACCTCGAATTAACAGGATTGAATTGTATGGTAACTATTTACTCAAAGATTCTTTTATGATTAATGTTAAAATCTATATTATCTAGAAAGTTGTTGATCGCTAAGAAGACTTATCCCTATTGTTGAATAAATGTTATTTATTTAAATAAATTATTATATTAATTTATTTATTTAAATAAGAATAAAATTGTTCTAATTGATTTATTCACAAACTGCTTTAATATGGAGAACCTAAATGTTCACACCATAAAAGCAAAAATATTTATTTAAAAAGTAAATGGCATAATCGTAATAATAAGTTAAGTGTATTTAATTTAATCTATGGTGGTAGAATAAATTAAAAGCTTAATATTTATTATTTAATATTTTAGAAATATTAAATATAAATTAATAAGAGGAGTCTTATTATTATTATTATTATTATTATTATTATTATTATTATTATTATTATTATTATTTAACTCTAAATGAGTTTAGGAATTAATTAATAAAAGGTACTATTATATATGGCTAATAAGATTATGAGGCTAATTAATTAAAAGATTTAATTAATTATTCTTAATAAGATTAGAGCCTAATTAATTAAAAGAGATTAATTAATTAAAATAAAACTCAATTCCTTAATTGTTAAGGAGGGTTGCCTACATCTATAAATAAAAGAAGTCTTATTATGGGTGGGGTTTAATTGTAAGACCCCAACTTATTATAAATAAAATCGAATTTCCTCTAATTATATTTGTGAATAATTAGGTATTAATTTGATATAATTCTCGGGTTATGGGTGAAATGTGCAAATTTTGTAAAATATGCAAGTGGTTATAAAATAATCATTGTTGTTTGGGAATATTAGTTTGGTCGTGGAATATTCTTGTTGTTTGGAATATTCGTAAATGCGGCGGTAGCGATCATTTGTGGGCCCCATAATGTAATAACTGCTCGGATGAAGAAAAGCGACAAGTTTGAGTTTTTATAAATAACGACGTAGTTATTACACTAATTAACACTTTGTTGGAATACCCGGTGGTTAAAATACGATAATGGCGTGGATGCACGATATTGATGAATTATCGATCCTTACGTAAGAAGGTACTACTCAATAATTGTTACACGATGAATTCTTGTTCAATATTTTATTTTATTGATTCAATAATTGTTGCGTTGATATTTTATATTATTGTTGTTTCAATAATTATCAACTTTGCATGATTTTCCCATTATCGGATCAATAATTCATTTTATTTGAATAATATTATTAGATAGCATTATTGGTAATGTCTAGAAAGTTACATCGAGGAGAGGTTTGGTCACCTAATTGCGCGCCAATAAGGAGAAATTCTTATTGAAAGCCCCCTCTTCTTAGGAATGACCTGGTTGTCATAAATGTGATTCTGTAATATTATTTGTGAATAATTAATTATTGATTCATATGATAAGGAAATATTTATTTTATGTGGATATAAATATTGGATATATTTATTGTGGTTAAAAATGAAGGAGTTAATGTTGAGGTGTTTTATCGAAGATTTTTGTCGAATGAAGGTATTAAAAATTAAACCGGTGTTTTTTAGATATATTGTGTGAGTTATAATTTTTAATCTGACCGTTGGATCGTTTTAATTTTTGGATATGTTATACATATATAAGTTGACTATATGTCTACAAATTTTGAACTGTTAAAATGAACGTATGATTTGTTATGAATTTTAAGAGGTGACTGATTCAGAAATTAGGTTTATAAATGATTTTGGTGGAAAATTCTAGAATTGAGTGGGCCCCACTTGTGGTTGGTGAAGAAATGTGCTGAATTTATTTCAAATGTGGTGGGTGGGAATAGTAGCAGGTAAAGCCATCAAGTTGCAGGTCAAGTCTGCTATCATTTTCCTATAAATAGAGGGCTAACTTAGAATTGAAAATCACACCAGAAAAAAGTTTTCTCTCTTTCTCTCTCTAGATTATTGAGTGTATTTTGTGAGTATTTAGATACTTTATGAGTTTCTATTCATCAGTGCAAGTTTCCTTCAGCCTTATACCGATATTCTGATCAGAAGTACTGATATTTTGAGGTAAGGGATGTTATTTTCTTCATATATGATATTATTTCTTCAATATCATTATGCTGAAGTATTGATCTGAATTTTTATCAAATTTGGAACTTTTTGTGTCGGGGTTACTATTCACGTAGACGGCACTATTCACGAATACGACACTATTCACCGAAAAATGAATTTTTCTTCTTTTTTTCCAAGATGTCTATTATGGTTACTATCTTTGATTGTATCCATGTTTTGATCTTTATTTTTGAATTCTACTTCAAAATTGGTATTTATGAAGTATTATTGATATTGGATAAACTGTTATACGAATCCCTACTACTTGTCCTTTCGTTTCACTGGATTCGTTTTCTTTAAAATATTTTTCATCATCTTCAGTCCTAAATGATGATATTACTAAATATCTTCGGCCAGTAGTGCAAATATAAATGATTAATCGATGAATATCTTTGGCCCGTAGTGCAAGATGAACAGTGTTGAGATGAACATGACAATTTGGTGATACAAATGAATATCTTTGGCTGTGAGTGAAAAGATGAATATTTGATTAAAGATGTATATTGATTGTTGCTCTGAGGATAAAATATTGATGATGGACTTTTAAATCATAGAAGATAGTAGAACTCATTCTCTACTTGACTCTTCTAATGGATTCTTTGTTTCATTGCAGTTGTTGATCTAAAACTTGTTGGCTATTATATTTTATCAGATTTTTCCCTGTTGAAGACTAACGATAATTTGTTGTATATTATCTTAGTCATAATATTCTTTACTGGGCTAGTTGAGTTCACCCTTTTCCTTTTTGTTCCATTTTTCTCAGGAGGTGAGAACATAGCAGGAACTAGTCGGGGTACGGAGTGATGGTTCTAGAAAGTGTTAGGTTTGTAATATTCAAGAACGCAATCAAATTGCAAAAATAAGCGGAAACGTGTAAATATCAGAGTTTAAAAATTTTACAAACCATATACCCGGATCATCCTTTATGCGCAATTATTAATTTAACGAAAAGATAAAGAATAAAATCATACCCTTGAAGATCGAGCTTCCTCAGGTACAAGTTCACCTCCAAATACTTTCGCGTTCAACTTGAATTCACCGGGTTTGGTTCCTTCCTTTGATCAACGTTAGCCACCCAAGTGTTTGGCCTCTAGAGGTGATCCACCAAGGAAGAAGAAGGATTCAAGAAGATGGGTGGTTGGCTAAACCCTAGTTTTTCTATCTCTATAGAAAAGGAGCGTACTCTCCAACAATTGGAATAACGTATATATGATATCTGATATAAGACTCCTCTTATAAAGATATTAAGTAACCTTATTAAAATAAGGTATTTTTAATTAAACTCTTTTAATTAAATGGGCTCCCTTAATCTTATTAGGGATAATTAATTAAACTTCTTTAATTAATTTTCCTCCTAATCCTATTAGGAATAAATGAGAGTACTTATATAAATTAATTCCTAAACTCTTTAGAAATTAAAATAATAATAATTGTAATAATATTAATAAGACTCCTCTTATTAATTTATATTTAATATTTCTAAAATATTAAATAATAATATTAAGCTATTTAATTTATTCTATCACCATAGATTAAATTAAATATACTTAACATATTATTATTACGATTATGCCATTAACTTCTTAAATAATTATTCTTCCTTTTATGGTGTGACCCTTTAGGTTCTCCATATTAAACCTAGGTTGTGAATAAATCAATTAGAACAATTCTAATCTTATTTAAATAAATAAATTAAACAATTAATTTATTTAAATAAATAATATTTATTCTACAATAGGGATAAGCCTCCCTAATGATCAACGACTTTTCGGATAATATAGATTTCAACATTAATCATTAAAGAACCTTTGAGTAAATAGTTACTTGTCATAATTCAATCCTTCCACCATACAATGTCCCAATTAAATATAAGACATGGAATTACTTTGTCGAGTCTTATTTTATTTAATTATATGTATTTCGATCCTTAAATGCACAACTCCAAATAATGCAAATTAGAAACTCCTTTCTAATTTCATTCTGCCTTGGCCAACGACTACTGGGTTGTCATTTATCGAATCACATAGGATATTTCTCTTCTTTTACTAGAAGTGGTAGATTCTTTATTGATCATATATTATCTCCATGTACAACTTATTATACCCAAGCATACCCTTTGATATACCCTAAGGGTCTTAAGGAATAAGTCAAAGTATAACTCATCATACACAAGATACTATGATGATCTCAAGTCCAAGGATCACTTGTCTTACTATCACTACAGAATTCCTATTGACAGCAAGTAAAACTCCATTAGGTATTCCTTAGCGAGCCACGTTCGATGAACTTATTCTCTAATAAGCACCTACATACTTGCTTTAGTGTCTCCACACAAATGATCATGAGATCAATCATCCTCATCCAATGAGCAAGCAACGACGTATGTACCAATCTATCCTGGATTTACTAATCCCCAATTTAGTAATCCAATGATTGGGAACTATTTTAGTTTTAAGCTTTCTAAAATTTAGATTTCATTAGAATGATCATCATCATTATTCTAAAAGCATTGCTTAAAACTATGGGTTTATCACATATTATAAAAAAACAAAGATCATGTAGATAATTAAAACCTTTAATAAATTAATACTTTTATTAATAAATGAATAAGATTGTTTACAAAGTATATGCTTTATCATCAAACATGATTGGGCATATATACATACTACTTTCAATATCCCACTTACACTAAAGCCAATCGTCATGGTATCTCATACTCTTCTTCTCTAAGTGACGATTATCCTGGCATTGGATAAGGTTTAGTTAATGGATATGTAATGTTGTTCATGAGAGTCCACCATCTCTATAGTGATTTCCAATCTTTCAATGATTCTAATAATCAAATGAAAGTGCCACAACACATGTTTAGATCCAAGATGAGACTTGGGAACTATTCCTAGTTACAGAATGAACTTTAATCCAAACAATCAACTTGCGACTTCATTTATAGCAATATACTTTGTCTTTATCACTAAACCAACAACTCTTTTGCTATTTGGAACCTTTCCAATTCATCGCACCACTTGTTCAAGGTAACCCTTTACCTTAAAGTGGATTTTTTCATCATCTTGGTCCGTCTCGAAAAACTTGAGTCATTAAGCCCTCTAGTTTTAATTTAGACCCACCATGAATATGATCACATCCTTAGTGTCGGTTAAGCACTTTAAGATGTTTTTCACCGACTCATAGTGAACTTCTCCATAATATGACCGATCAACATCGGGTCTCGTACATTTCATTGCATACATGATTGTCCTCATGCTATGCGACCTCTCTTTTGTGAGTCTGTGGGGACTATTAAGAGATACACTCCATAGCTCATCCACATGAGACATCTCTTGAGTTTTCCATGCTAAACGACTTTAGCATCAAATGAATATCGTTCATTGGGTTAAGTCGAGCATCCTCTTAAATCTATCTATATAGATTTATATCCCCAATTAAGATACTCTTTCCAAATCATTCATGGAGGAATGTTTAGACAACTTTATCTTTACTTGATTGTAGCATTGGTATGTTATTCCTCATCCGTAGTATATCAACATATAATACTAGAAATTTCACGACGCTCCCAATCGACCCTTTTGCGCTAGTGAGTTCATTCTAACCTCGTCGTATATAACTGGATCATCATATTCCATGATGTGTACCTCATCATCATCATCCATGATGAATCCATACCTTCTAGGTATCTTCGGTACTATTCCAGATTTACGATTTGATTGTGGTACAATAGATCTATCTACAGGTTCCTCTTATTTGACTTATAGTGTTTTGTGGTTCTTGAACTCTTCAAGATCTATTATCCTCCCACTAGCCCCTTCAATGATAAACACATTTATCTTAAAAGGCAGCGTGTTTCGCAATAAACACCTTTTGCTAAGCAGGATTATAGAACATATACCCTAAACTTACTTTAGGATGTCCCACAAATCGACACTTGTCAAATCTTGTCCCAAGCTTATCCTTTGAAACCTTTTCACATAAGTTGGACAACCCCTTATCTTAACATACTTAAGATTAGGAATCCTCCCCATCCATAACTTTTATGGAGTCTTGAATGGATTTTGAGGTTGCCTTTTCGTAGATATGCGACCATTTCTAGGACATGATCCTGAAGGATACTTTGGAATGTCGGTAAAATCATTATGGACCGCACTATGTCCAACAAGGTACGATTTTCATTCAGATACATCAATCAATTATTACGTGTCGGGATGTGTCCATTATGAGAAAACCATTTGAGATGATCTAGAAACTTATTGCACAAGTATTTATTCCTTGATCTAATCAAAGAATCTTAATACATTGTCAATTTGTTTCACTACAATTCTTTGAACCTTTCAAATAATTCATACTTGTATTTCAAAGAAATACACATTCAACTCTTTGAATGATCATCTCCTTTTCTTATACTAATTTGTTCAATATGCAAAATTATTTTCATGTAAGTCAAGTATACAAAATTTATTAAGTAATATTCCAGGTTCTATACAAAACATTATTATTATAAATAGAACAACAATTGTTCTTAATTATAATGCCAAAGATTTCATTGTCCAACAATAAAATGGAAATAATATTTTTAACAAGAACTGGAATACAATAACAACTTATCGACTTAATAGATTTGCTTAGAGCATTGCTAAACTATAAGTTTCTATGGCTAATATGGCAACCTTTGCTACATTTCCCTACATAGGATTACTTATATTTGTTTAGCTTTCTACTCCTACTTGGTCCCTTCATAAATCTATATTTGTGATAACCAAAGTCGGTATCCAATACCCAAGTAGAACCTTGACTTAAAGAAAATTTATTTCAATCATGAACAAAAAATCGTATTATGTAATCAAACTTCACTAAGCTTCTTTGGTTAGCCTCTCGCAAGATGCTTCTCGCAGCTTTCTTTCCAAAGGTCTGTGCTTATTGCGGTGGAAGCAAGCTCCTTTGCTTATCCGTGACGGTTTTATTCTTATTATCCTTTGTTTTTGCCTTTCTATATACCTTCTTTGAATCGTTCTTCTTTTCAAAAGATCCTTTGGCCCTACCAAGAAGACATGGTCTTTCTTGGTTGAAAGTAACTCTCATCATTTTCAACATGTTAAGCAAATCAACGGTTTATATCTAGCTTGTTCATATGAAAAATTCACAACAATTGTGAAAGGAGTTCGGGAGTGAGGGAAAGATCAAATCTTGGCTCAACTCTCCATCCATGACAAAACCTGTTGTCCTAATTGATCAATCAAATTGATAATGTTAAAGACTTTTATCTGTACTGTAGTGTCATCGGTCATTCTAGATCGGAAGAGCTCCTTAGATATCTGATATCTATTAGTCCTACTTTCCTCACCATCAACTACTTGACGTACAGGAGTATAGTAGGAGCAACCATAGTTTCATGCTGACGCTGAAGCTCGTTACTCATGGATGCGAGCATGATGCATTGAGCCAATCATGCATCATCTTACTACTTTCTAAAAGTAGCAACATCTTCCTCGAGAGGCATTATGCGCAACCATTGCGAGGATAGGCGATATGGACATAAGATAGCTTTTTCACTATGAGAACTATTCTCAAATTCCTTAACCAATCCGAGTAATTGATTACGGTTAATTAACATCAAATATGTTTCGCAGTTGATAGTAATTTTAGACATTGTAAAATTACGTAAATGAATTTATAATTAACAACATTTTAACATACATTCTTTTATTAATTACCAAAATAAATTAGGTCTTGTTTTTTTAAATTGGTATCTCCCACTATTTTCTTCAAACTATATTACCCTCAATTATATAGTTCGGCAAAATCTAATTAAAGATTTGCTAGTGAGAATAAGGATCCCATTTCAAATGTATATAGCCTTGTGATGACACAACAAACTATATATAAATAAATAGGTAGACAACTTTTGTCAATTACGTCAACTATCTGACTCTCTTTTCTTTTGCCTCTTAGATTATTTTGATCAAGTGGTGGCACATCCGAATCAAAATTATCCAAGTTAAGTCCCACCTAGCACTCCATATATTCAAAAAGGAAAAATATCATCCTTGTGGTGACACAACACAAAACAATATTGTTCAATTTTCTTTATAAGCATCAAATGTGATAAATTAACATCTTAAATACTTAATACATGCCTTGTGGTGACACAACAAACTCATATTAAATATTTAATACTCTATTAATTTTATCATGCTAGAAGGCGACGTTCGATATTCCAAATATCTTTGAACGCTTAGGACTTAATATAAAAATTGAGGGGTTTGTTATTAATTTGTCTCATCTTGTTTAGCGCACATGCACATATATATATAAAATACGCGTCATATTAATTAACATGCGAAGCATGTTTGCATAATATATAATATATATATAGTATAAGCATGCAAATATAGAATACTATATTCTACTTTTGATTGATTATGGACTTTTATTCTAGTTTGGTTCACTAGAGCCACCAAGTGAACCAAAAGGTCAAACCCCCAGGGTTGCAAGAAATAATATTTAAATATAACTATTACATTTAAACCCAGGCTCCATTACAAACGGGTCTTCAAGCGCTCCTTGCTCCTTGATCTCCAATTTTTCAAAATTAATTCTAACTATTCCTATTACAAAACTATTTAAAATAAATAGAAACATTGATCAGCAGTCAAGGGGAAGTACATAGGAGGGAGATAGAATTTACATTAAGAAAAAAATTAGAGAAGACGAGGTACGCAGACCCCATTTAATAAAACCCATACATTCATGCATCCAACTAAAATAAAATCCAATCACATTGGTCAATAGTCCATAATCAATCCCATTTATTATCATACACATCATCATATGCATCAATAAATAACATTCATCTTATGAATAATAAACATTTAATATATATATTGATATCATTTAATGGGGCAAATTTAGTTAGTATAAAATCTATTTTTGAATATAAATAAACTCCTTTATTTTAATCCAAATTTAAATCAAAATAAAACTATTTTATTTTAATTTATCCAATTTTGAATAAAATAAACTATTTTACTTTAATCAAAATCTTTAATCAAAATAAACTCCTTTATTTTAATTAATTATGGAATCCAATTCCATGTAAAAAAAACTTTTATTAAAGGAAACACGGATTTTCTTTCCTATTCACAAATAAACTCCTTTATTTTGAATAATATTAAATCTTATTTCATATTTAAATAAACTCCTTTATTTAAGGAAACATGGATTATCATTTGAAAACATTAAATTCATCATCATTGCAATCCTACGAAAGATATTTATTCACAATTCATTTTTACCTTACTGCCCAAAGATATACAAATCAAAACCCAATAATGTTGAGACGCAACTTAATAGTATCACGACCACGAATTATCCATGCACCAATCGGCCAAGGATATTCGTGTTTTTTCAATTACTATCATGATTATACCGAATAATCCTTGGTCATAATCATACCAAGTCTATCAATGCACTACGACCAAAGATGACTTTTACCACATCCATGAATTAATATTTCATTCTTTGAGACTCAAATTTCGATAATTAATCCATATCATCGAATCATCCCCGCACTACGTGCCAAGGATATTCATTAGTATCACAACCACGAATTATCCATGCACTACGGCAAAGATAATCGTGTATTCATTAATATCACGACCACAAATTATCCATGCACTACTGACCCAAAGATAATCGTGTATTCATTAGTATCACGACCACAAATTATCCATGCACTACGGCCAAAGATAATCGTGTATTCATTAGTATCACTGTGACGCCCCCAAAATTAGGTATACATCACCCATCTTGGGTCGCCACTTACATGGTACATAAATTCAAATACAACTTACTAATATAATCGCCGTATATGCAATACGACATAAACCGCGTGAGTTTGAATACAAATATTGTCTACTAGATATTATACAAACTCAAAAGGAGTCCTCATTACTACTATTATCACACTATTTCACGAATAGTGAGGACTACTAATGCTATCCTCTCGACCATTACTCCGTTCCCAGACTCGTCCCCAAATATATTCTCATTTCACGAGAAAACGGTGAAAGAAAGGGTGAGCTCAACTAGCCAAAGAAGAAATATTATGACTAAGATAATGCGTAATAAATTTATCATTAGACTTCAACAAAGGTTAAACCGATAAAATACAATAGACAACAAGTTTAATCTGCAGTGAATAAGCAATCCATTAAAAGAGTCAAGTAGAGAATAAAGTCTACTATCTTTTAGGTTTTAAAAGGTTTTTTCATCAAGTGTAATATTTGAGACTCGACTTTAATAAATAATCCACATCATCGAATCACCCCTCGCATTACGGCCAAGGATATTCATCAAATTATCAATGGTCACGACTATACCGAATCACCCCTAGTCATAATCATACCAAAAACTATCCATCAACGCATTACGAGCCACCGAGGACTTTTATCACATCATTTATAACAAGCCATGATTATCTTAGAATGATCCTCGGTCATAATCATACTAAGTTCATCTATACACGTAAAGTCAAGATAACATAATATAACATGAGGATGATGACAATGACATAATAATTCAATAAAACAAGTTCAAGAATTATTTTATCCAGAATTATTAACGTCCAAATTGTCAAAATGATACTTTGTTTTGTAGAGTAAAATTCAAGAATGATCGAAAGAATATTTCCATGAAAGATCTTTGGATGAAACGCAAAATATCAAGGATATTCTACTAATTTCATGGAGTATAGAAGTCAAAGTTTTAACCAACTAGTATAATAAAGAATGGAATAACAAAAGAAATCACCATGCATGCGGTACTTGCGATGATGCGAAGTTATTCCAATGTATAATAATAACGGAACCGTGTCGGTGAAATTCACACGCATGTGATGTTCCAACGAATAATAATAAAGATGGAACCAGTCCTGTAAAACACACGATAGGATATTCCAATGTAATGATAAAGACGGAACCAGTCCAAACAGAAACGCATTGCATGGATATTCCAATGTAATAATAAAGATTTTACCGAGTCCTGTAAAACACACGCATGGATGTTCCAAATGAATAATAGAAGAATGTCACCAAGTATAGGGTAAACCACGATACAAAGTTATTCCAATGTAATAATAAGCAATGGAATAACAACATTTCTCTTCATGAATAAGAAAGAATAACACCCACTACGAATAAACAAATAATATTCCCTACCTTAGACGAACCTAATATTGGCAAGGTGAAGTAGCGAGAATACTTTTCTTCTTTCTCTATAGTTTCTCTCTCTAGAGTTTCGGTGAATTCGTGAAAATAATGAAGCACTAGGCCTCTATTTATTGAAGATTTCTAGCTTAAGACCTACCATGTGAAAAGGCAAGTGGCTTGACGAATCGGTGATGTGAAAAGAAAAGTGGTTCGACCACCAGAATGTGAAAACGACAAGTGGTTCGGCCACCAGAATGTGAAACGACAAGTGGTTTGGCGCTTTGTAATGTGAAACGACAAGTGGTTTGACGCTTTTGAATGTGAAACGACAAGTGGTTTTGACGCTTTGTAATGTGAAACGGCAGTGGTTTGACGTCTGGTAAAGGTAATTACTATTGATGAAGGTAATTACTATTCACAAGGGTAATTACTATCGATTGAAGGTAATTACTTACTATCGATTTAAGGTAAATACTATCGACGAAGGTAATTACTATTGACGAAGGTAATTACTATTGATGAAGGTAAATACTATCGATGAAGGTAATTACTATTCACAAAGGTAATTACTATCGATTGAAGAGACTCTTAGATAATGACATATGGGCCCCCATATAATAATCAAACTTACCACAAATGTCTCATAATGGACTCTTTATATACATCAAGGATTGAATAAATATTACCACAAATCATTTTATTTTTAATCAACACATATTTAATCTTTCAACAATTATTAATCATTTATAACTTGTCGTCTCAATTATTGATTTAATACTATAACATATTATACGATGATATCTTGTGACAATAATTGAATCAATAATATAAGAGATATGATGCGTGAATTATCAGTAGCAATAATTGAGCATAAATGAGTGACTTCTCACGTAAAGCATCAATAATCAATATCGTGTGCTACTATACAACTACGCGTATTCTTGTTTTTACTACCGGGTAGTTCAATGGTTTTAACGGTAACACCTCTCGCCGTTATTTTTATAGAAAGATAATTTTGTCGCTTTTCTAACTACGACAATACTTCCGCTAGGGGTCCACCAATGATTGAGCCAGTTGTATTTAATATTCCCCGAAAAGAATATTCCCCACCAAACGAATATTTTATAACAACTTGCATACTTTGCAAAATTTATAAATACTACCCACAACTATAATATTATCTTAAATTCACACCATAATATTAAAAATTATTTCGACAAAATTTAAATCTTTATTGATAAAATCTGGGGTCTCACAATCTCCTCCTTATAAATTTAAGCCCTCGAAATTAGAATGCGATCGCACTGTATGATAAAGAGGTGAGGATACCTTGAATACCTTTATCATTTGAAAGCATTAAATTCATCTTTGCAATCCTACCAAAGATATTTATTCACAATTCATCTTTGCACTACAGCCAAAGATATACAACCGTAAAAACCAATAATGTTGAGACGCAGCCTTAATAAGATCACGACCACGAATTATCCATGCACCAATCGCCAAGGATATTCGTGTTTTCAATCTGATCGTGATTATACCGAATAATCCTTGGTCATAATCATACCAAGTCTATCAATGTACTACGACCAAAAGATGACTTTTACCACATCCATGAATTAATATTTCATTACGAGACTCAACCAATAATTAATCCATATCATCGAATCATCCCTGCACTACAGGCCAAGGATATTCATTAGTATCACAACCACGAATTATCCATGCACTACGGCCAAAGATAATCGTGTATTCATTAGTATCACGACCACAAATTATCCATGCACTACAGCCAAAGATAATCGTGTATTCATTAGTATCACGACCACAAATTATCCATGCACTACGGCCAAAGATAATCGTGTATTCATTAGTATCACGACCACAAATTATCCAACTGTGACGCCCCCAAAATTAGGTATACGTCACCCATCTTGGGTCGCCACTTACATGGTACATAAATTCAAATACAACTTACTAATATAACTGTCGTGTACAATACGACATAAACTGTGAGTTTGAATACAAATATTGTCTACTAGATATTATACAAACTCAAAAGGAGTCCTCATTACTACTATTATCACACTATTTTTCACGTAATAGTGAGGACTACTAATGCTATCCTCTGGACCATTACTCCGCTTCCCGACTCGTCCCAACTATATTCTCATTTCACAAGAAGAAACGGTGAAAGAAAGGGTGAGCTCAACTAGCCCAAAGAAGAAATATTATGACTAAGATAATGCGAATAAATTTATCATTAGACTTCAACAAAGTTTAAACCGATAAAATACAATAGACAACAAGTTTAATCTGCAGCTTGAATAAGCAATCCATTAAAAGAGTCAAGTAGAGAATAAAGTCTACTATCTTTTAGGTTTTAAAAGGTTTTTCATCATCATTATAAATTGAGACTCGACTTTTAATAAATAATCCACATCATCGAATCACCCCTGCTTTACTGACGAGGATATTCATCAAATTATCAATGGTCGTGACTATACCGAATCACCCCTAGTCATAATCATACCAAAAACTATCCATCAACGCATTACAGCCACCGAGGACTTTTATCACATCATTTATAACAAGCCATGATTATCTTAGAATGATCCTCGGTCATAATCATACTAAGTTCATCTATACACGTAAGTTCAAGATAACATAATATAACATGAGGATGATGACAATGACATAATAATTCAATAAAACAAGTTCAAGAATTATTTTATCCGAGAATTATTAACGTCCAAATTGTCAAAATGATACTTGTTTTGTAGAGTAAAATTCAAGAATGATCGGAAGAATATTTCCATGAAAAGATATCTTGAATGAAACGCAAATATCGAGGATATTCTACTAATTTCATGGAGTATAGAAGTCAAAGTTTTAACCAACTAGTATAATAAAGAATGGAATAACAAAAGAAATCACCACGCATGCGCAGATTGCATGTATAAAAGTTATTCCAATGTAATAATAATAACGGAACCAGTCGTGAAATTTCACCGCAAGTGGATGTTCCAATGAATAATAAAAAGATGGAACCAGTCCTGTAAAACACACGATAGGATATTCCAATGAATGATAAAGATTTTAACCAGTCCCAGCGATAAAACGCATGCATGTGATATTCCAATGTAATAATAAAGATTTTAACCAGTCCGTGTAAAACACACGCATGTGATGTTCCAATGAATAATAATAATAAAGACGGAACCAGTCCTGTAAAACACACAGATAGGATGTTCCAATGTAATAATAGAAGAATGTCACCAAGTATA
This sequence comes from Panax quinquefolius, assembly GCA_020205615.1. Classification (NCBI taxonomy): domain Eukaryota; kingdom Viridiplantae; phylum Streptophyta; class Magnoliopsida; order Apiales; family Araliaceae; genus Panax; species Panax quinquefolius. The sequence continues at coordinate 129,573,337 of CM035172.1, read as the reverse complement.
GGGTAAACCACGATATCTGAGTTATTCCAATGTAAATAATAAGCAATGGAATAACAACAGTTCTCTTCATGAATAAGAAAGAATAACACCCTTTACGTACAACAAATAATATTCCCTACCTTAGACAGGCCCGAATATTGGCAAGGTGAAGTAGCGAGAATACTTTTCTTCTTTCTCTCTATAGTTTCTCTCTCTGAGTTTCAAAGAATTCGTGAAAAATAATGAAGCACTAGGCCTCTATTTATTGAAGATTTCTAGCTTAAGACCTACAATGTGAAAAGGCAAGTGGCTTGACGAATCGGTGATGTGAAAAGAAAAGTGGTTCGACGCTCAGAATGTGAAACGGCAAGTGGTTCGACGCCTCCGTAATGTGAAACGACAAGTGGTTTGGACGCTTTGTAATGTGAAACGACAAGTGGTTTGACGCTCAGAATGTGAAACGGCAAGTGGTTTGGCGTCTGGTAAAGGTAATTACTATCATGAAGGTAATTACTATTCACAAGGGTAATTACTATCGACGAAGGTAATTACTATCGACGAAGGTAAATACTATCGACGAAGGTAATTACTATTGACGAAGGTAATTACTTATTATTGAAGGTAAAATACTATTAGCGAAGGTAATTACTATTCACAAAGGTAATTACTATTGACGAAGAGAGACTCTTAGATAATGACATATGGGCCCCCATATAATAATCAAACTTACCACAAATGTCTCATAATGTACTCTTTATATACATCAAGGATTGAATAAATATTACCACAAATCATTTTATTTTTAATCAACACATATTTAATCTTTCAACAATTATTAATCATTTATAACTTGTCGTCTCAATTATTGATTTAATACTATAACATATTATACGATGATAATCTTGTGACAATAATTGAATCAATAATATAAGAGATATGATGCAAAGAATTATCGTGAGCAATAATTGAGCATAGATGAGTGACTTCTCACTAAGCATCAATAATCAATATCGTGTGCTACTATACAACTACGCCAGACATCAGTACTTTTACTACTCGGGTAGTTCAACGGTTTTAATCGTAACACCTCTCGCCTTTATTTTTATAGAAAGATAATTTTATCGCTTTCTAACTACGACAATACTTCCGTTGTGGGGTCCACGATTGAGCCGTCGTACGAATATTCCCCGACAAAAAGAATATTCCCCGACCAAACTAATATTTTATAACAACTTGCATACTTTGCAAAATTTATAAATACTACCCACAACTATAATATTATCTTAAATTCACACCATAATATTAAAAAATAATTTCGACAAAATTTAAATCTTTATTGATAAAATCTGGGGTCTCACAAGCATCATGTAGATAATTAAAAGCCTTTAATAAATTAATACTTTTTATTAATAAATGAATAAGATTGTTTACAAAGTATATGCTTTATCATCAAACATGATTGGCTTGTATGCATACTATTTTCAGAAAGATGTTTTAGTAGTCCTCACTATTTCTGTAAAATAGTATTTGAATAATTGTAACGAGGACTTATTTGAGTGTGGATATTGTCTAGAAGACAATATTTGTATTTAAACTCACAGTATGTGTTGTCGTATTTTGTACGACAACTGTATTATTGAAGTTGTAGTTTGCTTTCTGTACCATATATTTGGCGACTCGTGAATGGGTGTTGTATACCTATTTTGGGGGCGTCACAGTTGGTATCAAAGCTTAGGGATATGATCTCTGGCGGAGATCGGGGAATAGAACTAGGAGGGGAGAGATGAGTAAATCATTCGTTAGTGTGTCTTATCTTAAGCTTATTTGTTGGTCAGTGATAATATAGGGATATTATGTGATATGTTAATTTATTTAATTAACCCTTGTTTTATGGCAGTATTTAAGAATGGCCGCTGAGAACGTTAACAATGGAGTGTGTGAGACTGTGGAATAACCTTTAGTTACAAACCAGGAGAACGTGAAACATGAAGGCAATATTCCTCCTGTAAACAACACTACCGAGCAAACGATGAATGATGGAATGTTTAGGAGCTTTTTGCAGTTCATGCAAAAACAGACGAGGGAGACTTGTGCACAAAATACAGGTGGAAATGATAGCAATGCGCAGCTTATCACAACCAAGTAGTTCAAGGAGTTGGGACCACCAGAATTTAAGGGAAAGCCGGATCCGATCATGGCGGAAACGTGGGTCAAGAAAATTACCAAGATATTCGATGTCTTGGGATGCACGGAGGAACAGAAGGTTCCATTCGCCACCTTTATGTTCTCATGGTGAGGCGGACTACCGGTGGGAGTCGTGGCGCGCACTCTACCAAACCGGCACTTTTCGGCATGTCTTGGGAAACATTTCAAAAACTATTCAATGACAAGTACTTTTCTGAAAGTATTCGTCACATGAAGGAGATGGAGTTTATCAGACTGGAACAAAACAACATGACGGTGTCCCAGTACGAGGCGAAGTTTGCAGAGTTATCCAGGTTTGCACCTTATTTGGTCGAAAATGAGGAACGAATGACGAGGATGTTTCTGAGAGGTCTAAAGCCCTAGATTCTTGTAATATCTTATATCTCATAAATTTTCTTTATATTCAGATGTTGTGAATGTGGCTCAATTATTAGAGCGAGATAATGAGTATGTTCAATCGAGGGACCACAACCGTATCATACTGGTGGACAACAAATCATCGAGCGATGATAACCAACGAGGAGGAAAAATCTTTAACAAAGGCGGTAACCACTCGGGTGGTCATCGTAGCCATGATAATAGGAGAGGTAAGTCAAGTGGAAATTTCAGAAAGAGGAGATTAAACAATGACGGGAAGACATCAACAGCAGCATCAGCACCAACAACAAATTCTAGGGGAGGAGAACGACCGCCAGTTAGATGTTACAAATGCGGGAAAGAGGGACATATCAGCCCAAACTGTCCACAACAATCTAAGGTATGTTACAACTGTAGAAAGGAAGGCCACATAGCTCGGGATTGTTCTGTAGCAAAATTAAGTTCAACGGGGATGGTGACTCCAAGGGCTGTCCTGGATAAGTCAAAATCAGCGGTTCCAAGAAGAGCGTTTGTCGTAAATGACCAAAACGCGAGGAACCCGAACGAGGTGATTACGGGTAAGATAATCTTGAACTCTTGCGAAGTTTATACCTTACTAGATACTGGTTCTACCCATTCTTTTATCTCTCCTGCTTATGCTCAACGTTTAAACTTGACTACGGAGAAATTGGACTTTGACTTATCTGTTGAAACTCTGTTGGGTGAAACCTTCGTTACATCTACAGTTTATAAATCTTGCATGATCCAAGTTGGCACTATCACATTACCTGTTGATCTTATATCTTTAAAGATATTTGCTTTTGATGTGATTTTAGGAATTGATTGGTTAACCACTCATCATGCCAAAATTGATTGTTTTTGTAAGGTTGTTAGTTTTCATATTCCTAACCAACTTTGTCATACGAATTCAAACAACTAAACCACTAAAATCACCACTATCATATCAAGCCATAAAGCTATTCGCTTATTGAAAAATGGATGTCAAGCTTTCTTAGCCCATGTTATGGATTTGAACAAAGACAAGTCGATTTGAATAATATTTACATTGTTAGAGAATTTTCCGATGTATTTCTGAAGAACTTCCCGCCTACCCCGAACGTGATGTTGAATTCTTTATCGACCTTGAGCCGTACAAAACCCATTTCTAAAACCCCATATCGAATGGCTCTATTGAACTTGAGAGTTAAAAGTCTAACTTCTGAGAATTGTTAGACATAGGTTTCATTCGTCCCCAAGACATCTCCTTGGGGTGCTCTGCTTTTATTCAGAAAGAAGAAGAAAGACCGGGAGTATACGACTTTGTATTGACTACCGAGAATTAAACCATGTCACCATCAAGAATAGGTATCCGCTACCTCGCATTGATGACCTGTTCGACCAGTTGGCAAGGAGCACAATTCTTTTCAAAGATCGATTTTCGTTTTAGATATCATCACTAAAGATTAAAACTGAGGATATTCCAAAGACTGCCTTTAGAACTCGGTACGGGCATTATGAATTCTTTGTCATGTCTTTTGGATTGACTAATGCTCCTGCTGCTTTCATGGATATGATGAACCGTGTATTCAAGGAATATTTGGATCAGTTTGTTGTTGTCTTTATTGATGACATCCTCATCTATTCCAAAAGCCGTGAAGATCATTAGCACCATTTGAAGTCGATACTTGAAAGGCTTCGTGAAAACAAACTTTATGCCAAGTCAAGAAATGCGAGTTCGCTGAGGAAGTAGCATTCCTTGGGCACGTGGTGTCAAAACATGGAGTATCTGTTGACGTGAAGATTGAAGCGATCTGAAAGTTGGGAGCAACCAAAGTCGGTGACCAAAGTGCGTAGCTTTCTCGGGCTTAATTTGTTATTATCGGAGATTCGTGGAAGGATTTTCTCGAATCGCTATTCCGCTAACTCAGTTGACTTCGGAAGATACAAAATTTGTATGGAGCGAGGAATGCGAGAAGAGTTTGAAGAGCTCGAGAGGAGACTCATTTCGCAGACTGTTCCGCAATACCATCCGCACTGCGGATGGATTTGTTATATCTGATGCTTGAGCAAAGGGGTTAGGATGCGTTCTCATGCAACATGGGAAAGTCATAGCCTATGCCTCTTGACAACTCAAAGAATATGAGAGGAATTATCCTACTCATGATCTAGAGTTAGCGGCGAATCGTATTCGCGTTGAAAATTTGGAGACACTACTTGTATGGGGAGAAAGTGGAGATTTATACGGACCATAAAAGCCTCAAATATTTCTTCACCCAAAAAGAAATCAACATGCTAAGAACGATGTTGGCTTGAACTATTGAAAGATTACGATCACACTATTCAATATCATCCTGGAAAAGCGAACGTAGTGGTAGACGCATTGAAAAGAAGATCATATCGAGTACGAGTGCGATATTGTTAATCTGAAAGCCCCATTCTGTATGACTTGCAAAAGGATGGAGGTAGAATTAAAGACTCAGGGGACCCACATGATGATGGTGAATATACGAGTAGAACCGACTTTAATCGATACTGATTAAAGTTACTCAAGCTCTGCACTGGAGCCGATCGTATGAAGAAGAAAGTGCAAGAAGGAGCTATTCCAGAAGCGAGAATCGATGAAGAAGGAATACTTAGATTCAACTCCAGACTTTGTGTTCCTAAAGGTTCTGACTTGAAGCATAGAATCATGATGGAGGCACACAACACCCCATTTGCAATCCATCCTGGGAGTACCAAAATGTATCATGATATTCGACATACATTTTGGTGGAACAATATGAAGAGAGAGATCGTAGAGTTTATCTCAAGGTGTTTAACTTGTCAACGTGTAAAGGCGGAGCATCAAGTGCCAAAAGGTCCATTACAACCACTTGAGATTCCGAAATGGAAGTGGGAACACATTACTATGGATTTCGTTACAGGTCTTCCTAAAGTTTCTCAAGGCATAGATGCGATTTGGGTTATTGTTGATAGATTAACCAAGTCTGCCCATTTCTTTCTGATACGTGAGACTTATTCCCTTGAACGTCTTGCTCGTATGTACGTGAATGAGATTGTGAGATTGCATGGCATACCAGTATCCATAGTTTCGGATCGTGACCCAAGATTCACTTCACAATTTTGGGTTAGCTTGCGTAAAGCTATGGGCATGGATTTATGATTCGATTCGGCGTACCATCCTCAAACGGACGGACAATCGAGAGGGACTATTCAAACCCTTGAAGATCTATTAAGACTTTGTGTCCTAGATTTTAAAGGAAGTTGGGATAAGTACTTGCCATTGGTGGAATTCTCCTACAACAACAGCTTATCAAGCAAGTATAAAATGGCTCCATTTGAGGCATCAGATGGATTTAAGTGTCGTTCTCCGAAGATCTTTGGGACGAGGTGGGAGAAGCAACGTTGTTGGGACCGTAATTAGTACGCATGACTACAGAAAAGATCCAAATGATTCGACAACGTATACAAACGGCACAAGATCGACAAAAGAGTTATGCGGATCTTCATCGAAAAGACGTGGAATTTAATATTGGGGATCATGTATTGTTACGTGTTGCACCATGAAAGGGAGTTACAAGATTTGGGAAGAGAGGAAAGCTCAATCCACGATTTGTTGGTCCATTTGAGATTCTTGACCGAATAGGAAATGTGGCCTATAGACTCGCATTACCTCCAAGTATGTCTCGTGTTCATAATATTTTTCACATATCCATGCTTCGTAAATATGTGAAAGACCCAAAAAATATTATTACGTTAGAACCAGACGAGATAGCCGAAGATTTAACGTACGAAGAAGTACCTGTTAAGATCTTGGATAGGAAAGAACATGTCCTACGCACCAAGGTTATACCACAAGTTAAGGTTTTATGGAGAAACCATGTTATTGAAGAAATGACCTGGGAGTTGGAAACAGAAATGAAAGCGAGGTATCCTCACCTTTTCGAAACACCAGGTACGTATGTCAATTTCGAGGACGAAATTTCATAAGGAGGGGAGGTTGTAAGACCCCAAATTATTATAAATAAAATCGAATTTCCTCTAATTATATTTGTGAATAATAAGGTATTAATTTGATATAATTCTTGGGTTATCGGTGAAATGTGTAAATTTTGTAAAATATGCAAGTGGTTATAAAATAATCATTGTTGTCGGGGAATATTCGTTTGGTCGTGGAATATTCTTGTTGTCGAGGAATATTCGTGCGACAAATACGAGCCATTTATGGGCCCCATAATGTAATAATAAGCTTAATGAAGAAAACGATAAGTTTGAGTTTTTATAAAAAGCAGCGTAGTTGTTACTGAATTAACACTTGTTGGAATACCCTTGGTTAAAATACGATGTCTGGCGTGGATGCACAATATTGATGAATTATTGATCCTTATGTAAGAAGACACTACTCAATAATTGTTACGGTAGTTACTGTTCAATATTTTATTTTATTGATTCAATAATTGTTGCGTTGATATTTTATATTATTGTTGTTTCAATAATTATCACTGCACAGTATTTCCCATTATCATATCAATAATTCATATTATTTGAATAATATTATTAGATATCATTATTGGCAATGTCTAAAAAGTTCTGTCAAGGAGAGGTTTGGTCACCTAATTGCGCGCCAATAAGGAGAAATTCTTATTGGAAAGCCCCCTCTTTCCTGGGAATGGCCTGGTTGTCATAAATGTGATTCTGTAATATTATTTGTGAATAATTAATTATTGATTCATATGATAAGGAAATATTTATTTTATATGGATATAAATGTTGGATATATTTATTGTGGTTAAAAATGAAGGAGTTAATGTTGAGGTGTTTTATCGAAGATTTTTGTTTTAATAAAGGTATTAAAAATTAAACCGAAGGTTTTGAGATATATTGTGTGAGTTATAATTTTTAATCCGATAGTTGGATCGCTTTTAATTTTTGGATATGTTATACATATATAAGTTGAATATATGTCCACAAATTTTGAGTGGGCCCACTTGTGGTTGGTGAAGAAATGTGCTGAATTTATTTCAAATGTGGTGGGTGGGAATAGTAGCAGGTAAAGCCATCAGGTTGCAGGTCAAGTCTGCTAACATTTTCCTATAAATAGAGGGCTAACTTAGAATTGAAAATCACACCAGAAACAAGTTTTCTCTTTTCTCTCTAGATTATTGAGTGTATTTTGTGAGTATTTAGATACTTTGTGAGTTTCTATTCATCGGTCTGCAAGTTTCCTTCAAATTTTATACCTATATTCGATCAAGTAATTGATATTTTGAGGTAAGGGATGTTATTTTCTTCATATATGATATTATTTCTTCAATATCATTATGCCGAAGTATTGATCTGAATTTTTATCAAATTTGGAACTTTTTGTGTCGGGGTTACTATTCACGTGTACTCCTTTACTATTCAATTATCATTTACACTATTCAATCAAAAATGAATTTTTCTTCTTTTTTCCAAGATGTCTATTATGGTTACTATCTTTGATTGTATCCATGTTTTGATCTTTATTTTTGAATTCTCGCTTCAAAATTGGTATTTATGAAGTATTATTGATCTTGGATAAACCGTTATACGAATCCCTACGATTTGTCCTTCCGCTTCAATGGATTCGCTTTTCTTTAAAATATTTTTCATCATCCTCACCCTAAATGATGATATTACTAAATATCTTCTACTGTCTTCGCAAAGATAAATGATTAATTGATGAATATCTTTGGCCCGTAGTGCAAAGATGAACAAAGCGCTGAGATGAACATGACTAACCGGTGATATAAATGAATATCTTTGGCTCAGAAAGGCAAAGATGAATATTTGATTAAAGATGTATATTGATTGTTGTTATGAGGATAAAATATTGATGATGGACTTTTAAATCTTAGAAGATAGTAGAACTCATTCTCTACTTGACTCTTCTAATGGATTCTCATTTCACCGCTGCAGCTTGTTGATCTAAAACTTGTTGGCTATTATATTTTATCGATTTTTCCTGTTGAAGACTAACGATAATTTGTTGTATATTATCTTAGTCATAATATTCTTTCTTCGGGTAGTTGAGCTCACCCTTTTCCTTTTTGTTCCATTTTTCTCGTGGAGGTGAGAACATAGCGAGGAACTAGTGGAGTGCGGAGTGATGGTTCTAGAAAGATGTTTTAGCAAATCCTCACTATTTCGTAAAATAGTATTTGAATAATTATAACGAGGACTTATTTGAGTGTGGATATTGTCAGAAGACAATATTTGTATTTAAACTCACAATATGTGTTGTCGTATTTTGCCGACAATCAGATTATTGAAGTTATAGTTTGCTTTCTGTACCATGTATTTGACGACTCAGAATGGGTGTTGTATACCTATTTTGGAGGCGTCACATTAATATTTTTCACAACACATGTGAATAACAATTTCAAGAGTTGGGAGAGTACACATAATTCTATAGAGATAGAATCTAGGGTTTGGCGAAACACCCATCTTCTTGAATACTTGCTTTGCCATGGTGGATCATCTCTAGATGCCAAACACTTGGATGACTAACATTGATCAAAGGAAGGAATCAAACCTGGTGAATTCAAGTTGAACGCGAAAAAAATTTGGAGGTGAACTTGTACCTTAGTAAGCTCGAATCTTCGATGGTATAATTTTTGTTCTTCATCTTTTCGTTTAATTAATAATTGTGCATAAAGGATTATCCGGATATATGGTTTGTAAAATTTTAAAATCTATTTTTACGCTTTCGCTTTACTATGATGCAATTTGATTGTATACATGAATATTACAAACCTAACAGTAAAGTCTTCAAACCAACGGATTCAGTCTGAGAATGAACAAACCTAATATAGGGGAAAATATTTTATGTTGTCGGCATGTAATGTCGAGTGACAAAAGAACGCAAATTAAGTCGTTCACCATGTAGTATTGATCAATATATGGTACACTGAGCTGATCACTCAACGTACTCTTGAGTCATGACAGTTTACAGCGGAATAGCTGTTTAAACCCTTTTGAAATGAAAATGAAGTTTGAGGTCTTATGATCGCTCAGCTAAAATCAGTATGTCATTTCAAAAATATATATTTGAAAACAAAAGAAGAAATTTCCTATCATTTGAGATCTCTTCACAATTTTTGTTCAGTTGTAGTTGTTGAAGGTTTAGGAGTATGAAAGCATGATTCTTGATTTTGTTGTTTAATATGCAATTGTTATATTTGTTGGGCATGTAAATGTTCATTCTTGCTTAAAATTAAATGTTTTTAGAAAAAACTGAGTATGTAGAAGTTTTGGAAAGGACAATATCGAAGGCAAGTTGAATGCTTAAGGAGTTATGGATCTTATTTGTAATAGATACGTTTATTATAAATAATTAATATGTTAATTATCATGCTTTAAAGATTTAAAGGTCTTAAGCATCTCCAACAGCTAGACTATCTGATGGACTATATTTAGTCCATATGACATCAGCAAATGTTCTTTTAGTCTTCCATCTTTTCAGTAGATGGACTATCCTTGGACTATAATATAAAAAAATTAAAATAATCTATCAATCCAAAAAGCTCCAATCTCCTTCCACTCTTCCATTTAAATATAATTAAAATTATAGTCCATGGACTATCAAGTTCCTAGATTTAGTTTTGTTGGTGCTTCAAATATAGTCACAGAATATATTTAGTCTACTTGTTGGAGCTGGAAGATAAATCTTAGACTAAATATAGTTTAGAAATGTGGTGCTGGAGTTGCTCTTAGAACCTGGACATGTAATAGTTAATAATTATTTTTTTTATTAGTATGAATGCATGAATATATATGATTATATTTAGTATCGTGGAGTACCATATTCTAAGTTTAAAGCTTACACTTGAAAAAAATACGTATGAGTTCATTGACTTTTTTTAGTTTAATATTAAAAATAAAATGTCTTGATTTTGATATTAAACTGAAAAAAAATATATTTAATTATTTAAAATAACTTGGGATACTCATTAATCGATGTGATCCACACGGTGAAACAAACTCCATGTCAAGAACATCGCTCTCGAATGACCGGGCCAAATATAATATTAAATGGGTAATGAACTAATGATGACGTGTGTCAACAACACATGTAAGCAAATAATTGTGAGGAGATCATCAGGGCCGGCTCATATGTTAAGATATTTAAACAATAATTTGAGATCTTAAAATTAAGAAGGCTTTTAAATTTTAATCATTCATATAAGGTAGAGTTCATTAAAAAAATTCTCATCAAAATAGTAGGTAATTTTTTTTCTCTTATGAAAGACTGAAATTTATTCCTCTTTTTTTTCAAAGTTAGATTTTTTTTTTTTTTTTTTTTTTTTCTCAAGACCCCCCTAATTACACCACTGACTTGAGGCCCCTAAAAATTTGGACGAACCCTGGAGTCTGGAGATGAAGGAGCAGCGTTTAAGGATTTGTATATATCAGCTCTAAACCATGCCCTTGAGAGAATTATGTGTGTGAAGAAAATGAAAATGGGGATTCTGGAAATGATAAAGAAGAGAGTAAAGTCAAGTCAAGCATGTGGTGTGAGTAGTCTTTTCCTTTTAGCCAATTAATGTTATCAACATGTATGTGACTTGTGAGTAGTCTTTTCCTTTTCCTTTTTCTTTTAGTCAACTAATATTATTAACATGTCGTCTCCTCTTTTCCTTTTCATTTCCTTGTATTATTATTTATATTTATATTTTAATAATATTAAAAAAATTAAGTTAGATAAATGGTTTTTATGATAATTTTATTTTCAAGTTATATTATCTAAATGGTAATTACTTTACTTAAATTTGTATTATTATTATTATTATTATTATTATATATTTGAATAAAAGAAAACAGCTAACATTAGATAAGATAATCAACATGTGGTGTGAGTACTCTTTTCCTTTTCTTTTTAGTCAATGAATACTATGGACATGTCAAGTCAATTATTCGAATTCTAGTAATAAATATTAGAGTCAAGCCGAATCTGAGAATAATTTTTTAAATATAATTCAAATTCGAGTACGAATTTATCATTTCGAATCGAATTCGAGTAACTCTCTACTCGTTCCGGTTGGACTCGTTTATAAATATTGACCAACAAGGAGGCAATTTTCTTCCGAGTGTCAATCAGCATTTGTCCTTTGATAACATAAAAAATACAAAAGAAAAAACTAGAACACGCGCACACACATTTTCTAATACCACTAATAACAAAAATTAAAATAAATAATTATTGTCGTGTATATGAGGTTAATTCTTTGAATATTATATGCTGAACACAAACCCACTTATTAAACCAATGAAGGTAAGGAGGAAAACCCCAGAAACATTCATAATTCTAGTAGTATTATTTAGCTTGCTAACACATTTATATGCGCAGTTTGATCCATCTGATACTGATAAAAGTGCCTTACAAACTGAGATTAAGGTTGGAGTGATTCTTGATATGGGATCATGGCTTGGGAAAACAATTCATAGCTGCGTTAACATGGCAATTTCTGATTTTTATGCGCTAAATATTGACCACAAAACCAAAATAGTTCTTCACACAAGGGATTCCAAGGGAGAAACCCTGCTCGCTTTATCAGCTGGTGAGTCTTATTTATCATATCAGATCCATATATTTTGTTTTGTGTTTTTTTTAAGATCAACTAATGTTCGTTGTACATATACTCTCTCACGTGTTTAACCCGTGTAATGATTTCGTGCTTTTTAGTTTGACTAATTAACAAATTCCTCCCAAAGGATAATTATTAGTCTAAAATCGTGCCTTTTAAGGTAGTGCCAAAAGTATAGTTTTGCACATGTAATTGTACACGAGGTAACAGTTTACTTTATTATAAAGCCACCCATGTACCGTATCTCTACAAAGTGATAAACTCACCATAAATTTTGCATTTTAGTGTATATAAAATTACAACCCGCAAGTGTTAGTTATCTTAATTTTGTGTTTCTTTTTTGTCACAGAAAATGTCTCATAAAATATCCTGCTTGACAAACTGCAATAATGAAAGAACATGAAAATTTAACATAGTAAAACTGATACATAAAAACTAAATTAGGCAGTGATAGTTTTCCCGTTATCAAGCTTTGCTCCACAATTAAGATAACCAACTAGATCTTTACTTAATTTTGAACATTTAGCAAACTGGACCCTATGTATAACTTGTGCAAGGACCAATAGAAATTGGGAAATAATTTATACGTTGATAAATTTATGATGAAATTGAATTGCGACCAATGTGAAATTAAGATAAAATATAGTGAATAAGAAGGATATGGTCATTCTTATTTCTTACATATCTAATCTAATGTATGTACATACGTCGTAATTGTTATTCATATATTTTCACAATATATATCGAGACTCATAGAAATTTAGTCAACATTTGATAAACTTTTGATTTTATTTTCTTTATATTACCTAATGCAGCTCTTGATCTTCTGGAGAACGTCAACGTGCAAGCAATCATCGGCCCAGAAACATCACATGCTGCAAAATTCTTAGCCATATTGGGAGACAAAGCTAAAGTTCCAATCCTTTCTTTTGCTGCAAGCGCTTCAATTTCCACCGAATATCCTTTCTTGGTACAAATTACACATGATCAAACTACTCAATTCAAAGCCATTACTACAATCCTAGAATATTATAAATGGAGGGATGTCATTCTCATTTATGAGGACACTCATTTTGTGAGAGAAACAATATCATATATAACCGATTCCTTTCAAGAGAAAAATATCCGTATTGCTTTCAAGTGTGCCATTTCTCCGATGGCCACTGATGAGCAAATCCGTGAAGAACTCCTTGAGCTCATAACTATGGGCACGACAATATTTGTTGTGCATATTTCGCCTTCACTAACATCCCGCTTTTTTTCAAAAGCAAAGAGATTAGGAATGATGAGTGAAGGACATTCTTGGATTATCACTGATAAGACCATGAACTTCATCGATTCTTTGGATCTTGAAGCCATTAAGTCCCTGAAAGGTGCACTAGGTTTGAAGCCGTATATTCCAGCCTCTAAAGAGCTCCAAAATTTCACTTTGAGATGGAGAAAAGACTATCATACCAAGGAAGCAACACTATTGGAAGTGAGGGAGTTAATCGTTTTCGGTATATGGGCATATGATGTAGCTTGGGCACTAGCAAAGGCTGTTGAGATGGTCAGAATTGAAATTCTAAATTCACGAGAAAAAGGTCCAAGATTGAATGTAATAGACCTGGCAAACATTGGGGAATCTCAAAGTGGCATAGAACTTCTAGATCAACTAGTAAATATTAAGTTTAAAGGTTTAAGTGGCGACTTCAAACTTGTGAATGGGCAATTATTTTGCAAGGCATTCGAAATAGTGACTGTTATAGGCAAAGGGGATGAAACAATTGGTTTTTGGACAATAACAAATGGACTGACTAAAGAAATTGATTCATCAACTAGAGCAATGTATGGTCTTGAAGCCATTATCTGGCCTGGTGGATCTTCAACCACCCCGAAAGGAAGGAAGACACAGATTAGCAACAAAAGGTTAAGAATTGGAGCACCAGTGAATTCGAGGTTTTATGGGTTGATGAAATTTGAATCTGATCATAATTTCTCAGGGTATTGCATAGACGTATTTAAAGCTTCAATTGAATCCTTACCGTACAAAATTTCTTATGACTTTATTCCACATAATGGAACCTTCACTTCGCTTCTAGATGAGGTCTACTTTCAGGTATGTATATGTTAACCAAAATAGAATTGTATAAACCAATTCATGTTACCAAAAGCATTATATATAAACTTAAGTTCTATATGCACATATATACTAAATTAGAAGAAAATTATGTTCATTTGGTGTCTGTTTGCATTGCATGGACTAGAATTTTGATGCTGCTGTGGGAGATATAACAATCACGTCGAACAGATCTTCTTATGTGGATTTCACCACAGCTTTCACTGATATTGGGCTTGGAACAGTAGCAAAAACTGTGAATAGAAATGAATGGTTCTTCTTGGAGCCACTTGATGCAGATCTATGGCTAACTATTGCTGGTTTATTCATTGGAATGGCATTTGTCATTGGGATCATTGAATATCATGAAAATAAGGAAATCCAAAACTTACCAGCTACAGAAATTGGAACGATTCTCTTGTTCTCCTTGTCAGTCCTTGTTTTTGCCCGGAGTAAGCTCTCTTTCACTTAAGGTGCAAAATTGTCCCGAGTTTGTCATATTTAGCTAAATGGTCCCTGGTGATTCATTTTGCAGCGCAAAACAGTCCTAAATGAGAGAGCTTTAATTTGCTCTACTAAATGTAACATTTAGGACCATTTTGCAAAATATGTAAATTGAGAACCAAAACAACCACACGGGACAAGTTTGCATTGCAGTTCAGATATATTGTGAAATAACTTCACGTATGCAAAAATATATATAAGTTAAAGTATGTATTAAACATCTTTTGGCAGGAATAAATATTGGCTAAATTATGAATGGTGTTGTTGCAGGTGACAAGTTGCAAAGTAAATTGTCAATATTTTTGGCAACCGGTTGGGTGTTTGTAATGCTCGTATTGATTTCAAGTTACACTGCAATTTTGAGTTCAGTTTTGACAGTTCAACAGATTCAGATAGCCTCAAAGGATTCTATAGGGTACCCATCTAGTAGTGAGATTATATCAGGAGCCGTCGTTACAAACTTAAATTTTACTAATGGTAGTTTTAGAAGATATGATTCACCTGAGGAATATGCCCAGGGTTTATCACTAGGAAGTAAGCATGGTGGTGTTGCTGCTATTATTGATGAAATCCCTTACATCAAGGTCTTTCTTGGAAAGTATTCAACAGGCTACTCTATGGTTAGATCTGAACCAACAACTAATGGTTTTGGCATCGTGAGTATCCTTGTTTTACCAATTTACTTATTTTGTTATACATCATCCACACATAGTACTGATTAAAATACAAAATTGTCCCCCCAACTTATCCACTGTGACGTTTTTGTTTATGAGTTCAAGTTTTAGCTAATATATATTTTCCCTTGATGTATAATTAGTTGTCCCATTTCAGTTTGTTTTGAATTATTAATTATTTTTTAAAATGGACACTTGCATTGCTAATTCCTTTTTTTTAAGAAAGAAATTTTCTAATCTCAAGGACAAAAACAATATTAGATGGTCAAAATTCACTAACATAGGGAGCGGTTTTGCATTTAGTCTACTATTATTAATATTTTTAAAATGGACTTTTGCATATAATAAATCGGAATTCTCTAATTTCAAATGAAAACATTAGTTGGTCAAAGTTCACAAACATAGTCGTTTTGATTTTAGTCTACTATTATGCATATGGTACTGGATGATTATATATATATATATATATATATATATATATATATATCGGATCGATCTGATGCTCATGTAGACACCTTCAAAACGACTTGCTAAATTTTGGTTAGCTTCTTTAAGACGATTAGATCGCGCGCTATATATAGAAGATATATATATATATATATATATATATATATATATATAGACGAGGATCTATAATATCGAAAAAGCGGATGAGGAGGATGAAAGCAAAAACACGCAGGTTTCGAGGTCAACTAAATGTTTTTCCGACCTGAACTCCTAAACCCGCGTGTTTTTAGCCTCCGGATCCCTATTCTCATATATATTTATATATATATATATATATATATATATATAAGCAATGAAATGTCGTTATCTTTGTTTAAAGCATCGAACTGATCAAAACTCCTTGCAATGTAGAAAAATATACCTATGTATAATATTGAGTTTCCATGAAGTTAACACCAACTTACCATGCACCTACCAAACCTGTAGAAATGAAGTGCATTTTGTATATCAAAAGAGTTGCAAGAATTGCAATAAGAAAGACCTGAAATAGTGAAGTTCTTGTTATACAAATGCATCTCATTTATATATACACGAGAAATGGTCTTGAATTTATTGACGAAATATTTTTACAGGCTTTCCAGAAAGGTTCGCCATTGAGTCGTGAGATGTCAACTGCAATTGAAAGACTAAGAGAAGATGGAACGCTACTAAAGTTAGAGTACAAATGGTTTAAGAAGGGCGAATTGATAGACCAAAACTCTGAAGGGTTTGAGATGTCCAAACCGAACACACTAAGATTTGACAACTTTCGTGGTCTATTTCTTTATTTTGGGGTGTCTGTGGCTCTTGTCCTGCTCATATTCTTGATTCACTTGGTTTATGAGAAATTATTGGATGTGAAAAATTTCATCTTCAAAATATTAGTTGGAGGAAAATTGGCTATCATGATGAGGTACATCTACCCTAGGAATGGCTATGTGATTGAAGACATCAATAGAAGATAATTCATGTAAAAGGTTTTTTTTTTAATATATTATAAAATATATAGAGGTCAATTTTCTTATATTTCAATTGTCCTCAAGGTTGAGATAGGGAGCAGATGTTTGTTATTTAATTGAAACATATTAGTGCATAATTCACTTTTCTCAGTTGCACGTACGCATTTACAATTATCCTCATTTTTGTTAATTAAACCAAATTAATTCTAGAATGTTTATGAATTAATTAAGTACATGATTATGTAATGTCTAAATACATGATATATGTATGTACATGAATGTATTTAAAATATTTTGAAACATGTAATGGTTAGTTTATGTACATAAATTTAGTCATCTAATAATTATTATGATAACTCTAAAAGTATTCTATGAGTCCTATAAATAACTTGTACTTGAATCATTTTAAGCAAGCGAAATAAAAATATTCTTCAAAATTATATTTTACTTCTTCTATACTTTATCATCTGTTATAAATTTCCAACAAGTGATATGTAAAGGATGTGATGATGGTTGATAAAAAAAATACTTTACTAGAGATTGAGTCGACTTACCCAACCGGTAGCCTCACCAAATTGGTAATGCCCCACCAAACTGGTAACATGTTAATTATCTGCCACTAACTTATTGAAAAACCCACAACTAACGTTAGTGGTATTAGTGGACGATAATAGATAAGAATTAGGAGATAAAAATCAAGTATCATATGTTGAAAACTATAAAAGAATTGCTGGTTTTTAATGCAAATAACAATCAAGTAAGACTTGAGAAGTGTATTAATTATACTTTGTTCAAGTTTTATTTCTATGTATTTACAAAGTGATCGTTGTCATGGCTGCAGACAAAATACCTCACATGATGCAACAAGTCTAGTGATCAGTAAATAGAAGAATTATTTAAGAAAAAGAGAGTTGAACTTACGAAAACTCATGTAGGACGATTTCTGGCCGAAAATTTTGAATGGTCGGATAGTATGATGATAATATTAAAGGACCAAAAGTTAAAGGATCAGCGCAACGATATCGGTTGACTTCGAGATCAAGCGTTCGGTTTGTGTCTTCGAGGTTGGGGTTCGTCTTCGGATGGTGTTATGACTCCGGCTTCAGATAGCGTCATGACTTCGGGTGTGGCGAACTTCTTCCGAAAAGGCGTCATGACTTCGAGTGTGTCGATGGACTTTATTATTATTATTATTATTATTATTATTATTATTATTATTATTATTATTATTATTATTTAGTTCTTTATAGTAATAGTATTTTATTAGGTAGTAAATCTTTTATAATAAGTTGTTATTTTTGTTAGGATATATTTCCGTATCTCTAGGAAGTTTGTTAGAATCTTTTTCACATCTCTAGGAGGATTTTATTTCTATTTTATTTTCATATCTCTAGGAAGATTCTAGACTGACTTGGAGAGAAAGTTTTGTTAGCTATATATACTAGGCTTGTGGGTTTAATTAGATAGACTTTGATTTTGATAAATATATTATACACATTAGAGAGAGTTTCTCTGTGTTTTCCGGTGAATCTTTTGTTCTTTTATTTGTGAATTTATTTGTTTACCAGCCCGCAGAGATAATCGCTATCCCGCCCGGTGTCAGTTGGTATCAAAGGTCAAACATCTTTCTAGGAATAGACTCGTCGTTTTTAATGGTCAGTGGTCGTGATCGTGGTCGTAGAGGGCAGATTCCGGCTGAGGAAGTCCCGCACCAGGATCGTAACATTCAGGACGCGATGATTGAGGATTTACAGAGATAGGTTATAGAGTTAATCAGGCGTCTTAAGGCGCTGAATCGGGGTCGACGTGGACAAGTTCTAATGGAGGAAGTCCCACACCTTGATCACTATCGTGGACAGTTTCCGGCTGAGGAAGTCCCATACCTTCAACACGATGAAGAATCCTATGATTCTGAATCGAGTTATGACGAAGAAGGGTATTATTCTCGTGGACAGTATCCGACCGAGAAAGTCCCAGAGTATTTCCCACACCTTGATAATAACGAGGAAGGGTATTATTCTCGTGGACAGTATCCGACCGAAGAAGTTCCAGAGTATTTCTTGCACCTTAATCGTAATGAGGAATTTTATAATTTTAATTTTGGTTTTGATGAAGAACAGTTGGTTGAGGAAGAAGTAGCCGAAGAAGTAGATGAGTATGGCGAACCTGTATATGAAGAATATGCAAATGAAGAAGAAATTTATAATGAATATGAAGATGAAGAAGAAATCTATATATGACGAATATGAAGATGAAGAAATCTATGAAGAATATGAAGATGAAGGAGAACCTTATGGAGAACCTGAGTATGACGATTATGATGATGGTGACGAAGAGGAGAATGGATCGTATAAAGATAGCCAGGAGACTCTGATCGTTCGCAAGAGTCTACTAAATCATAAAGGTGATTCCGAAGAGGATTGGTTGAGAACCAATATCTTTCAAACAACTTGCACCATAGCAACTAAAGTCTGCAAGTTAATTATTGACGGGGGAAGTTGTGAGAACATAGTGTCCGAAGAGGCTGTCAAGAAATTACAATTGAAAACGGATCGGCATCCTAAACCATATAAGTTGTCGTGGTTAAAAAAAAGGCAATGAAGTAAGAGTGGATAAAAAGTGTTTAGTGTCTTTTTCCATCGGCAATAAATATTTTGATAGAGCATGGTGCGATGTGGTGGCAATGGACGTATGTCATGTGTTGTTGTGCCAACCTTGGCAATATGACCGAAGAGTCACTCATGATGGTCGAAAGAATATATATTCCCTTCGTTTTAAAGGAAATAAGGTTGTACTAGCACCTCGGCGAGAAGGGGACAGTTCGGCTAGAGCAGTCGGGAGTCCGAACCTTTTATCCATGACTAGATTCCTAACGGAGGCCGATCGTGAAGGTGTGGTGTATGTTCTACTTCCTTGTGGGAGCTGTTCGACAGCTGAAAGCACTAAAGTGTCAGCCGATATACAAGAATTTCCCGAAGAGCTTCCATCCGGACTATCGGCGATGAGGGACATTTAACAACAGACATATCTTATCCCAGGATCAAATCAAAAGGAAAATATTTCAGTTGCCGAAGTATCATCTCGTATAGTTTCCACTCTATCTGTGTCGAACATGAGGACGAGTTCTTTCCAACACGGAGAGACTGATGCAGAAGGATTTCTGGCCGAAGATCCTGAATGGTCGGATAATACGATGATGATGTTAAAAGACCAAAAGCTAAGAGATCAAAGACAACCAGACAGTTGACTTCGGGTCAACGTTGAGTTGGTGTCTTCGTGGCTCGGGTTCGGGCTTTCTGATGGTGTCATGACTTCGGCTTCAGATAGCATCATGACTTCGGGTGTGGCGAACTTCTTCCGAAAAGGCGTCATAACTTCAGAAGTCGATGAACTTTATTATTATTATTTAGTTCTTTATAGTAATAGTATTTTATTAGGTAGTAAATCTTTTATAATAAGTTGTTCTTTTCGTTAGGATATCTTTTCGTATCTCTAGGAAGTTTGTTAGAATCTTTTTCACATCCCTATGAGGATTTTATTTCTATTTTTTATTTCCATATCCCTAGGAAGATTCTAAACTGACTTGGAGAGAAAGTTTTGTTAGCTATATATATACCCAGCTTGTGGGTTGAATTAGATAGACTTTAATTTTGATAAATATATTATACACATTAGAGAGAGTTTCTCTATTTTTTCGGTGAATCTCTTGTTCCTTTATTTGTGAATTCATTTGTTTACCAAATTGAAGATAATCGTTATCCCGCCTCGTAAAAAACTTACTTTCCCCCCTTCTCCAAATGAGCCCGGCTTATAATGATTTATTTTTTTGAGATATAACGACGGTTCGAACTATCGCCATAACTATGTCGTCAACTTCGTATGCTATAGAGACGGAAAAAATCGTCGTTATAGTCGATTCATTTTTGGTTTACTGTTTAAGGTTCGCTGGAGAAGGGAACTGTATATATATATATATATATATATATATATATAAACTATCTTTTGTGAACCAAAGTTGAAATGCAGAATATGTCAAGGCTAGTACTTGGTATTATGTTCTTAAGATAATTATGTCCTCCTTACGGTGCTCAGAGTTAAAATCACTTGTCTCTCAGGATATTATGACAATGTGTGTTATAACAACACTACAAATAACACACTCAGCGAACAAAATAAAATGCTCATAACTCTCTCTCAAAATGAACTATGAATAATGAATACTAAAAGACTAGAAATGTTTGGATTTGAATGATCGAAGTGGATGCCCTCCTAGTTTATTTATAGGAGGGGTTAGTGACGTGAGACCCCAAATTTTATGAATAAATATTTTATTTTCTCGAAATAATTTTTTTAATATTATGGTATGTATAGTATATTATTTATAAATTTTGAAAAGTATGCAAGTTGTTGTATAATATTGATTGGTGGGAATATTCTTTTTTATATATATATATATATACCCCTATATATATATAATCTTTTTATGAGAATAACGGCGGAAGTTTTTCCTTTATTAGATTAGTAAATAGTAATCTATATTATATTTTGATTATTTAAAAGATTTTTTTTGTTTTATTATTATTAATAATAAAAGCGAGAAAAGTTTTTATATAAAACATAATACTTTAAAGTTATTTGTTTTTTAGGCTAATAGTAAATTTTTTATATAAAATGAATCACTTTTATAAAGTTATCTGCATTTTATTGAGACAATAATTAGAATATATTATATTTTATTATGCATAAGTATTTTTTCTATAAATTTGCATAGTAAAATCTTTTATAAAGTTATTCCTTTATTAGATTATAAATAGAATATATTATACTTTAAAAAAGATTTTTTGCTTTAAATATAGAGAGGTTAAATTATCAATCTAGAGAAAGAAGAAATCGTGTATTTTCTATAAATAAAGCTCAATCTTTCATTACTTCATGCTAATATCCAAACTCTTTCTTCTAAATTATGTAGAGAAAAGAATATTATTTGTTGTACTTCACTACTCATATATCCAGTATTATTTCTTTTCAGGGATATTCATTGTTGTAGAACTGGAGTATTATTTCTTTCTTTATTATTCATTGGAATAACTTGGAATAACTTTATACGCCTGCCTACCCTATACTCTAAGTGAAATTCTTCCATTATTCCATTCTTTATTATTCTCGCTGGAATATCCTCGTCTATACGTTTTATCTGGGACCGGTTCCGTCTTTTTATTATTCTGTTGGAACATCCCGCTTGCAAGCGTATTACGCCTAACTTTGGTTTCGTTATTTAGTATTACATTGGAATAACTTTTGCTATGCACAAGCACGCATGCATGGTGATTTCTTTTGTTATTCTATTCTTTATTATACTCAAATTGGTTAAAGTTTTGATTTCTATACTCCATGAAATTAGTGGAATATCTTTGATATTTAAGCTTCATCCAAGATCTTTTTTCATAGAAATATTCTTCCGAGCATTCTTGAATTTTACTCTACAAAGAAGTTTCATGTTGACAATTTGGACGTTATTAGTTCCTGAATAAATTAATTTTTGAACTTGTTTTATTGAATTCTTATATCATTGTCATCATCCTCATGTTTATATTTTTGAAAGTCATCCGTGGCCTGTAGTGCATAGATGGACTTGGTATGATTATGACCTGGGATTATGCGGCGTAATCATGACCGTAATGTTACAAATGATGAGGAAAAAAGTCCTTATTGGCCCGTAGTGCATTGATGGACAGTTTTTGGTATGATTATGGCTATGGATTCTCTTCGGCCAAGGGTGCAAAGATGAATTGTTTTATGGCATGATCAGGACCATTGATGAAAACATGATTATCTTTGTCCCATAGTGTAAAACCCCAACTTTTTAAATAAAGATGAATTTTCTATAAATATTATTTTTGAATTTTATGGAGTAAAAATTGATATAATGTTATAGTTGTGGGTAATATTTATAAATTTTGCAAAGTACGCAAATTGTTATATAATATTCGATTGGTGGGAATATTCATTTTAACAGGAATATTCGTGATAACCAAGACAATCATTGGTGGACCCCATTAATGTAATTATTGTCGGATTGAAAAACGACAAAAATACTTTATGAAAATAACGTGGAAGTTTTACTGTTAATCTGCTGAAACACCCGGTGTTAAAAAAGTACAATAATACGCGTGAGTTGCATAAAGAAAGACACCAGCGCATGATTGATTATTGATGCTTACGTGAGAAGTCACTCAGTTTTGTTCAATTATTGCTATAGTAATTGTTGTAAATTTTGCTTATTTTATGCACCCCTATTTATCCAATTTTCAAAATAATCGGTAGAAAATTTTTTATATAATAAAAGTGGGGCCACATGTGGGGCCCCCGTGTGGAAAATGAATTTGAAAAGGAGGCAACATCTCACGGGTAAGCTTTTGATAGTGTCAGGAGGGAGTTTTGTATAAAGGACATATATATATATATATATATATATATATATATAGACATGTGATAATATATATTATATAATTGGTATATTATATATATATATAGGATGATTAAAAGGTGGGGATTTTAGAGTATCATGAGTAATGTAATGACCTAAGTTTAAATATATATAAGATATAATTTATAATATATATTATATTTTATTTAAAAGTTTTTATTTTATTAGAATATTTTATTGCATAGTATCCTTTCCATTCTTCTATAAATAGAAGCTCATTCCTTCATTATTTCTTACGAATTCACTGAACTCTAGAAAGAGAAAATTATAGAGAAAAAGAAGAAAAGATTTCTGCTACTTAACTACTCTTATATTTCAGTTCTTCTTTAAACGGTAAGGGATATTAGTCTTTTGTATTCATGAAGAGAACTTCTGTTATTCCATTCCTTATTATTCTGTTGGAATAACTTGTATACGTGGAATACCTAATACTTGGTGACATTATTCTATTATTCTGTTGGAACATCCTGTCTGTGTGTTTTACACCGGACCTGGTTCCGTCTTTATTATTATTCTGTTGGAACATCCCGTTCATGTGTTTTTACACCTATTCTGGTTCCGCCTTTATTATTTTGTTGGAACATCCCGCTTGCAAAATTTGCACGACTCGTTCCATTATTTATTATTCTGTTGAATAAACTGTCTATCTGGTACCGCATGCATGGTGATTTCTTTTGTTATTCCATTCTTTATTATACTCAGGTTGGTTAAAGTTTTGACTTCTATACTCCATGAAATTAGTAGAATATCCTCGATATTTAAGGCTTCTTCCAAAGATCTTTTCATGGAAATATTCTTCTTATCATTCTTGAATTTTCTCTACAAAACAAAGATCATGTTGACAATTTGGACGTTAATAATTCCTGGATAAAATAATTCTTGAACTTGTTTTATTGAATTCTTATATCATTGTCATCATCCTCATGTTTATATTTTGTTGAAAGTCATCTGTGGCATGCGATGTATAGATGGACTTGGTATGATTATGACCGTGATTATTCTTGTAATCATGACCGTAATGTTACAAATGATGTGGTAAAAGTTCTCATTGACCAGTAGTGCATTTATGGATAGTTGTTGGCATGATCATGACCATTGATGAATACACAAATATCCTCGGCCCGTAGTGCATGGATTTTGTGGTCGTGACCCTAATGAATATCCTTGGTCAGTAGTGTGGGGGATGATGTGGATTATTTATTAAGTTGAGTCTCAAATGATAAAAGTGATGAAAACTTTTTAAATCATAAAAGATAGTAGATTCTATTCTCTACTTGACTCTTTTAATGGATTGCTTGATCCATTATAGCTTAAACTTGATGTTGTTATATTTTATCGCTTTAACATCATTGAAGGCTAACGATAATTTATTCGCATTATCTTAGTCATAATATTTCTTCTTGGGCTAGTTGAGCTCACCCTTTTTTTTTTCGTTCTCTTCGAAATGAGAACATAGCGAGGACTAGTCGGGAACGGAGTGATGGTCCGAAGGATAGCATTAGTAGTCCTCACTATTCGTGAAATAGTGTGTTAATAATTATAATGAGGACTCCTTTTGAAGTTTGTATAATCTCTAGTAGACAATAATTGTATTCAAACTCACATTTATGTTTTGTCGTATTGTACACTTACATACAGTATTAAGAAGTTGTATTTGAATTTTGTACCATGTATCCGGATGACCCAAGATGGGTGATGTATACCTAATTTTGGGGGCGTCACGGTTTATATCAAAGCTTAGGATATGATCCTGGCTAAGATGTGAGACTAGAACTAGGAGGGAGAGAGGGAATTCCTTCGCTAGTATAACCTACTTAAATTTATTTTGTATTTAAATTGGTTGGTCGAGTTTAGAGATATTATGTTACATGTCAATTAACCTTTGTTTTGTGGCGATGATCTCAAAAATGACATCCAAAAAATGTTGAGAATAGCAATGGAGCACAAGAGACCGCTGAAGTCTCCACATATCAATAATCGGGAGAATTTGCATCGTGAAGGCGACAATCCTCATGCAAACAACAACACTAACTAAAATGATGAATGATGGATTGTTCATAGGCTTTATGCAATTCATGCAACAAAGAAAGTGAGAGGCTCCTCGCCCAAAATGTAGGTGGAAACACTAGAAACTCTCAAGATCACACCGCTAAACATTCAAGGAGTTGGGACCACCGGAGTTTAAGGGAAAGCCAAAACCACTTTTAGGCGGAAGCATGGATAAAGAAGATCACCAAAATATTTGATGTCTTGGGATGCTCAGAGAGCAAAAGGTTCCTTTTCACGCTTTTATGTTACTTGGAGAGGCGACATCGGTGGGAATCGGTAAAATGTACTCAACCTGCCATACTGAAGATGTCTTGGGAGAAGTTCCAAGAGCTGTTCAACGACAAATACTTTCCCAAAAGTATTCGTCACATGAAGGAGGTGGAGTTTATCAAATTGGAGCAAAACAATATGACCGTGTCGCAATACGAGGCAAAATTTACGGAGTTATCCCGGTTTGCGTCCCACTTGGTGGATAATGAAGAGAGAATGGCGCGAATGTTTTTAAGAGGTTTGAAGCCGGAGATACGTCAACATCTTATTTCTCATAAACTGTGTTTGTATTCAGATGTTGTAAATAGGGCTCAGTTGGTGGAGCGCAATAACGAGTCAACGCAACCAAAAGAGAGCAGCTGGCAAAATGATAATACTAGTGAGAGCAGTCATCGAAGCGGTGACAACAAGCGTGGAGGGAATCAACAGGCCAGAAATGGTAACCACTTCAGTGGTAATCAGGGCCAAAACAATAAGAATGGACATTTCAAGAAGAGGAGATTCAACAATGATGGAAAGACGTCAGCACCAGCAACCGTTGTTAAGGAAGGAGAAAGACCACCTATCATATGCTTCAAATGCGGAGGGGAGGGACACATCAGTCCAAATTGCGCAATGTCGTCCAAAGCATGTTATAATTGTGGAAGAGAAGGTCACTTAGCCCGATTTTGTTCGCTCAGAAAGACAAATTCAAATAGGATGGAGGCACCAAAGGTCATCCCGGAAAAGTCAAAGTTGGTAAGGTGAGGATAGCGTTTGTTGTGACCTCTCGAAAAGAAAGGAACCCGAATGAGGTCATCACGGTAAGCTTATCATAAACTCTAGCGAAGTCTACACTTTATTTGATACCGGTTCTACCCATTCTTTTATTTCTCCTACTTGAGCTCAACGATTAAATTTGACTCGGGAAATTAGACTTTGACTTATCTGTGGAAACTCAGTTAGGAAAACCTTCATTACATCCACGGTTTATAAGTCTTGTTTAGGTTCAAGTTGGTACCCACACATTACACCGTCGATCTTATTGCATTAAAAATACTTGCATTTGATGTAATTCTTGGGATTGATTGGTTAACTACTCATCATGCAAAAATTAATTATTTTCGTAAGGTTGTTAGCTTTCATATTCCTAATCGACCTATTATGAGAATTCAAGCAACCAAACCATTAAAATCAATCACTGGTCATCTCAAGCCATAAAGCTATTCGTTTATTAAAAACCGGATGTCAAGCTTTCTTAGCTCATGTCACGATCTAAACAAAAATACGTTAGTTTTGAATAATATTTCTATTGTTAATGAATTTCCGACGTATTCCCCAAAGAACTTCCCCGGCTTACCCCCGAAGCGTGAAATTGAATTTTGTATCGACCTTGAACCCTAAGACAAAACCCATTTTCAAAGCCCCATATCGAATGGCTCTATTGAACTTCGTGAGTTAAAGACTCAACCGCAGAAATTGTTAGACATTGGCTTTATTCGTCCCTAGTACTTCTCCTCGGGGTGCTCTCTGCTTTATTCGTGAAGAAGAAAGATGGGAGTATGCGACTTTGTATTGATTATCGGGAGTTGAATCATGTCACCATCAAAAATAAAATACCCATTGCCACGTATTGATGACCTGTTTAACCAACAGTTGCGAGGAGCTAAATTCTTTTCAATGATTGATCTTCGTTCGGATATCACCAATTGAAGATTAGAACCGATGACATTCCAAAGACTTTTTAACTCTGGTGCGGGCATTATGAATTCCTAGTCATGTCCTTTGGATTGACTAATGCTCCGCCGCCTTCATGGATATGATGAACCGAGTATTCAAGGAATATTTGGATCACTTTGTTGTCGCCTTTATTGATGACATCCTTATTTATTCCAAAAGTCGTGAGGATCATGAGGAACACTTGAGGCTGATACTCCAAAAGCTTCGTGAATACAAGCTTTATGCCAAGTTGAAGAAATGCGAGTTCTGGCTTGAGGAAGTAGCATTCCTTGGGCACGTGGTATCAAGTCATGGAATATCTGTTGACCCAAAGAAAGATCGAAGCTATTCAAAGTAGGGAGCAACCTAAATCAATGATCAAGTACGTAGCTTTCTACTTAGTTGGTTATTATCGGAGATTCGTAGAAGGGTTTTCTCAAATCGCTACTCCACTAACTCAACTGACTCGAAAAGATATAAAGTTCGGTTGGAGTGAGGAATGTGAGAAGAGTTTTCAAGAACTCAAGAGGAGACTCATTTCAGCACCTGTTCTGACAATACCATCTAGTTCGGAGGGATTTGTCATCTACAGTGATGCTTCGAGCAAAGGGTTAGGATGTTTTCTCATGCAACATGGGAAAGTCATAGCCTATGCCTCACGACAAATCAAAGAATATGAGAGAAATTATCCTACTCATGACCTAGAGTTAGCAGCTGTTGTCTTCGCACTTAAAATTTAGAGGCATTACTTGTATGGGGAGAAAGTGGAGATCTTTACGGATCATAAAAGCCTAAAATATTTCTTCACTCAAAAGGAATTCAACATGCGACAACGACGTTGGCTTGAACTGTTGAAAGATTATGATCATACCATCCAATACCATCCTAGAAAAACGAACGTGGTAGCTGACGCATTGAGTAGAAGATCATATGCGGGTGCGAGTGCAATATTGTCAACGCAAAGGCCCATTTTGTATGACTTGCAAAGGATGGAGATAGAGATAAGGACTCCAGGGACCCACGTGATGATGGAGAATATCTGAGTAGAACCGACTTTAATTTATAAAATTAAAGCCGCTTTCGCAACTGAGATCCGGTTTATGCGTATGAAGAAGAAAGTACAAGAAGGTGCGATGCGATCTAAGCAAGAATCGATGAAGAAGGAATACTTCGAGTCAACTCCGCACTTTGTGTTCCTAACGACCACGATTTAAAGTATAAAATCATGATGGAGGCGCACAACACAATCGCTTGCAATCCATCTCGTGAGTACCAAAATGTATCATAATCTTCAACATACATTTTGGTGGGGCAATATATGAAGAGAGAGATAGCTACCGCTTTATCTCAAGGTGTCTAACGTGTCAACGAGTCAAGGAGGAGCATCAAGTACCTAAAGGTCCATCAGAACCACTTGAAATTCCGTAATGGAAGTGGGAGCACATTACCATGGATTTCATTACTGGTCTTCCCAAAGTTTCTCAAGGCATAGATGTGATTTGGGTCATTGTTGATAGATTGATCAAATCTGCTCATTTCTTACCAATACGAGAAACTTATACACTTGAACGCCTTGCTCAGTATGTACATAAACGAGGTTGTAAGATTGCATGGTATGCCAAAGATCCATAGTTTCGATCGAGACCCAAGATTCACTTCACGATTTTGGGTTAGTTTACAAAAAGCTATGGGCACAGATTTACGATTTAGCTCGGCATATCATCCTCGATTTGGATGGACAACCGAGAGACTATTCAAACTCTTGAAGATCTATTAAGTCTCTGTGTCCTTGATTTCAAGGGAAGTTGGGACAAGTTCTTACCATTGGTGGAGTTTTCCTACAACAACAGTTATCAAGCAAGTATTGGCATTGCTCCATTCGAGGCGTTGTATGGAAGAAAGTGTCGTTCTCCAGTATGTTGTGATGAGGTGGGTGAAGCAACGTTGTTGGGACCGGAGTTGGTACGTATGACTACGGAAAAGATTCAAACGTTCCGGCAACGTATAAAAACCTCACAAGATCGACAAAAGAGTTATGCTGATCTTCATCGAAAGGACGTGGAATTCGATATAGGAGATCATGTGTTGTTACGTGTTGCTCCATGGAAAGGAGTTACGAGATTTGAAAAGAGAGGAAAGCTTAATCCTCGATTCATCGGCCCATTTTTAATCCTTGATCGAGTAGGAACTGTGGCCTATAGACTCGCTTTACCGCCAAGTATGTCTCGTGTTCATAACGTTTTTCACATATCCATGTTACGTAAATATGTGGAAGACCCGAACCACATTATTGAGTTGGGACCGGACGAAATAACGGAAGATTTGACGTATGAAGAGGTTCCTGTTCAAATCTTGGATAAGAAGGAACATATTCTACGCACCAAGGTTATACCTCAAGTCAAAGTTTTGTGGAGAAACCACGATGTTGAGGAAATGACTTGGGAGTTAGAATCTGAAATGAAATCAAGGTATCCTTACCTCTTCGACATACCAGGTACGTACCCTAATTTCGAGGGCGAAATTTCATAAGAAGTAGAGATTGTAAAACCCCAACTTTTTAAATAAAGATGAATTTTCTATAAATATTATTTTTGAATTTTATGGAATAAAAATTGATATAATGTTATAGTTGTGGGTAATATTTATAAACTTTGCAAAGTACGCAAGTTGTTATATAATATTCGATTAGTCGGGGAATATTCATTTCAACAGGGAATATTTATACAACGGCACAATCATTGGTGGACCTCATTAATGTAATTATTATTTCGGATTGAGAAAACGACAAAAATACTTTATGAAAATAACGGCGGAAGTTTTACCGTTAACTGTTGAAACACCCGGTGTTAAAAGTACAGTAATACGCGTAGTTTCACAATAGCACACGGTATTGATTATTGATGCTTACGTAAGAAGTCACTCAGTTTTGTTCAATTATTGTTATAGTAATTGTTGTAAATTTTGCTTATTTAATGGACCTCTATTTATCCATTTTTCAAAATAATCGGTAGAAAATTTTTTATATAATAAAAGTGGGGCCACATGTGGGGCCCCCGTGTGGAAAATGAATTTGAAAAGGAGGCAACATCTCACGGGTAAGCTTTTGATAGTGTCAGGAGGGAGTTTTGTATAAAGGACATATATATATATATATATATCTAGACATGTGATAATATATATTATATAATTGGTATATTATATATATATGATGATTAAAAGGTGGGGATTTTATATCACGGAGTAATGACCGTGAAGTTTAAATATATATATAAGATATAATTTATAATATATATTATATTTTATTTAAAAGTTTTTATTTTATTAGAATATTTTATTACATAGTATCCTTTCCATTCTTCTATAAATAAAGCTCATTCCTAAATTATTTCTTACGAATTCACCAACTCTGAGAGATCCTTTCCAGAAATAAAGAAAAATTATTTCTTACAATTCACTTGAACTCTAGAGAGAAAAGAAAAAAGAAGAAAGATTTCTTACTTAACTACTCTTATATTTTAGTTCTTCTTTAACGGTAAGGGATATTAGTCTTTTGTATTCATGAAGAGAACTTCATTATTCCATTCCTTATTATTACTGTTGGAATAACTCAGTATACGTGGAATACCCTATACTTGGTGACATTCTTCTATTATTATTCATTGAACATCCATGCTCAAGTTTTTACACCTGACCGGTTCCGCCTTTTTTATTATTCTCATTGAACATCCTCATGCGTGTGTTTTACACCAACACTGGTTCCGCTTTTTATTATTATTTTGTTGGAACATCCTCGTCTCATGTGTTTTACACCTGACCGGTTCCGCTTTTTATTATTCTGTTGGAACATCCCGCTTTATAAATTTTGCACGACTTGGTTCCGTTATTATTATTCTGTTGAATAACTCGCTCATGCTGGCAATTACCGCATGCATGGTGATTTCTTTTGTTATTCCATTCTTTATTATACTCACTTGGTTAAAGTTTTGACTTCTATACTCCATGAAATTAGTAGAATATCCTTGACATTTGCGCTTCATCCAAAGATCTTTTCATGGAAATATTCTTCCGATCATTCTTGAATTTTACTCTACAAAAACAAAGATCATGTTTACAATTTGACGTTAATAGTTCTGGATAAATAATTTTGAACTTGTTTTATTGAATTCTTATATCATTGTCATCATCCTCATGTTTATATTTTGTTGAAAGTCATCCATGGCACATGTAGTGCATAGATAGACTTGGTATGATTATGACCAGGGATTATTCGGTGTAATCATGATCGTAATGTTACAAATGATGTGATAAAAGTTCTCATTAACCCGTAGTGCATTGATGGATAGTTGTTGGCATGATTATAACCATTGATGAATACACAAATATCCTTGGCCCGTAGTGCATGGAATTTGTGGTCGTGACCCTAATGAATATCCTTGGCCATAGTTCAGGGATGATGTGGATTATTTATTGTCGAGTCTCAAATGATAAAAGTGATGAAAAACTTTTTAAATCATAAAAGATAGTAGATTCTATTCTCTACTTGACTCTTTTAATGGATTGCTTGATCCGCAGCAGTTAAACTTGATGTTGTTATATTTTATCAGTTTAACACTGTTGAAGGCTAACGATAATTTATTCTGCATTATCTTAGTCATAATATTTCTTACTGGGCTAGTTGAGCTCACCCTTTTTTTTTGTCAACGTTTTCTTCGGAAATAAGAACATAGCGAGAGGACTAATCGAGAACGGAGTATTGATCATCAGAAGGATAGCATTAGTAGTCCTCACTATTCTGTGAAATAGTGTGTTAATAATTGTAATGAAGACTCCTTTTGAGTTTGTATAATCTCTAGTAGACAATAATTGTATTCAAACTAACAGCTATGTTTTGTCGTATTGTACACGACAGTTTTATTAGTAAGTTGTATTTGAATTTTGTACCATGTATCTGACGACCCAAGATGGGTGATGTATACCTAATTTTGGGGGCGTCACACGTAGTGCATGGATAATTCGTGGTCGTGATACTAAAGAATATCCTTGGCCTGTAGTGCAGGGATGATTTGATGATGTGGATTATTTATTAAGCTGAGTCTCAGCGATAAAAGTGATGAAAAACATTTTAAATCAAAGAAGATAGTAGATTTTATTCTCTACTTGACTCTTCTAATAGATTGCTTGTTCCGCTGCAGTTAAACTTGATGTTTGTTATATTGTATCGCTTTTAACAACATTGAAGGCTAACGATCAATTATTACGCATTATCTTAGTCATAATATTTCTTCTCGGGCTAGTTGAGCTCACCTTTTGCTTTCATTGTTCTCTTGTGAAATGAGAACGTGGCGAGGGACTAGTCGGGGAACAGAGTAATGGTCTTAGATGGTGCATTAGTAGTCCTCACTATTCTATGAAATAGTGTAATAATAAATGTAATGAGGACTCCATTGAGTTTGTATATTGTCTAGATGACAATATTTGTATTAAAACTCACAGCATATGTTTAGTCGTATTTTACACGACTGTTGTATAATTAAGTTGTATTTGAATTTTATACCATGTATTTGGCAACTCAAGATGGGTGTGGTATATCTATTTTGGGGGCGTCACAAGTGACCCATCAGATGGGACACAACCACTTCAAAGGGTACGAGATGCTTATGAAAAGGCATGGTATGACATCCTTTGGACAAAACGACATAGTTTAAGCCTTTTCAAAATGGGTGCGTCCGTTCAAACAAAAACAATGTAGTTTTTGGGCATCCGTTCGGATAGATAGTGCTTCTCAAACGACGCAGTATTAACACGTCCGTTCGGGCAGATGACGCTTCCCAAAACGACACAGTTTTGATTTAAATTTTGTCCAAAAAATATATACAATGACCTTAACCCAGGAGCCCAGCCGATCGGCGGCACATGTGAGTTTACTAAGCCTTAGCTAAGTCTTCTCCCTTCCACAAAAGTGGTGTGCCCCTTGGGGCCCAAACCAAATAGCAACTTTATTGTATATAAACCTATTAATAATTTAGTTCTTAACCAATGTGGGATTTAGTTTCCATAAATATTTACTATCATTTTCAAGGATGATATTTGGGATTTCATTACTCCATGGATTTGAGCTTCCATATACTTAATTTTAATCTATCCATGGAGTAAAACACATTGATATGTGGATTCATTTGAAATGAATAATGAAATCTATTTCAAATTAGGCTCAAATTCTAACAAAAACTAAATGAAAAGTATGGAAGATTTTGCAGCGATAGGTCTTTTTACGAATTTCATAATTTGTTTATTACTTTTTGGAATTAATAAGGAGCGTTTTATCATAGTTGTGTTATTTGAACGATCTAGACTATACTTGTTTAAATAAGGATTATATCTCTTAAGATTCATGCATAATCAGATGATTATAATTGTACCAGTTTAAAGAAAGATTGAGATCACATACTTTCAGTAAAACAGAATGGACATGAAGTAAAAAGATGAGATCCAACCTAGAACACAGGACTATCGATTAGATCGGTCAAGCACGAAACCCGATTGTTCTGTTTGTTAAAAGCACGTTCAAATTTAATTTGGGAGTGAGCCGAACCGAGTTTGGACAAAAATTCAGGCCCAAAATAAAATTTGGGTCAAATCTTATCAAGAGGTCGGTCAACCGATTATAGGCCCGACTGAATTATAACACTACAAGAAAACCGGCTAATTCCGACGGATGTAACCTCGAAGGATTGAA
The DNA here is from genome assembly GCA_020205615.1 of Panax quinquefolius. Classification (NCBI taxonomy): domain Eukaryota; kingdom Viridiplantae; phylum Streptophyta; class Magnoliopsida; order Apiales; family Araliaceae; genus Panax; species Panax quinquefolius. The sequence continues at coordinate 129,539,227 of CM035172.1, read as the reverse complement.
TTCCATCGTACATCACATACTTTCGACAGAATAATCCGTCGAATATAATTCCCTCGAAAATATGATAAGCACGACGGAAGTCCGTCGGAAGTATAAGGCCCTCAATGGCGCCAAGTTTCTCGCCAGCGCGAAAACTAATTTCGACGAAATTATCGTTATATCCGAGGAAATGCCCGTCTAGGATAAGTTAATTCCGAGGGACTTAAGTCCGATGGCTATTCCATCGGAATTCATTAATAAAATCGTAAAAAAAATCAGATCAGCCCCAGACGCCCATTTCTTTTATTTTTTTCCATCTCTCGACTCTCAGTCTCTCCATTTCTTGAATGTTCGTCTCCAGCTCTCCATCTCTCGATCTCGATCTCTCCATCTCTCCATCTCTCCATCGACTTTGCAAAGCTTCCTCCCGTTTCTTTCGTTCGTGCGCCTTTCGTCCTCAATTTTTTGGCCGTTGCTCGTGGTGGCGGTGGTGGTTTGGTAAAGCTAGTGGCGGCGCTGTGGTGGTTTGGGAAAGCTCGTGGTGCCGCCGTTTTCTCCTCCTCCTCTACCATTATCAGCTAGCTTACCGGCTTTAAGTGTAAGACCCAAACTTATTATTAATGAAATTTAATTTTCTCTATTTATTATTTTGAAATAGTAAGGGTTGATTTGATTAATGTGAATAGTTATGGGTAAAATACGCAAATATTTCAAAATAAGCAAGTGGTTATAAAATATTCATTGTTGTCGGGGAATATTCGTTTGGTCATGGAATATTCTTTGCATTGTCGGGGAATATTCGTACGACGGTGCAAAGATTTTAGGGCCCCATAACTGAAAAGCGATTGGATGAAGAAAACGACAAATATAAGTGGTTTAAAAATAACGGCGTAGTTATTCATGCAATTAATACCGTTAAAATACTCTTGGTGGTTAAAACACAAGAAGATTACCAGATTTGTAACACCCCTTTCCAAAATAGAAGAGAGGTTACTCAAAACATAACAACACCGATGAATTTAATAACAAGGCTCAAAGCAATAAAAGATTAGTCTTAATAACCGATAAATACCACAAGTCAACCATAATAATTCTCAAATTGTCTCAACCATGTGCTAAAAATAATTATTACAATTCCAAGTGAACTAACACATCAAGTCTAAATGTAATATTTCTAAATCATTGGAATGAATGGAGCTCTCATCACACTTGCCCTTGATTCCCCTGATTACCTGCCGGAAGAAAAACACAGCATGAGCCAAATGCCCAAAGACGGATATAGAATACAAATAATGAACCGAAATAACTAATTCAATTAAATGAAATGAAACGAAACGAACTAAACTAACACAATGAAATAGTAAAAATGAATCAAATGGTTGAGTGTTATTTCATACCAAGCTCGAACAAAATAGAATATACCTTGCCACACGTGCAAGTCAAATAATGCAACACAGTAAATCACATAATGCCACACAGTAAGTCACACACATTGGACCGCGAATCCAATGATGTAAAATCGGAAGGCGTGTTTGGCACAAACATCACCAATCCGCATAATGTAATGTAATGTAAAACTAAGGTCGACCCATACGCCTCCCACAACAAAACACCAAATGGCCAACTCCTCTAGGAGCACAAAATCGGAGACGCCAGGACTAATCACACCGCCACTTGGGAAGGTGTCATGCCTCGGTGCCAAGAGGACATGCACAGTGGTACCCCAATTGGTTATAGCTCGTATACCCTATGGTATTCTAACAAAAATATAATGTCACAACACATGCGATAAAATATCAACATAAAGGGGTTCTAACGTTACATGTTAAATCGAACGAATCATCAACACACGTCTCTAAAATAATAACATGTACATCACTATGAATATCAAAATAAAATTTAGACATGATGCCCTAATCTAAAGAATACAAATATGAATTCTAATATAACTCCAAAATAAATTTATCACAATAAATTGAAAAGGGACAATTATGAGAGATAATACTAAATTTCAAAACGAATAACGAAACGAACAAATCAAAAATAAAAGAGTTTCGCTGAAAGAGTACGAAATCCGTACCTGAATATAATAGCAAAATAATTCACCAAACCCAAATATCACACTGCTAGATCTCCTCAATCCGATCTATATAATTACCAAATTAAAACAATACTATTAATTAAATTACAAACTTATTAACTTTATTCTTTTTTTTATTTTATTTTATTTTATAAATTTAATACTTTTAATATAGAAGGCATATTATATACATTATGTAATCAAAAGATACAATGACTGTAGTGTAAATCAATACCATAATATTATAACACTATTATACTAATTTCTCATTCTATGTTTAGCATCCGTATGCAAAAGTATTCTCATTTACCAATAGTTATATATATAAAACTAACACTCGTAACCTTCCTTTGTATTATCTAATTACATGTTATCATCATTTATTAAAATATTATATTACCATATTAATGCTACCACTAAGCTACCGATAAATCATGAAAATTTGAATACGATATATATCAAGATCAATGCTTCATTCAATCGTTTTATATATATTTGGAAAAAATTAAAATTTATTCAACAATAAAAGATGTCGAATCCGAATTAATTCTATTTTGTTTAGAATTATATTATTATTAAAAAAAATCAATTATGACATTACACAACCGCATTAATTGTTTTACATGAGCGAAATCGGATAATATAAATTAATAAATGATGTTAAACTAATCCTCATAAATATATAAATATAATAACATACCTATTGACATACAATGAACCTTGATACTAATTGGCACGACATTGAATTTGGACCAACTATTCCATCAAAGAGGGAATCATATTTACGCATAATTGGTGATCATAATCAACATGTAAGCCAGGTTGAGCTATCTCTAAGCCACTTGGTAGCAAATCCAAGGTCAACAAGAAAGAGTTTAATTTTATTTTTTTTTTACAAATACGACAAGTATCTCCTTCACTTCGTGATACATATAGTAAAGTAATTAGGTTTTACTTATTTATTCACTAAAAAATAGATTTTATTAATTAATATATTTATAAACTCTCCAAATTTTAATAGGATTTAAAATTACACAATTATAAATTTGACCCACTTAATTTAAAGCCCAATTTTACCTATTTAATTTACCCATCACTTATTATTATATTAGCCCACAAAATTAAATGATTATTTTGACCCAAAAATAAATGACATCCAAAATATGTTTTAAAATAAGGTAATTTTATTATTTAATATTATTATTATTTTTCGGGTATTACAAGATTGCACCAATTATTGATTCTTACGTAAGAAGGCACTACTTAATAATGGTTACGATAATTCTTTATTCGATATTTTATTGATTTAATAATTGTTGCGTTGATATTTTATATTCATTGTTTTTGATAATTGTCATTACACAAGATTTTTCATTATCTATGCAATAATTCATATTATCTGAATAATATTATTAGATAACATTATTGGCAATGTCTAGAAAGTTCTATCTAAGAAGAGGTTTGGTCACCTAATTACGGCCTTGAGTAGGAGAAATTCTTATTGAAAGCCCCTCTTTCCTGAGGAACCCGCCTGGTTGTCAATATTGTGATTCTCGTAATATTATTTGTGAATAATTAATTATTGATTCATATGATGAGAAAATATTGATTTTATGTAGATATAGATGGAGAAAATTTTAATGAGACAATTGTTGAAAATTGAAATTTTATCTTTTTCCGATAAGATAATTCATTTAAATGTATTATTATATTTTAATAATATAATAATGGTGATATTTTACAACGAATGTGGGATATATGAGTATATCGAGGAGGAAGAATATTTTTGTTGCAATAAATGTTTAAAACATGTTAAACATGTCGGTGGACCCCATTTATTGATCGAAATTTGATTATAGCTTTAAAATCGCCTGCTTTGTGAATTTCGGTCAATTTACATTTGGAATTTGGAAAAACTTTCTTCTGCAAAGTTGTAGAGAATTGAATTTCCTATAAAAAGTCGCGTGATTCAAATTTTCTGATAAAAGGGCTATTTATTGTGAATTATTGAAGTTTCGAAGCTCCGAAATAATTGATTTTTGGAAGTTTTAATTATTATTTTAAAGAAAAACGTTTTTTTTGCATTTAAGTGGGCTAACATGTGATATTAATTGCTGAAATCAAATCTTCAAAGGTGGGCTAAGGAAATTTATAATATATATTAATATTTTATTAAATTTTCTGCTTTGGTGTTCTAAACATTTTCCTATAAATAGGGTGCTTAAGTTAGAATTGAAAATCACACCAGAAACTGAAGTTTTCTCTCTCTATATTATCGAGCGTATTCTTGTGAGTATATTGAGTATACTTTGAGTATTGTTAGACGGTGCAAGTTCCTTCAAAGACTATACCCTATTCCAAATTAGAAGTACTAATCTTTCGAGGTAAGGGATATTATTTTTTTCAGTAATGATATTATTTCTTCAATATCATTATGTTGAAATATTGATCTGAAGTTTTTATCAAATTTGGAACTTTTGGTGTGAGAGTTACTATTCACGGATCTGGCACTATTCACGTATCGATACTTATTCACGAATCAATACGGCCTTATTCATCGAAAAATGAAAAATTTTCTTTTAAGTCCAAAATATCTATTCGGATACTAGCTTTGATTGTATCCATGTTTTGATCATTCTTGAATTTTACACCACTGTGATTATTTTTGAGGTATTTTTGACGTGGATTAAATAAAAGTACTGAATCCTTAATCCTTAATCCTTGTCATTTTGTTTCACTGGATTCGTTTCTTTAAAAATATTTTTCATCATCTTCAGTCTTAAATGATGATATTATGGAATATCTTTGGCCTGTAGTGCAAAGATGAATGATTTCTGAAGAATATCTTTGGCCCGTAGTGCAAAGATGAACAGGTGTTTAGATGAAAATGACCAACCGATGAATATCTTTGGCCTGTAGTGCAAAGATGAATATTTGATTCCAGATATATATTGATTGATGTTACAGGGATAAAAGATAGACGATGAACTTTTAAATTCATACATAGAAGATAGTAGTTTGCATTCTCTACTTAACTCTTCTAATGAATTATTATTTCCGCTGCAAATATTGATTTAAAATTTGTTGTCTATTGTATTCTATTAGATTTTTCCCTGTTGAAGACTAACGATAATTTGTTGTATATTATCTTAGTCATAATATTCTTTACTGGGCTAGTTGAGCTCACCCTTTTCCTTTTTGTTCCATTTTTCTTCTCAGGAGGCGAGAATATATAGCGATACAAAGTCGGGGTATGGAATGAAAGTTCTAGAGAGAGTTGTTTAGTAGTCCTCACCATTTTTGTAAAATAATGTATCAATAAATGTGATGAGGATTTATTTGAGTATATATATTGTCTAGAAGATAATATTTGTATTCAAACTCACAGCTTTCTTGTTGTAATAATAAAGTTGTAGTTGTTTACATACCATGTATTGACAACTCGGAATGGGTGATGTATACCTATTTTGGGGGCGTCACACTTAGTATCGAGCTTAGGATATGATCTCTGGCGGAGATCGGGGAATAGAATTAGGAGGGAGAGACGAGTAAATCCTTCGCTAGTGTGTCCTACCTAAGCTTATTTGTTAGTTGGTCGATATATAAGGATATTATATGATATATTGATTTCCTTAATTAACCCTTGTTTTATGGCGATTTTGAGAATGTCGGTGAGAATATTAACAATAGAAATGAGGACCGTGGAGACGCATGTACTCACTAACGAGGAGAACGTGCAACAGTGGCAATGTTCCTCCCGTGAACAACACCACCGAGCGAGATGATGAACGAGGGATGTTTAGAAGCTTTTTGCGATTCATGCAAAATCGAGACGAGGAGACTTCGTGTTCAAAATATCTGAGAGAGAAATGATAGCAATTCACGGGTTGTCACCTGACCAGGCGATTCAAAGAGTTGGGACCACCAGAATTTAAGGAAAGCGGATCCGATCATGGGCGGAAACATGGGTCAAGCAAATTACCAAGATATTCGATGTCTTGGGATGCACGGAGGAAACGAAGGTTCCATTCGCCACCTTTATGTTCGTGGTGGTGAGGAAGACTACTTGGTGGGAGTCTGCGTGAAGCGTACCCATCCAAACTTTCGGCATGTCTTGGGAGACGTTTGAAACTATTTAATGACAAATACTTTCACGAAAGTGTTAAATCGTATGAAGGAAGTGGAGTTCATCGATTAGAACAAAACAACATGACGGTGTCTCAAAGATGCGAGGCAAAGTTTGCGAGTTATCCAGTTTGCACCTCATTTGGTGGAGAATGAGGAACGTATGATGCGTGGATGTTTACGAGAGGTTTGAAACCCTAAGATACGACAATATCTCATTTCGCATAAATTTTTCTCTATTCGGATGTTGTTATGTGGGCTCAATTGTTAGAGCGAGATAACGAGTATGTTCAACCAAGGACCATAACCGAGGATCGTACCGGAGATAACGATCAATGAATAATGATAACCAAAGGAGAAAAGAAACAGACGGACAAAATGGTAACCACTCTGGTGGTAATCATGGCCATGAAAATAGAAGAAAGCGAGTCGGGGAGATTTTAAAAGAGGAGATTTAACAACGACCATGTGAAGATGACATTACAAAGAACAAGCGGTTTCTAAGGGAGGAAGCGACCACCCATTCGTATATTCTAAAATGCGGGAAAAGAGGACATATCGGTCCAAACCGCCCTAACAGTTCAAGGTATGCTATAATTGTGGAAAGGAAGGACATATCGCTCGAGATTATGCAGTAGCGAAACCTAGTTCAATGAGGACGGTGACTCAAAAAGATCGTCCCGAAAAAAGTCAAAGTCAACGGTTCCGGAAGAAGCGTTTGTTGTATTGGTCAAAATGCGAGGAACCCAAATGAGGTGATCACGGGTAAGCTATTTATAAATTCTTGCGAAGTTTATACCTTACTTGATCTGGGGTGCTACCCATTCATTTATCTCTCCTGCATGTGCTCAATGTTTAAACTTGACTCGGAAGAAATTAGACTTTGACCTATCTGTGGAAACTCAGTTAGGAGAAACTTTCATCACATCCACTTGTTATAAATCTTGTTTGATTCAAGTTGGCACCATCACCTTACCTCGTTGACCTTATCTCTTTAAAGATACTTGCTTTTGATGTGATTTTATGGATTGATTGGTTAACTACTCATCATGCCAAAATTGATTGTTTTAATAAGGTTGTTAGTTTTATATTCCAAACCAACTTTGTTATGCAATTCAAGCAACTAAACCATTAAAATCAATCATTGTCATATCTAATCAAAAAGCTATTCGTTTATTGAAAAACGGATGTCAAGCTTTCTTAGCCCATGTTATGGATTTGAATAAAGACACGTCAAATTTGAATAATATTCCTGTTGTTATTGACTTTCTGACGATTTTCTTCGAAGAACTTCCGGTCTACCCCCGAACGTGAAGTTGAATTCTTTATTGATCTTGAACTTTGGTACAAAGCCCATTTCTAAAACCCCATATCAAATGGCTCCTATTGAACTTCAGAGTTAAAGGTCCAACTACGAGAATTGTTGGACATCGATTTCATTCGTCCTAGTACATCTCCTTGGGGTGCTCTGTTTTTTATTCAGTAAAGAAGAAAGACGGAGTATGCGACTTTAATATTGACTATTGGGAATTGAACCATGTTACCATCAAGAATAGGTATCCTCTACCTCGTATTGATGACTTGTTTGACCCGATTGCAAAGGGCACAATTCTTTTTAAAAATCGATCTTAGCTACGGATATCATCACCAAGATTAGAATCGAGGATATTCCAAAGACCGCCTTTAGAACTCGATGCGGGCATTATGAATTCTTAGTCATGTCTTTCGATTGACTAATGCTCCTGCGGCTTTCATGGATATGATGAATCGAGTATTCAAGGAATATTTGGATCGGTTTGTTGTTGTCTTTATTAATGACATCCTCATATATTCCAAAAGTCGTGAAGATCATGAGCACCATTTGAAGTCGGTAATCGCAAAGGCTTCGTGAAAACAAACTATATGCCAAATTGAAGAAATGCGAGTTACGGCTTGAGGAAGTAGCATTTCTTGGGCACGTGGTGTCAAAACATGGAGTATCAAGTGGACCCGTGAAGATTGAAGCAATACAAAGTTAGGGAGCAACCAAAAGTCGGTGGCCAAATCACACGAACTTTTACGGGTCTAGTTGGTTATTATCGGAGATTCGTGGAAGGGTTTTCTTGAATCGCTACTCCATTAACCCAAATTTAACTCGGAAGGATACAAAATTGCTTGGAGCGAAGAATGCGAGAAGAGTTTCCAAGAGCTTAAGAGGAGACTTATTTAAGACTTGTTCTAACAATACCATCCGGTTCGGATGGATTTGTTATCTCTGATGATGCTTGAGCAAAGGGTTAGGATGTGTTCTCATGCAACGTGGGAAAGTCATAGCCTATGCCTCGCGACAACTTAAAAGAGTATGAGAGGAATTATCCTACTCATGATCTAGAGTTAGCGGCCCATCGTTTTCATGCTAAAGATATGGAGGCACTATCTATATGGGGAGAAAGTGGAGATATATTCGGACCATAAAAGCCTTAAATATTTCTTCACTCAAAAAGAACTCAACATCTTGGCGGACGACGTTGGCTCGAGCTATTGAAGAGACTACGACCACACTATTCAATACCATCCTGGAAAAGCGAACGTGGTAGTGGTAGCGGCGTTGTTGAGTAGAAGATCATATCGGGGAATGAGTGCGATGATGTCAAGTATCGCGATAGAGCCAACTTTAATAGAAAAAGTTAAGGTTGCTCAAGCCACCAGGCAGGGGAGTGATGCGTATGAAGAAGAAAGTACAAGAAGGAGCTATTCCTAAGCGAGAATTGATGAAGAAGGAATACTTGAGTCCACTCCGGACTTTGTGTCCCTAACGACTACGATTTGAAGTACAAGATTATGATGGAGGCACAATACACCCATTTGCAATCCATCCTGGAAGTACTAAAATGTATCGTGATCTTGACATACATTTTGGTGGAACAATATGAAGAGAGAGATTGCAAAGTTTATCTCAATGTGTTTAACTTGTCAACGCGTAAAGGCGAGCATCTAGTACCTAAGGGTCCGTTGCAACCACTTGAGATTCCGAAATGGAAGTGGGAACACATTACCATGGATTTCGTTCACGGGTCTTCCTACGGTTTCTCAAGGCATCAATGTTATTTGGGTTATTGTTGATAGATTAACCAAGTTCCGCTTCATTTCTTGCCGATCGGAGACTTATTCCCTTGAGCGTCTTGCTAGTATGTCGTGAATGAGATTGTGAGGTTGCATGGCATGCCAAGATCCATAGTTTGGATCGTGACCCAAGATTCACTTCAAGATTTTGGGTTAGCTTGCAAAAAGCTATGGGCACGGATTTGCGATTTAGTTCGGCATACCATCCCCAAACGGACGGACAATCAGAGAGGACTATTCAAACTCTTGAAGATCTATTAAGACTTTGTGTCCTAGACTTCAAGGGCAGTTGGGATAAGTATTTACCATTGGTGGAATTCTCCTACAACAACAGTTATCAGGCAAGTATAGGTGTGGCTCCATTTGAAGCATTATATGGACGAAAGTGTCGCTCTCCAATATGTTGGGATGAGGTGGGTGAAGCAACATTGTTGGGACCCGAAAGTTAGTACGTGATGACTCTACCAAAAAGATCCAAATGATTCGACAACGTATACAAAGCGGCACAAGATCGACAAAAGAGTTATCGCGGATCTTCATCGAAAGGACGTGGGAATTTAGTATAGGGGCACATGTATTGTTGCGAGTTGCTCCATTGAAGGGAGTTATAAGATTTGGGAAGAGAGGAAAGCTCAATCCACAATTTATTGGTCCATTTCAAATTCTAGACCGAGTAGGAAATGTAGCCTATAGACTCGTGTTACCTCGAAAGTATGTCTCGTGTTCATAATGTATTTCACATATCATGCTTAAGTAAATATGTGAAAGACCCGAACCACGTTATAGAGTTAGAACCGGACGAGATAGTAGAAGACTTAACGTGTGAGGAGGTACATTAAGATCTTGGATAGGAAGGAGCATGTCCTACGCGAAAGGTTATACCACACAGTTAAAGTTTTGTGGAGGAATCATGCTATAGAGGAAATGACACAGGGAATTGGAAACGGAAATGAAAGCGAGGTATCCTCACCTTTTCAAAACACACAGTGTCGTCGTCGATTTCGAGGACGAAATTTCATAAGGAGGGAGGTTGTAAGACCCCAACTTATTATTAATGAAATTTAATTTTCTCTATTTATTATTTTGAAATAATAAGGGTTGATTTGATTAATGTGAATAGTTATGGGTAAAATACGCAAATATTTCAAAATAAGCAAGTGGTTATAAAATATTCATTGTTGTTAAGGGAATATTCGTTTGGTCAATGGAATATTCGGGGAATATTCGTATATTAACAAGCAGCGACCGTGTGTGGGGCCCCATAACTTGAGCGATTGGATGAAGAAAACGACAAATATAAGTGGTTTAAAAATAACGGCGTAGTTGTTATCGTTATCTTTGTTAAAATACTACGTGGTTAAAACACGATAGCATACCAGTATTGCACCAATTATTGATTCTTACGTGAAGAAGGCACTACTTAATAATGGTTACGGTAATTCTTTGTTCGAATTATTTTATTGATTTAATAATTGTTGCGTTGATATTTTATATTGCTATTGTTTGATAATTGTCATTACACAAAGTATTTTTCATTATCGATGCAATAATTCATATTATCTGAATAATATTATTAGAAAACATTATTGGCAATGTCTAGAAAGTTACGCCTAAGGAGAGGTTTGGTCACCTAATTGCGGCGCCAAGAAGGAGAAATTCTTATTGGAAAGCCCCTCTTCCTGGAACCGCACTGGTTGTCGATATTGTGATTCTGTAATATTATTTGTGAATAATTAATTATTGATTCATATGATGAGGAAAATATTGATTTTATGTGGATATAGATGGAGAAAAATTTAATGTGACAATTGTTGAAAATTGAAATTTTATCTTTTTCTCGATAAGATAATTCATTTAAATGTATTATTATATTTTAATAATATAATAATGGTGATATTTTTACAACGAATGTGGGATATATGAGTATCTGAGGAGGAAGAGTATTTTTGTTGCAATAAATATTTAAAACATGTTAAACATGTCGGTGGACCCCATTTATTGGTGAAATTTGATTATAAACTTTATAAAATCGCTTGGTTTGTGGATTTTGGTCAATTTACATTTTGGAATATGGAAAAACTTTCTTACGCAAAGTTGTAGAAATTGAATTTCCTATAAAAATTAATATGATTCAAATTTTTACGATAAAAGGGCTATTTATTGTGAATTATTGAAGTTCAAGTTCAAAATAATTGATTTTTGGAAGTTTTAATTATTATTTTAAAGAAAAACGTTTTTGCATTTAAGTGGGCTAACATGTGATATTAATTGCTGAAATCAGATCTTCAAAGGTGGGCTAAGGAAATTTATAATATATATTAATATTTTATTAAATTTTCTACTTTGTTTCTAAACATTTTCCTATAAATAGGGTGCTTAGGTTAGAATTGAAAATCACACGAAAATCAAGTTTTCTCTCTCTATATTATCGATCAGCGTATTCTTGTGAGTATATTGAGTATACTTTGAGTATTGTTAGATGGTGCAAGTTCCTTCAAAGACTATATACGGTATTCCAAATAGAAGTACTAATCTTTCGAGGTAAGGATATTATTTTTTTCATTATGATATTATTTCTTCAATATCATTATGTTGAAATATTGATCTGAAGTTTTTATCAAATTTGGAACTTTTGGTGTCGAGTTACTATTCACGATACTAAAGACTTTATTCACGTATCTGACACTTATTCACGAATCGGCACTATTCATCGAAAAATGAAAAATTTTCTTTTCGTCCAAATATCTATTACGGATACTAGCTTTGATTGTATCCATGTTTTGATCATTCTTGAATTTTACACCACCGTGATTATTTTTGAGGTATTTTTGGGCGTGGATAAAATAAAGTACGAATCCTTAATCCTTAATCCTTGTCATTTTGTTTCACCGGATTCGTTTCTTTAAAAATATTTTCATCATCTTGATCTTAAATGATGATATTATGGAATATCTTTGGCTCATAGTGCAAAAGATGAATGATTTCTCAAGAATATCTTTGGCCCGTAGTGCAAAGATGAACAGTGTTTAGATGAACATGACCAATCGATGAATATCTTTGGCTCAGAGTGCAAAGATGAATATTTGATTCGGATATATATTGATTGATGTTACGGGGATAAAAGATGAGCGATGAACTTTTAAATTCATACATAGAAGATAGTAGTTTGCATTCTCTACTTAACTCTTCTAATGAATTATTATTTCATTAGCGAATATTGATTTAAAATTTGTTGTCTATTGTATTCTATTAGATTTTTCCCTGTTGAAGACTAACGATAATTTGTTGTATATTATCTTAGTCATAATATTCTTTACTGGGCTAGTTGAGCTCACCCTTTTCCTTTTTGTTCCATTTTTCTTCTCGGGAGGCGAGAATATAAGCGAGCAGTGAAGTCTGGGTATGGAATGAAAGTTCTAGAGAGAGTTGTTTAGTAGTCCTCACCATTTTTGTAAAATAATGTATCAATAAATGTGATGAGAATTTATTTGAGTATATATATTGTCTAGAAGATAATATTTGTATTCAAACTCATAGTTTTACTGTTGTAATAATAAAGTTGTAGTTGTTTCTGTACCATGTATTGACAACTCGGAATGGGTGATGTATACCTATTTTGGGGGCGTCACACCCAGACTGCAGCATATATTCATGGCGTCGCACACTGACAGAGCATATGAGTTGGCACAAAAGAAGGGACGTTGTGCCCGGTCAATTGACTCACCCTGCAGATGGAGATGAATGGAAGAAATTTGATGAACATTTTCCAGAATTTGCTAATGAAGTTAGGAATGTCAGGCTTGGCATGACTACGGATGGCTTTTGTCCATTTAATAACTTTAGGTTGCCCTACTATGTTTGGCCAGTGATCATGGTAGCTTACAATCTTCCACCTTCAATGTGCATAAAGGACTCGTATATGTTCTTGACTTTACTCATACCGGGGGATAAAAGTCCTACTAAAGACATAAATGTCTACCTCAGACTGTTAGTTGATGAACTTAAGATGTTGTGGAAGACGGGGGTTTAGACTTATGATAAATCGGTTAATCAGAATTTTGTGATGAAGGCTGTCAGCCTTTATATCTCTGTACTTTTTAATGAATAAAATCAAATTTCCTTTATTTATTATTGTGAATAATAAGGTATTAATTTGATATAATAACTTTGGTTATGGGTGAAATGTGAAAATTTTGCAAAATAAGCAAGTGGTTATAAAATATTCATTTTGTCGGTGGAATATTCTTTACGTGGGGAATATTAAATGCGGCGGAGCATGTGACCAATTATGGGCCCATAACGGATAGCGATCGAATGAAAAAAATGACAAAATTGAATAATAACTTTGGCGTGGTTATTCTGATTAAACAACTTTGTTGGAATACCCGGTGGTTAAAGTAAAATAATGTCTGGCGTTGTTGCCGCGATGGCATCTGGTATTGCAGCAGTATTGTTGAATTATTGATCCTTACGTGAAAGGCACTACTCGATAATTGTCACGATGAATTCTTGTTCAATATTTTATTTTATTGATTCAATAATTCTTTGCATTGATATTTTATATTATTGTTGTTTCAATTATAAATCATTTGCACGATATCTCCTTTATCGGATCGATAATTGATTATTTGGAATAATATTATTAGATAACATTATTGGCGATGTCTAGAAAGTTACATCGAGGAGAGGTTTGGTCACCTAATTGCGCGCCCGATGAGGAGAAATCCTTATTGGAAAGCCCCTCTTTCACAGGAGCGACTGGTTGTCATAAATGTGATTACATAATATTATTTGTGAATAATTAATCATTGATTCATATGATAAGGAAATATTTATTTTATGTGGATATAAATGATGGATTTATTTATGTGGTTATAAATGAAGGAATTAATGTTGAGGTGTTTTATAGTATTTTGTCGGATTGGAGGTATTAAAAATCAAACCGGTGTTTTTGAGATATATTGCGGGAGTTATAATTTTTAATCCGATAGTTGGATCGTTGTAATTTTTGGATATGTTATACATATATAAGTTGAGTATATGTCCACAAATTTTGAGCCGATTAAAAATGAGCGTATGATTTGTTATGAATTTTAAGAGGTGGTGATTAGAAAATCGGGTTATAAATCATTTTGGTGGAAAATTCTAGAATTGGTGGGCCCCACTCTTGGTTGGTGAAGAAATGTCTTTGAGATTTTTATTCAAATGTGGTGGGTGGGAATAGTAGCGAGTAAAAGCCATCGGAGTTGCGAGAGTTAAATGCCTTGACGTCTTAACATTTTCTATAAATAGAGGGGCTAAGTTAGAATTGAAAATCACACGAAAAACAAGTTTTCTCTCTTTCTCTCTCTAGATTATTGAGTGTATTTTGTGAGTATTTAGATACTTTGTGAGTTTACATTAATCGATGCAAGTTTCCTTGACCTTATCTGGATATTAGATCGAAAAATCTTGATATTTTGAGGTAAGGGATATTATCTTCTTCTTAAATGATATTTTCTTCAATATCATTATCTTAGAAATATTGGTATGAACTTTTTATCAAATTTGGAACTTTTTGTGTCGGGTTTCTATTCACATTATATCCTTATTCACGTATCGACCTTATTCACGAATCTGACACTATTCATAAAAAATGAAATTTTCTTCTTTTTGTCCAAGTTGTCTATTATGGTTCTTATCTTTGATTGTATCCATGTTTTGATCATTATTTTTGAATTACCTTCAAAATTGGTTATTTGAATATTATTGAACTTGGATAAACTGTATGTCTGAATCCTTAATATTTGATCTTTTATCTCCTTTGGATTCGTTTTCTTTAAAATATTTTTCATCATCCTCGGTCCTAAATGATGATACTGAATGAATATCTTTGGCACATTAGTGCAAAGATGAATGATTACCTAATGAATATCTTTGGCGTAGTGCAAAGATGAGCAGTGTTGAGATGAACATGACCAATTGGTGATCTGAATGAATATCTTTGGCACATGTAGTGCAAAGATGAATATTTGATTCAAGATGTATATTGATTGATGTTACGAGGATAAAATATTGATGATGGACTTTTAAATCTTAGAAGATAGTAGAATTCTTTCTCTACTTGACTCTTCAATGGATTGTTGTTTCATTGCGATTGTTGATCTAAAACTTGTTGTCTATTATATTTTATCAGTTATTCCTGTTGAAGACTAATGATAATTTGTTGTATATTATCTTAGTCGTAATATTCTTTCTTTGGCTAGTTGAGCTCACCCTTTTGTTCCATTTTTTCTTCTCTTCGGGGAGGTGAGAACATAGCGAGGAACTAGTCGAGTGCGGAGTGATGGTTCTAGAAAGTTGTTTTAGCGATCCTCACTATTTTTAAAATAGTGTATCAATAATTATAATGAGGACTCCTTTTGAGTTTTTATACTCTCTATTTGTATTTAAACTCACAGTTTAATGAAGTTGTATTTGTTTACATACCATGTATTTGGCGACTCGAGAATGGGTGATGTATACCTATTTTGGGGGCGTCATGATTGGTATCAAAAGCTTAGGGATATGATCCTGGGTGAGATGTGAGACAAAGAACTAGGAGGGAGAGCAGAAATTCCTTACGCTAGTATGACTGACTAAGTTTATTTGGTATTTATTTGGTCGGTCGAGAGTATAGGGATAATATGTTGCATGACTATTAACCCTTGTTTTATGGCGATATTTAGAATGGCGGTGAGAAGCGTTAATAATGGAGTGAATCGGGCCAGTGGAACACCTTTGATCACTACCGAGGAGCGTGCAGCAGGAAGGCAATAATCCTCCTGTAAACAACGTTCTAGAACAAATGATGAATGATGGGATGTTTAGAAGCTTTTTGCGGTTCATGCAAAACCCGAGACGAGGAGACTTCGTGCACAAAATACGGTGGAAATGCTAGCGATGCGCGACTTATCATAGACAAGCGATTCAAAGTTTGGGACCACGAATTTTAAGGAAAGCGGATCCGATCATGGCGGAAGCGTGGGTCGAACAAATTACCAAGATATTCGATGTCTTGGGATGCGGAGAAACGAAAGTTCCATTCGCCACCTTTATGTTCAGCGGTGAGGCGACTCTTTGGTGGGAGTCGTGAAGCGTACCAACCCCCTTATCTTTTCGCATGTCTTGGAAAGCGTTTGAAAACTATTCAATGACAAGTACTTTCACGAAAGTATTAAATCATATGAAGGAGGTGGAGTTTATCGGTGGAACAAAACAACATGGCGGTGTCCCGATCTGGCGAAGTTTGCGAGTTATCGAGTTTGCACCTCATTTGGTGAAAATGAGGAGCGAATGGCGAGGATGTTTACGAGAGGTCTAAAGCAGAGATTGACAATATCTTATCTCTCATAAATTTTCTTTATATTGAGATGTTGTAAATAGGGCTCAATTATTAGAGCGAGATAATGAGTATGTTCAATGAGGGAACCTGACCAGAATTCATCTGGGTGGCGGCGATCATCGAACAATGATGACAACCGGAGGAAGGAAAAGCATTGGACACAAAAGCGGTAACCACTCTGGTGGTAATCGTGGTAGTGATAATAGAAGGAAGCGAGAGTCGGGAGGAGATTTCAAAAGGAGAAGGTACAACAATGATAGCGTAAAGGCGTCGGCACCAACATCAACTGTTTCTAGGGAGGAGAGCGACCACCGGTCGTATGTTACAAATCTTGGAAAGAGGACACATCATTGAAGCGCCCACAACAATCCAGGTGTGTTATAAGCTTGTGGAAAGGAAGGTCGTATAGCTAGAGATTGTCTAGTTGCGAAACCAAGTTCAACGAGGGATGGTGACTCAAAAGTTTCCGAGACAAGTTAAAAGTCGGTGGTTCTGGAAGGCGTTTGTCGTGGCTACCCAAAATCGAGAGAACCCAAGCGAGGTGATCACGGGTAAGCTAATCATAAACTCTTGCGAAGTTTATACCTTATTGAATCTGGGTTCTACCCATTCTTTTATCTCTCTGCTTGTGCTCAGCGTTTAAACTTGACTCAGGAGAAATTAGACTTTGACTTATCTGTTGAGACTCAGTTAGGAGAAACTTTAGTTACATCTACTATTTTTAAATCTTGCATGATTCAAGTCGGTACCATCACATTACTGCTTGCCTTATTTCGTTTGAAAATTCTTGCATTTGATGTGATTTTGGGGATTGATTGGTTAACCACGCATCATGCTAAAATTGATTGTTTTAAATAAGGTTGTTAGTTTTCATATTCTAACCAACCTATTATGCGAATTCAAACAACCAAACCACTAAAATCGATCATTTGTCATATCAAGCCATAAAAGCTATTCGTTTATTGAAAAATGGATGTCAAGCTTTCTTAGCCCATATCACGGACTTGAACAAAAACACGTCGATTTGAATACTATTTCTATTGTTAGTGAATTTCTGATGTATTTCTGAAGAACTTCCGGTCTACCCCGAGCGTGAAGTTGAATTCTTTATTGACCTTGAACTTTGATACAAAGCCCATTTCTAAAACCCCATATCGAATGGCTCTATTGAACTTGAGGAGTTAAAGGTCCAACTACGGGGAGTTGTTGGACATCGGTTTTATTAGTCTAGTACATCTCCTTGGGGTGCTCTGTGTTATTAAGTAAAGAAGAAAGGCGGGGTATGCGACTTTGTATTGACTACTAGAGAGTTGAACCATGTCACTATCAAGAATAGGTATCCGCTACCTCGCATTGATGACTGTTTGACCCGATTCAAGGAGCACAATTCTTTTCAAAGATCGATCTTAGATTACGGATATCATCGGTGAAGATTAAAAGCGAGGATATTCAAAGCGCCTTGAGAACTTCGATGCGGGCATTATGAATTCTTAGTCATGTCTTTTGGATTGACTAATGCTCTGCTTGCTTTCATGGATATGATGAACCGTGTGTTTTTAAAGAATACTTGGATCGATTCGTTGTTGTCTTTATTGATGACATCCTCATCTATTCAAAAAGCGTGAAGATCATGAGCACCATTTGAAGCTGATGCTTGCAAAAGGCTTCGTGATAACAAGTTGTATGCCAAGTTGAAAAAATGTGAGTTACGGCTTGAGGAAGTAGCATTCCTTGGACACGTGGTGTCAAAACATGGAGTATCTGTCGACCCGTGAAGATTGAAGCCATACTGAAAGTTGGGAGCAACCAAAGTCGGTGGCCAAAATATACGTAACTTTACGGGCTTAGTTTGGTTATTATCGGAGATTAGTGGAAGGATTTTCTCGAATCGCTACTCAGATTAACTTCGGTAACTTCGTAAAGATATAAAATTCGGTTGGAGCGAGGATTGCGAGAAGAGTTTTCAAGAACTTCGAAGAGACTCATTTATTTTGTTTACGACAATACCATCTGGTTGGATGGATTTGTTATCTCTGATGATGCTTGAGCAAAGGGTTAGGATGTGTTCTCATGCAACATGGGAAAGTCATAGCCTATGCCTCACGACAACTCAAAGAATATGAGAGGAATTATCCTACTCATGATTTGGAGTTAGCGTGATCGTTTTTTCGCGTTGAAGATTTGGAGACACTACACGTATGGGGAGAAAGTGGAGATCTATCTGAGATCATAAAAGCCTCAAATATTTCTTCACCCAAAAGGAACTCGACATGCGGCGGCAGCGTTGGCTCGATTTGTTGAAGATTACGATCACACCATCGATATCATCTGGAAAAAGCAAAGCGTGGTAGTGGCGCATTAAGTAGAAGATCATATCGAATGCGAGTGCGATGTTGTTAACACAAAGGTCCATTTTGTATGACTTGCAAAGGATGGAGATAGAGATGAAGGCTCAAGTACCCACGTGATGATATCAAACATGCGAGTAGAACAGACTTTAATCGATAAAGTTAAAAGCTGCTCAAGCTACGGACATGGAGGTGATGCGTATGAAGAAGAAAGTGCAAGAAGGTGCTATTCGAAGCGAGAATCGATGAAGAAGGAATACTTGAGTCGACTCCGGACTTTGTGTTCCTAACGATTACGACTTGAAGCATAGAATCATGATGGAGCACACACAACACACCATTTGCAATCCATCACAGGAGTACCAAAATGTATCATGATCTTGACATACATTTTGGTGGAGCAATATGAAAAGAGAGATCGCGGAGTTTATCTCGAGGTGTTTAACTTGTCGGCGTGTAAAGGCGGAGCATCAAATGCCAAAGGGTCCATTACAACCACTTGAGATTCCGAAATGGAAGTGGGAACACATTACTATGGATTTAGTTCTGGGTCTTCCCAAGGTTTCTCAAAGGCGTAGATGCGATTTGGGTTATTGTTGATAGATTAACCAAGTCGCCCATTTCTTGCCCATCGTGAGACTTATTCCTTGAGCGTCTTGCTAGTATGTATGTGAGCGAGATTGTGAGATTGCATGGCATGCCGTCCATAGTTTGGATCGTGACCCAAGATTCACTTCACGATTTTGGGTTAGCTTACGAAAAGCTATGGGCGCAGTTCTGATTGATTGACATACCATCCTCAAGCGGACGGACAATCGAGAGGACTATTCAAACTCTTGAAGATCTATTAAGACTACGTGTCCTAGATCTCAAAGGGAGTTGGGATAAGTACCTACCATTGGTGGAATTCTCCTACAACAACGATTATCGAGCGAGCATAGGTGTGGCTCCATTCGAGCGTTGTATGGAAGAAAATGTCGTTCTCGATTATCTTTGGGGCGAGGTGGGTGAAGCAACATTGTTGGGACCCGAGTTGAGTGCAGCATGACTACGAGAGAAAGATCCAAATGATTCGACAGCGTATACAAGCGGCACAGGATCGACAAAAAAGAGTTATGCGGATCTTCATCGGAAGGGCGTGGAATTTAATATTGGGGATCATGTATTGTTACGTGTTGCACCATGGAAGGGAGTTACAAGAAGGAGAGTTACAAGATTTGGGAAGAGAGAAAGCTCGATCCAAGATTTGTTGGTCCATTTGAGATTCTTGACCGAATAGGAAATGTGGCTATAGACTCGCATTACCTCAGTATGTCTCGTGTTCATAATGTTTTTCACATATCTATGCTTCGTAAATATGTTAAAGACCGAACCACATTATTGAGTTAGAACCGGAGCGAGATAGTTGAAGATTTAACGTCTGAGGAGGTACTGTTAAGATCTTGGATAGGAAAGAGCATGTCCTACATACGAAGGTTATACCACAAGTTAAGGTTTTGTGGAGAAACCATGCTTATTGAAGAGATGACACAGGAGTTGGAATCGAAAAATGAAGCGAGGTATCCTCACCTTTTGAAACACCAGTACGTCGTCGATTTAGAGGATGAAATTTCATAAGGAGGGAGGTTGTAAGACCCCAACTTTTAATGAATAAAATCAAATTTCCTTTATTTATTATTGTGAATAATAAGGTATTAATTTGAATAATAACTTTGGTTATGGGTGAAATGTGAAAATTTTGCAAAATAAGCAGTGGTTATAAAATATTCATTTTATCGGTGGAATATTCTTTACGTCGGGGAATATTAAATGCGTGCGGCGCCATGACCAATTATGGGCCCCATAACGGATAGCGATCGAATGAAAAGAAAATGACAAAATTGAATAACGGCGTAGTTATTCACAGAATTAACCTTTGTTGGAATACCCGGTGGTTAAAGTAAAAATAATGGCGTTGTTGCCGCGATGGCATACGGTATTACCTGCAGTATTGTTGAATTATTGATCCTTACGTGAAGAAGGCACTACTCGATAATTGTCACGATGAATTCTTGTTCAATATTTTATTTTATTGATTCAATAATTCTTTGCATTGATATTTTATATTATTGTTGTTTCAATTATAAATCCTTTGCCTGATATCTCCTTTATCGGATCGATAATTGATTTATTTGGAATAATATTATTAGATAACATTATTGGCAATGTCTAGAAAGTTACATCGAGGAGAGGTTTGGTCACCTAATTGCGCGCGATGAGAGAGAAATCCTTATTGGAAAGCCCCTCTTTCTGAGGAGCGACTGGTTTGTCATAAATGTGATTACGTAATATTATTTGTGAATAATTAATCATTGATTCATATGATAAGGAAATATTTATTTTATGTGGATATAAATGATGGATTTATTTATGTGGTTATAAATGAAGGAATTAATGTTGAGGTGTTTTATTAGTATTTTTAGTCGGATTGGAGGTATTAAAAATCAAACCAGGTGTTTTTTTGAGATATATTAAGCGGAGTTATAATTTTTAATCCGATAGTTGGATCGTTGTAATTTTTGGATATATTATACATATATAAGTTGAGTATATGTCCACAAATTTTGAGCCGTTAAAAATGAGCGTATGATTTGTTATGAATTTTAAGAGGTGGTGATTAGAAATCGGGTTATAAATCATTTTGGTGGAAAATTCTAGAATTGGTGGGCCCCACTCTTGGTTGGTGAAGAAATGTGCTTTGAGATTTTTATTCAAATGTGGTGGGTGGGAATAGTAGCGAGTAAAAGCCATCATCGGGTTGCGGAGTTAAATGCCTTGGCGTCTTAACATTTTCCTATAAATAGAGGCTAAGTTAGAATTGAAAATCACACGAAAAACAAGTTTTCTCTCTCTCTCTAGATTATTGAGTGTATTTTGTGAGTATTTAGATACTTTGTGAGTTTACATTAATCGGTGCAAGTTTCCTTGACCTTATCTGATATTAGATCGAAATCTTGATATTTTGAGGTAAGGGATATTATCTTCTTCTTAAATGATATTTTCTTCAATATCATTATCTTAAAATATTGGTATGAACTTTTTATCAAATTTGGAACTTTTTGTGTGGGGTTACTATTCACGTATCGGCCTTATTCACGTATCTGACACTATTCACGAATCTGACACTATTCATAAAAAATGAAATTTTCTTCTTTTTTGTCCAAGTTGTCTATTATGGTTACTATCTTTGATTGTATCCATGTTTTGATCATTATTTTTGAATTACGCTTCAAAATTGGTTATTTGAATATTATTGAACTTGGATAAAGCATGTCTGAATCCTTAATATTTGATCTGTTATCTCACTTGGATTCGTTTTCTTTAAAATATTTTCATCATCCTCGGTCCTAAATGATGATATCTGAATGAATATCTTTGGCTTGTAGTGCAAAGATGAATGATTACCTAATGAATATCTTTGGCCGTAGTGCAAAGATGAGCAGTGTTGAGATGAACATGACCATTTGGTGATCTGAATGAATATCTTTGGCACATAGTGCAAAGATGAATATTTGATTCAAGATGTATATTGATTGATGTTACTGAGGGATAAAATATTGATGATGGACTTTTAAATCTTAGAAGATAGTAGAATTCTTTCTCTACTTGACTCTTCTAATGGATTGTTGTTTTTCATTTGCGATTGTTGATCTAAAACTTGTTGTCTATTATATTTTATCAGATTATTCCTGTTGAAGACTAATGATAATTTGTTGTATATTATCTTAGTCATAATATTCTTTTCTTGGGCTAGTTGAGCTCACCTTTTTTGTTTCCATTTTTCTTCTCGGGGAGGTGAGAACATAGCGAGAAAACTAGTCGAGTGCGGAGTGATGGTTCTAGAAAGTTGTTTTAGCAGTCCTCACTATTTTTAAAATAGTGTATCAATAATTATAATGAGGACTCCTTTTGAGTTTTATACTCTCTATTTGTATTTAAACTCACGGTTTAATGAAGTTGTATTTGAAGTTGTATTTGTTTTGGCGACTATATGATGTATATTATTTTGGCGACTCCTTTGAGAATGGGTGATGTATGTTGATGAGTTAGCAGTATTCTCTTATCCGACTAAACCATTTGGCGCAGAGACGATGACTTATCTAACCAACAAAGATTTAAAAATTGTATCTACATACTTTCTTCTAAATATGCCCAAAGTATCGGCATACATCAAGTATGTATTATTTTTTGTTGAGTTTAAAATATTTCTCTGCCCTGTTATCGAAAAATTACCCCTGTTATTATTATGTCAGTTCATTCAAAAACGAAGCGTATGCTTCTGACCCGGGACTAACTACATCACAGTTGGAAGCATTCACCAATGAAAACTTTCAGCAGTGATTTAAGAGAAGGGTTGAAGCAGATAACGCCTATGATCGTTTTAGAGATGTTATTTCTGGTCCGTACAAACTTATTAGTTCATATCCCAGCTGTATCGTTAATGGGTACAGATTTAAGGTTGATGACCTGAATGAACTGACATCAGTCAATTCTGGCATTGTCGTGTTGAGAAGCAATTACCAAAATTTTGAGTCCAATTACTACGGACGATTAAAAGACGTGGTTGTGCTCAATTATCCTGGAGGTAAAAAGGTTGTTACATTTAAATGTCGTTGGTTTGATAATGAAAAGGGTGTTAAAGTTGATCGTAATAGAATCGTCACAATAGATATCAAGTCAAGGCTACAGTCTGATGACGTGTTTGTATTAGCCAGCCAAGCGACTCAAGTGTACTACGTTCTTAATGTAGCAAATTCTAGAACCCCCTAGTATACAGTTGTCACAATGAAAACCAAGGCTTTTGATGGTACTGAGTTGTTTGGAACGGATGACCCATTACAAGAACAAGTTATCAATCCCAACCACGTACTGCCAGATGATGACGATGTGTTGGAAGAAGATGTCGTTAACGTACTCGATGATGAAGAAGTTGATGATGACATTATTGCCAGTGATTATGTCATTGTACAAGATGAAGATAACGAAACACTATTTGATACGGACAAGGAAGAGACTGAATCTGAGGATGAAATTGATATTGATTCTGACGGGTTTGACAACATATTAAGTCTTAACTTTAACTTATTGTTATTTTTGTATAATTCACTAATAAAAAACTATTTTATTAAGATAATTTAAGTAGAAATTAATATTCTCATTCTTTTTAATTACAGTAGCACAATTATGGCTAGAAACAGCGGTGGAGATCGTCGCAGAGGT
The DNA here is from genome assembly GCA_020205615.1 of Panax quinquefolius. Classification (NCBI taxonomy): domain Eukaryota; kingdom Viridiplantae; phylum Streptophyta; class Magnoliopsida; order Apiales; family Araliaceae; genus Panax; species Panax quinquefolius. The sequence goes on along the minus strand of CM035172.1, from coordinate 129,514,971 downwards.
GGTCCTACAGGACCTGGCGACGGCTCCCAAGGCGGGACGTCGTTATCATCTAGTAAGTTTCCATCTTTTTTGTAATTTAATTTATTATGACTATTTTATTTAACGCATAATGAAATGCTATATAAACTTACAGATACTGTTCGTCGACGTCAGCGAGGGACTAACCTCGGTTGATTTGGGCGTCCGCCGGCCCAGCCAGAGGTGGCACTAGTTGATGACTAGGCGCAGTATGTATCAATTATTATATAACTCAATAAATAAATTACTTTATATGATTGCATGAATTAAAGTAACACATATTTTGAATTATCGCAGTATCATGGACCCGGTCGTTAAGCATACGTTACACACCATTTGCTTGACACACTTGCCTACAGGATGTATGCGATTCACTCAGTTTCCTCAGTATGATGCACACTTTATGACTACTATGTTGTGAGAGTTCCACGTAAGTCAAATTACATAACTTAAATTAAGTAAGATATATTTAATTTATCATCAATTTCTAATATTTTAACATTATTTGTATAGATTTATTTTAGATATGAGGAGACCGCTCTCCTACAGCAATTTCTATGACAATGTTATTACTTGCATACGTCGCAAAGAACTATTTTAAATGGTCATGCGAGATGAGACAATGGATGCCCGGCGATTATTGAGCAAACTGGGACTACCATATGCGATCATCAGCCTCACATAGTCTCCGATGCAACATGGGCGGCTATGTGTGCACACTGGGACGTTGATGACTTCAAGGAAAAGTCCAAGTAGGCAAAAAAGAATCGTGGCCAGCTTTGAGTCGTACACACTACCGGCTCATGGTCATTTGAGGAAGTGAAGTCGGTAAGTATCGTAATTTATTTCTTTAGTTATTTGAATGTATTATCATAATTATTAAATTTTATTTTCATGTATTTATTAGGCCATGCGGGATAGCTTGGATCGACCTCCTACCGTGCTAGAGTTTTGGAATAGAGCCCACACGCCGAAGGATTCTAGCATGTCTCTTGTAGCATTAGCTATACGAGTAAGACTAATAGAAATTTATCTGATATAATTATTAATATTAAGTAGTTGATATGTTGATTTCATTTATGTTCAATGTTGCAAAATTAATTACAGGACCAATTTCAGAAGCTTCGGGACCAACGTATAGCTGAGTTGGAGGCTGTTAGGGGGGGTGCTGAGCCGTTAAATTCCACCATTCCTCCGACCAAGATTGTATTATCTCGGAATGACGAGTTGAGACTATGGGTCGTGTCTCAGGATCCCCCTAGTAGTAGTACCAGCAGGTATCGAGTGTTGTGTCTGCCGAGGATACCGGCGTATACATTACCTGGAGGTAATATTATTTTTACTATATAAGTTAATATAATTTAATTGCAAATATTATTTGTAATAATATATTTGTTTTCGCAAGCTCTAGTCAGCGCCAGCGTCCGAGAGCACCTGTTGGACCATCTCACACGGGCGCTGGCTTGGATGACCAGATTTTCTAGAGGATCATGGTGGCTGTGTCGGAGACGTTTCGTACGGATCCGGTTATCCGTCATCAGGAGTTGCCTAGCCGAGCTCGCCTTCACCAGCTAGCGCAGGATATTGCAGTAGGGGCGACCGTCAAGAGTACGGGTATTCCGCAGGAGCAGTTTGTCGCGATACGCGACGAGGTGCTCCGGTTGGTGGTTACCTTACTCTCTGAGGGTTTTGGCCCGATAGGGAGTCAGCCCCCACCTACTCAGGTATTATATTTATTTTAAGTTTATTAATTTGCATGTTATTTAATTTTTATACTGTCTATTTTGATTCTCTCATATGGACTAATGTGTTTTATTTTTGTTTGTATCAACAGGGTGACGCTACTATCGATGGTGATGGCGAGCAGGATTTTCGGACACCCGAGCAGCATCGTCGACCCCCACCAAATGACTCTGATCCTACTGGTGGTAGTACTAGTTTAGGTTGATGTATATATATATATATATATATATATATATATATATATATATATATATTGTCTATCATATATCTGTCTAGATGTTTTGTAGAACATTGTATAAGCACGTGGTGATAATTCAGCGCCATTTCATTGTTCGTTTTTGTTTATAATTAAGTTATACCGTGATTAAAGTATATACACTCTACATATAAACACCATTGTTAACTGTACAGGATTATTGTTCTATATTTTTGTAGTTTTATTTTGCAGTTTAGTTTTGAAATTTATATACGCCATTTGTAGTTTATAAGTTTAGTTTAGTTGTACAATGTTGTATTATGGGTTATTATGATATATATGTTGTTGCTGGTTATTCAATGTAGTTATAAAATTGGTTTAATATTATTGTATGTATTGTTGTGATAAACAAATTTCAGGTATAAAAAAGTGGTTTAAAAACCTAAAAAATGCAAAAGCAAAAGAAATGGTTTTTTAAAAAATTGATAATTCCGACAGAATAAACTTAAACCGACAAAATTTTCGTCGAAAATAAGATATTTAATTTATTTTATAAAATGTTATTTATAGAAATAATTTATTTTATAAATGTTATGTCCGACGGATTCGAAGTTAATTTCGACGCACATTCCCTCAGAATTAAAAAAATCACACTTTTCATGTTCATCCACGTGGCAAGCTATATCCGACAATTATTTTCGATGCGATAAATTCTGTCGAGCATATGATATTTCTGACAGAAAGTTTGTCGATAATAAATCCCTCGTAAATATTTATTTTCGACCGAATTCTCAACGGAAATAAGGTCGACGACATTATTTTCATCCGACTTTCCGATGGAATATTCTGTCGAAAATAAGGTATTCTCGACGGAGAAACCTTATTTCCGACAGAATATTCCGTCAAAAATAGTCGGTTTTCTTGTAGTGATCTCAAACCTAGTGTTGGAAAAGAATTCAAAATAATAGATGAAGTTAGGGTTTTTTACAATGCATATGCTAAAGAGGCGGGATTTAGTATTCGAAGTTGGACTACTAAGAAATTCGAAGGAAGTGATGAAGTCAAAAGAAAAGAGTATGTCTATTTTAAACAAGGTAAGGGAATAACAATTGCGGATGTTGAAACTAAAAGGCGTCGGGGATCGATAAAAGAGAGTTGTAAAGTAATGGTAGCTGTGTTGAAAATAAATTTTGACGCTTATGTAGTCACCCAATTTATTGAGAGTCATAGTCACCCTTTGGCAACTCCATCAAAGAAACATCTATTAAGATCTCACTGAAGTGTTTTGAGTGCGCAAAAGTGTTTGACTCAACAACTTTCCATGATAAATGTACCCTCACATCAACAATTTAATTTCCTTGGAACACAGGCTTGAGGGTTTGAAAACATTGGGTGTACACAAACAGATTTATATAATTATGAAAGGGATAGACGTAATGAGTTGAAGGGGCATGACAGAGAAATGTTTAGTGAGTTTTGCAAATTAGAAAAGGGCAAGAATCCATCACTTATAAAATTAAGGTCAATAATGAATAGAGGATAACACATTGTTTTTAGGCTGATGCTACCTCTAGAAGGGCATATAGTTTTTATGGTGATGTAGTCGTATTCGATACTACTTACACACCAATCGATATGGGCTGATTTTTGCACCACTGATGGGAGTTATCAAACATGGTCAAACCATAATATTTGCTTATGCATTCTTAAGTGATGAGACCTCCGATTCATTTGTTTGGCTATTCAACCAATTTTTAGAGGTTATGCCAGGTGATGCCCCTAAAATGATCATTACTAATCAAGATCCCGCGATGTCCAAAGAAATATTAGAAACTCTTCCGGATACTTTTCATAGATTCTGTAGTTGGCACATATTGGCAAAATTTTCAGAAAAAATAGAATCGGTGAAGTATAATGCTCACTATAATGAATTTGTCGATTATATTTGGAATTCAGAGTCTAAAAAGAGTTTGATTTGACATGGACAGAGCTTGTTGGGAGGAGCGGGTTACATGACAACAAATGGTTACAAACAATGTATGACATTCGTAAAAATTGGGTGCCAGCTTATTGTAATCATGTTTTCTCAGCCAATATGTTAAGTAGCCAACGAGCGGAAAGCTCTCACGCTTTTTTCAAAAGATATGTTTCTGAGAATAATTCATTAGTTGATTTCATGATCCAATTTAATAGGGGGCTAGTACGCTAAACGTCAAGAAGAGTTGTTGGTTGATCACAAAGATTGGATTGAGAAGCCTAAAGTGAAGATGAATCATGACTTTGTGTTCCGAATGGTTGAAATTTATACTCGGGAAATGTTTTATAAATTTGAAGATGAGATATGGGAATGCTTGAATTACCGTTTTGAGCTTATCAAGGAGAGTGACAATCAATGCATGTTTTAAGTTCATAGAAAAAAAATGTTCACACGTAGAGTGCGACAACTTATTTATGACAAAGGATTGGGTTTTGCTTCATGTAGTTGCCACAAATTTGAGAGTATGGGGATACCATGTAGACATGTGTTTGGTTACTTGCTCAAAATGCATGATTTTGACGAATTACCCCAAACAATACATCTTGAAAAGGTGGACTAAGAAGGCAAACTCCGTGATAGTGGTCGATAATGAAAGTGGCATAATGATAAATAGTGACAAAGAATATCTAATCAAGCGGAGTGAATTAATTCAATGTTCTTTGGATGTTATTAATAACGCCCTCACAAGCCAAGGAGGAATTAATATTTATAAAGATGATTTGGCTCGTGCACTCGAATCAATTAATCTTGTTGCAAATAGTGGTAAAAGTTCACAATGTGGAACTGGTGCCAGTGTAGTCTTTGGGAAGATGAGTTGCAATAAAGACCATATGTACAATGAACCGAATCAAGTGAGGGCAAAAGGATGTGGCAAAAGACTTAAAAGGAGGGAAAGAAAGGGCATTAGGAAAGGCAAAGAACTCAAAAGATAGACGTTGTCATGGTTGTGGAAAAGTTGGACAATCACATGACAAAAGGAATTGAATTGTCCAATAGTTGCACATCGGTAAGTAATATTTAAGTAATAGTAAAAAAATTTAGATATCTCAATCTTTAAATGATGAGTGTTATTTTGGCTTTTATATAGAGATTCTCCCAACAATGAAGGTGCAACATCATCTTCAAGTTCAGAGGATGATAGTCATACAGTCCAAGGTTTGATCATTTCTTTTATTCAATATTATGAGTTACATATCAATAAATCTAATATACATATATATTATTTTATTTACAGGTTCAGAGATGCAAGATGATATTGGTTATGGAAATTATCTCCAAAATCAAGAGCAGCCGCAACAACAGTTACCCTTGTACGGTATAATCTAGTAATATATCTAAATTAATATATAATCATGTTATCTTAGCATACTAGAGGGTCACTTCGATTTAAGGAGGAGTCTATTATATATATGTATTTTTGTCGGCACTTTGTCATAAATGTGGAAGATGTCAACTTTTGCTTGAGAATGTTAATTTTTTCATCATTTGTATGGAAATATCATTAAACGAGTATAAAATGAATATGGAAAGTCTTCAAAGTGTCTGAAATATAATTTTTTTCATTATCTAGACATGAAGTTAGATGTACTAACTAGCTAGGTGTCCGGCCTTATATTGTAGTACAATCGATGACACATATGACAATGGGAAAAAAGATGTTGCAGTAAACATATTGCATTTGTGCTGTAAGACATGCTTGGTACTAGATTTCTTGGTTTTGATGAAAAGAGGGATGATATTCTTTTGGGATGTAGCACTTTTGCTATCTTTGAGGTCTTTGGTTGAAAGGGAATGCAATGATTATTATGGATTGTTTTCTTCCTTTTATTTAATGATAGAGGATGTTGTTTCTTGCTTGGTTGTACGTCTCAACTATAGGGGCATTCTTGCTTGGTGCATGGAAAAGGCTGCTAAAATTTTTCTTAACGTGAAGAAGGAAACCTTGTGTGAATTGGTATTTCATGTACAGGAGATGCAGAGAACATTGTTCTTTCACAGCAGTACAGAAGTTTTTGTTTGTTGTTTTTTGAACTAATGTTCAGAATGTCTGGTACAGTTTGGTCATGCCAGGGTCTTTATCAATGTTTCTTTGAGTTTGCCTTTTTTGTCGTGGCATGAATGAATAGAATGAGTAGTCTACTGCTTCTTTTTGTGTTGTTCTGGGAAATATTTCCACTATTTTGTAAAGGTGATTTTTTTTTGGTTCAGCTGCTCTACAAATACAGGCTATGCTCACACTTAAAGTACTTATCAAAATAACAGTCTGGTTATGTCTCAAGTGCAACTGTTTTTCCACTTAATCTTGCACTTTTTAGAGTTTATGGTTTTTGCATTTCCCGGGATAGATGGACATATTTGGGCCTGTATACAGGGATTTTATTGGTTTAGCTAGAAGTAGCTTACCATTTGGCAATACCAATTCACTTATCCGTATCCTTTTTGCAGGAATATGTTATTGTCTTGCTCAAAAATAGAAGCAAGGAATGAGTTGAATGTCTTTTTGGGCGATGACGACTCTTTTGTGTCTTGATAATGTAACTATATTTTTGTGTAAAATGTTACTCCCTCCATTCCTATATGTAGATCGATTTAGACTTTTTTGTTATTCCTAATTATTTGTCGTTTGTAGTTATCTAGGAGAATTGATCACTATTTTTCCCAAATTGTCCCTTATTACTCCACCTAATTTTTTGATCCATATTTATCATTATCCTATACTACTCTCTCTACTCTCAAGTCTTTCTCTCCTCCCAATAAAACTACTTCATTATGAGATAAGTGAGGTGAAAGATATTATAGACAATTGATAGTATAGTTAATGATTTTCAATCATTTTCTTAATTCTTGTATACACGTCTAAAACGACTTATATTAAAGAACGGAAAGAATATTTACTTAGAATTTTAGATTTCACCACTGACTTATCATTGTATAGGCTGTGGGATCAAATTTGGATCTATATGTAAAATCTAAGGACTCTTGTCCCAATGAGGTGGTCAAAGCAAAATCCATGTCTAGGGAGCCGGCTGGAAGAATAGATTCTAAATTCCATATCTAGCTGTTTCGCTCCTTTGTAGGAATCGGAGAGCTGCTTAATGCCCCGAACTTGTATTTTCTCTTTCCATACAAATGATTCTGTTGTTGGCTGGCTGAAGTATCTTAAAAGACTTCAATTATCGTGGCTTGACTAGTATGCCAAATTTCAATTTGCTGTAAATTGATTTTGTATTCCCGCATTCAATAAATCACCAAACTTTGTACAGCTTATAATGTCTTTCATCTGCCACTTTATATGTATACTTGGTTCATTTAATTCAACTTATAAAATACTACTACTGTAAAACCAACATAGTAGAAAATCTCATTCAGTACCTATAAATGCACAAGTTCCTTTATACAAAAGGGTTGAAAGGACGAGCAAAAGGCAAAGAGAAGACTGAGGAAATTATACATTGCATACATAACGTGTTGGTTAGATAATAAAAATTATCAAAATTACAACAAATTTAATAACATTAACAACACCGCATACATAACATTAACAATTATGACAAATCGCACAATTAGTTGCAATTGATGCATTTCAATTTTCACCATCGCTAATTCGTTGGAGACGTTAATATTCGTTGGACGAGTTGTTACATTTAAACGCTCAGATGTGTCCATTTGCAACCTCCCTTAATTATACAACACTCGAACATATTCGTCACACCAACTGATTAAGTTACCACATTGTTGCATATTTTGGGACACAATAAATTTATTCACTTGTGTAAAAGGAACAAATATACAAAAATTACAATAAATACATACCATTCTTGGACAAGAATAATAGTGTCTATCCGGATTCTTTTCCAACATTGAAAGTTTTACTATACAAGGGCCCGTACCACAACGACATATGAACGGAGGCCATACAAATGTACCAATAAATGAATTTGATGACATTTTTTATCAACAGACAGGCATAAAACCGATCAAACAATAATTCCAAATTGTATATTTGAATGAATTACGTCAGCTTGTTAGATATAAAAAAAAATTCTAAAACTTATATGACTGCAATATTAGAACACCATTCTGGATAGCAGGACTCCGTTACAGACATCCAAGTGCATCCCAAAATTGCACTCTCTTAAACTAGCAGGCATTGTCCATGTAAAAGTCTTACTAAGATGCATATGCATTCTCCTTAACTTTTCTTTTAACTATCTTGGACACCTTCTGAAACTCTACATAAAGGATCATAGCAACAAGTTATTTCACACTAACACACATGACAGTACATTGAGTCTCCAATGTGTTTGCCTACACGACTCGCAAAATTGAGTAATGTCGTGTCAAAAAGTAAATGATTAGATATCAACATAATAAAAGGCACAACTATAGCAAGGTTGGTCACGGATGCGTTCTGAAGGGATACTTCAAGTGAAAGAAAATTCTTTGGAAAATAAAAGGTTTACTTGATCCCAACCTTAACAGTTGGTTAAAACCACATGTCCTTGGCAAATTGGTATGAAGACATTTACGAAAATATATAGAAACATAAACTGATAAATGAAAAGCCTACTCCAAAGCAGTGCTGGTTTTCTTTATTCGATAAGAGAAAAAAAATACCTGATCCAAATCAGTGCTGGCTTTCTTTATCATTTATCATTTATCAAAGATGCAAAACAGGACTGACCAGGGATACCTTATAGGCATGTGTTCCGCAGGAGAGCATAGATTTATTGTGCCTTCCACCATAGGTAGAATACCTTGTATAGGGGTAGACTAGGTACACCCTAATTTCATTAAGAGACTTGTTTAAAAAGACTAGTGTTGAATGGTACAATTTTCAAAATATTCCAAAATACACAGATTGCCCAATTTAGGATAATAACAGCTAAACAAAAGAAAAGGTAAATCTATAATAAACTTTAAACTGGATCTCATTGGCACTGCTTTCATCCACCCTTTTTTCCCCCACCAATTACTACTAGTATCAAATGATCTACTCTAGCACCAACACACACACACAAGGATTCCCCACATATTACAGTTATCATGCACTCTAACAACAAGAAGTCCCCAAACATGCATTACACTATATCTGAAAGCATTGCCACAATGTCAAACAAATATTCAAAGTGGTGTACAATTTATTACAGGTTATTTATTATGCATCACTACAAAAAATTCTTTACATATTATGAACTATGAATTTAGTTTATGATTGAAAAATTTCACATAATGCTATATTTTTCCTTATCTAAGATAAAATCACAATCTTCAGCTAAGCATTTCACCAAACGAATTATGAACATGATTAGATTATAAATCAATAACTACAAAAAGCATATGCTCAAAAATTTGTGGAAAAAGCTAGAGAGAATTTCGGGTTGCGTACAATCCAACTGCCCAGCCACAATAACTATACAAACCCTAGATTTCTTTCAAATCAAAACAGAAATTACAAAATTAAGTAGGAATCTTTACCTTCCAATTTGCAACAGGTTCAGTTTGGTTGCCTTTTTGCCTTCCTATTTGCTTCAGGCTCGCTTTGAGAGAGGGACAGGGTCGCTTTGAGAGAGAGAGAGAGAGAAAGAGTGAGAAAGAGAGGATGGTTGAAACTAATTTCAAATGAGTTTTTGACCCACATTATTTTGACCCGCGTGTATATATATATATATATATATATATATCCAATCCATGGCAACCAATTAATTTTACACCATTTACAGATAAAGTCATTTTTTTAAAATATACCAACAGCTACATGTTGTAGCAGCTTTTAATTCTTTTTCTTCTTTTTTTCATGTTCAAGCATGTGTAAATAAGTCCCCACTTTATCTGTAAATGAGTCCAACTTTATTAGATTTTATAATAAAAAAAGGGTTTTTATTTTAAATATACCAACCGCTACATGTTGCAGCGGCTTGGCTTTAAATTTTAGTTTTTTCATGTTCAAACACGTGTAAATGAATCCCACTTTATCAGATTTTATTAAAAAAAAAAGAGATTTTTTTAAAAATTATACCAACAGCTACATGTTGTCGCGGCTTGACTTTAAATATATTTTTTTCCATTTTCAAGCACGTGTAAATGTGTCCTACTTTATCAAATTTTATTCAAAAAAAAAGGATTTTTTTTAAAATAGGAACCGTTATATGTTGTAGCAGCTTTTTTTTTATTTTTTGTTTTCTTGCTTGGCGCCTCGGGAACGAGCATCTTGGGAATCAAATGCTGAAAAAGTCAGCTGACATGGCTCAGGAATCAAATGTTGAAGGCTGACATGGCTGGCTCGGGCCGCAGGCAAGGTTTACCGCTACATGTTCTACTGGTGGTTTTTTTATCTAATTATTTAACCCTCCTTTTCCCTACCCATTTCCGCCATTTACTTTCACCTACAAATATTATTTACTTTCACCCTCAAACATACCGCATTCAACCAAATCAAACCACCTTCAGCCAAACCAAGCCAAGATAATAAAGAACATAACAAAGAGAGAAAGAAGACTGTTGGAAGAGGAAAGATTATACAACAATTTGTAGCGGCTAGATTAACATATTAGAAAATTTTGTAAGAATTTTTTTTATTTATGTAATATTATTATTGTCATTATTGTTGTTATTATTATTATCATTATTAATATTATTGTCATGAAATATTAATAATGTTGTTGTTAATATTAATATTATTGTTATTTTAATAATAATAGTAATAATATTAGTTATTGTCATTAATATTATTGTCATGGAATATTATTAATGTTATTAAAAATAATAAAGTAATAATATTAGTTATTATTGTCCTTTTTATTATTGTCATTATTAATGTTGTTAATATTAATATTATTTTTTACGTAATATTATTAGTCATTGTTAATATTAATAATGGATTAATGTTGTAATTTTAGGTCAAAGATTGACCGATGGAATTATGGGCCAATTGACCAAAAGTGTTTTTCATGATCAACAAAATCACGTCTCAGATGACGTATATAATGGAAAAGAAAGTTAAAAATTATACTTGAGTCAATATACCGAACAAAAATACAATCAATGAATCTTGACAAAAGAACAAAAAATTCTTTTAGATAAGAGTGAGTTTGAAGTTTTTAAATTTCGAAGAGTTGTACCCCAAACTAACCTTAGTCAGATATCTACCCTAGTGGAGAAATGGCGGTCGAAGACCAATACCTTTCATTTAAATGGTGGAGAAGTAACAAAAACGTTAGAGGATGTCCACTTTATTTTGGGGTTGTCAGTGGTGGGCAAACCCTTAACTTGTCCCCTATTTGGCACCCCTTGACTTATTTTATAGATTGTTTTGGTGATGAATTAGCTGTTGAATATGTTAGTTCAAAAAGACGAAGTGCAATTACATTAGTGTGGTTGCACGAACATTTTAATAATTGTCCTGACAAAGCAAGTAAGGATGTAGTAGGTAGACACACAAAGGCCTACATGTTGTGGTTGTGTGGGGCAATATTATTTCCAACTAAGAATAAGAATAGTGTGCACTCAAGATATGTTTAAGATATTTGTATAGGGCTTTATACACTGCTAGTAGAAAAGGAGTTAAATATATTAATGGGTGTCACACTATTACAAATTTGGACATATGAGCGTGTACATATTGGACGGTCAAACCCTTGGCCACAATCAGACTTGTGGTTATCTAGGACCTTAAGCATAAGCATATTATGGAACTCACAGTTACCAGACAGAATCCCCATCACCATTTGTCATTTTATCGAGGGGAGTTAGATATCGAGTCTATGTGGGAGGTGGTTTGGCGGATTTACATGAGGTGGATGATAAACTCAGTGCATTTAATTTTGAAGGGAGGTTGTTGGGATCTGGTAGAGTCCTGTTGATGCACTTTGATATTGTGGAATTCCAGATTCCAGACCGTGTGATGAGACAGTTTGGGTTCATGCAAGGCATACCACCACCGGCCAAAAACTACGGAGACCCTTAAAAAGAGAAAAATTTTAAATTTAATGATATTAAGGATTGCACAGCTTTGAAAAGGAAGTACATCTTGTTATGGGAGGCAAACATGGATCATCTCGAAGGACGGCAGTACAAAATTTCTAATTACATGGCCTAGTATAGAAAAATATGACACGTTGAAAAATTCATCAACCTCGACAGGAAAGGGAGCCGAATCATTTACATTCAACATCACCTTATTCAAATGGTACACAATTATCAGTTGGTTTATTTTTTGACATTGTATTATATACATTTATTGATTGATATTATTTATTGTTGCTGATATTTGCTTGTTTTAATCTTACATGACAGGTTGAGAGTGCAAAATCATTACAAGATAAATTTTTAGCATTTACTCAGATGCCTCCCGAGTATGTTCTAGAGAAACAAAATTGGGATTTTCAGTACAGTATTTACAACTTTGAAATACGAGGGTAAAAAATACTGCAGCAAAGGGGTCCAACTGAATTTGTATTGTGATAATTAAAATCCAAATTCAGTGAGACCTCTTGCGGTATTTTTTTCCTCTCGTACTCCAAAGTTGTAAATACTGTACTAGAAATTCCAATTTTGTTTCTCCAGAACATACTCGGGAGGCATCTGAGTAAATGCAAAAAATTTATCTAATAATGATTTTGCACTCTCAACTTGTATGTAAGATGAAAACAAGTAAATATCAAGAACAATAAATAATATCAATAAATGTACTATTAAGTATATAATACTGTCAAAAATAAACCAACTGATAATTGTGTATCATTTGAATAAGATAATGTTAACTGTAAATCTAAATGGCCCGAGGCTAATAAGAATTGTCTGAGGTCCCTTTCCCGTCGAGGAATTTTCCAACGTGTTATTTTTCTATACCAGGTCATGTAATCATCTCGTGACACGTAATTAGAAATTTCATATTGCTGTACTTCGAGATAATCCATGTATGCCTCCCACAACAAGATGTACTCCCTTCTCAAGACTGTGCAATCCTCGATATCAATAAATTTAAATTTTCTTTTTTCTTAAGATCACGTAGTTTTTGGCCGATGATGGTATGTCTTGCATAAACCCAAACTGTCTCAACACACGGTCCGAAATCTGGAATTCTACAATATCAAAGTGCATCAACGGGACCCTACCAGATCCCAACAACCTCCTTTCAAAATTAAATGCACCGAGTTTATCATCCCACCTCATGTAAAGCCGTCAAACCACCTCCCACATAGACTCAATATCTAACTCTCCTCGATAAAATGACAAATGGTGATAGGGGTTCTGTCTTCTCCCAGGGTAACTGTGAGTTCCATAATATGCTCATGCTTAAGGCCCTAGGTAACCACAAGTCTGATTGTGGCCAAGGTTTGACCGTCCAATATCTACACGCTCATATGCCCAAATTTGTAATAGTGTGACACACCCATTAATATATTCAACTCCTTTTTTACTAGTAGGGTATAAAGCCCTATACAAATATCCTAACAATGCTGCCTCCAAGAGTACGTGACACAATCTTTAGCGTTTGCAATAAAAGACAGATCTTGAGTGCACACTATTATTATTATTAGTTGGAAATAATATTGCCTCACGCAACCACAACATGTAGGCCTTTGTGTGTCTACCTACTACATCCTTACTTGCTTTGTCAGGACAATTATTAAAATGTTTGTACAACCACACTAATAAAATTGCACTTCGTCTTTTTGAGCTAACATATTCAGCAGCTAATTCATCTCCAAAACAATCTATAAAATAAGTGTCAACGGGGTGTCAAATAGGGGATAAGTTAAGGTTTGACCACCACTGACAACCCCAAAATAAAGTGGACATCATCTAAAGTTATTATTACTTCTCTATCATTTAAATGAAATGTATTGGTTTTCGGCCGCCATCTCTCCACTAGGGTACATATCAGACTAAGGTCAGTTTGGGGTATAACCCCTCGAAATTTAAAAAACTTCAAACCCACTTTTATCTAAAAGAATTTTTATTCTTTTGTCAAGATCCATTAATTGTATTTTTGTTCGATATATTGACTCGAGTATAATTTTCCCTTTTCTTTTCCATTATATACGTCATTTGAAACGTGATTTTGTTGATCATGTAAAACACTTTGATCAATTGGCCCATAAACTCACCTGTCCATCTTTGACCTAACCAAATCTTATCCATTGATTTCAAAAACAGATTTCAAAATTACCATTTTGCCCCGACTTCAAAAATTTCTATAAATAGGAAATCTTTCATTCATTTGATTTAACTTACCAAAGCTTAAATTATTTGAGAAGAGGAAATTGGTCCAAGTAATTGAGATAAGTCATTTGATTTAACTTAGTTGAATTATTTCTTACTTGTGTTAAATTTATAGATATATGAATATAAATTGTTATACACAATTTTATATATATATCTATATTTCATCTGTTTATAGACGCCGAAAGGCTACGGAGATATTCCTCTACGGAGAGGAAATCAAACCGTACGATTCCTTGTAGTACTAAGTAACTTTTTATTGATATTATTTATATAAATATTGTAAATAGATATACACTTGATAGTTCAAAACGACACTGAATTATTCCTCCAAAAAGAGTGAATCATCCGAACCAAATTTGAAAACCTAAGCGATCTATCAAAAATATTTATATAAATATCAATTATGAAATTATAAATTATGTCATACTTAGACACCAAAAGACTACGGAGATATTCCTCTTAAGTGAGAATTGAACCGTACGATTTTTAATAGTACTAAGTGACTTTATTTATAAATCACATAATAGATAAAATATTATTATATATTATCTGAGTTAAACAAGTATATTTGTTATATTAAGTAGTGCTTAACTAATTAAACTGTTATACTTGATAATTATCATTTAAATTGATTTATTCTTTTAACTACTAGTATTTGAACACAAAGTCATTCATATAATATTTGTTAGAGAATATCTGAGAAACAAATCTTTTTGATCCATAGAAAAACTCTATTATAAAGAATAAATAATTCCAATATTCTAAAAGGCAGGAGGCGGGCGACCGAGTGGGGCCTAGCACCTAGGGGGCATAGGCGGGGTCTAGGAGAATTTTAATATTTTATCTTACATTTATCCAAACAAAACAATAATATAAAGTAAAACCATCTATAATAAAGATAATAAATGCATTTGCTTAAAGTTCAAACACATCCATATTGTTAATGTCAAAGTTTAAACACAAACATGCAATTGTTCAAAGTTCAAACATATTTTTAACATATTAATTTTATTCATAAATAAGATTGCTATTAAATAATAAAATTTTAAAATTCAAAATTTTAATTCAATATTAAAACTTAACTAAACATAAATTTAAGAATTATATTGAATTAAACTAAATATTACAAATGTTTCATCATTTATATAATTTGAAGTTGGTACAAATTCAAAAAGTTGTAACTATAATAAAATTATTCATTTTGATTTGATATTGTTCACCTCTTTTTGTGATTTGATATGCTACAACATGTATTATGAATATAGTAAATCATTAGAAAAATAAATATATCAAGATCTGATTTGGGTAGTTATTAAATAAAAAAACCTTTCCGCCTAGACCCAACTAGGCCCCGCCTAATTTTCTAAAGGAATTTTTTTGCCGCCTAGGGCCTAGGTTAGGTGCCAAGGGCCTAGCGCCTAGGCAAGGCGCCAAGGGGGGCATACGCCTAGGCAAGGCCTAGGCGAGAATTTTTAGAACACTGAATAATTCTTTATAAAATTGTATTAAAATTATTTATCTGCTTATACGAAAGCATCCTTGAGTAAAAGCTAAAATTTACTAATTTGCTTATCCAAGCACTTTTTACACAAAATATAAAAGTAATTTAACTTTTATAACGGTGCATAAATTTACATATTTGCTTACATAGAAGCATTATTTAATCTACGCACAAATTATTATATGCTTACAAAGAAGCATATTTTCTCAAGTATAAAAGTCTTTGAACTTTTATAAATATATTTGCTCTTTAATTGATATTTGCTTATTTGAGAAGCATCAATTTGTACTAAATTTTATCTGCTTATTTTAAGAAGCAAATTGTTGTAAAATCCTCTGTAAAAAGGAAAAGGGTGGAGTTAGTTTATTTTATGTACCTATGAAAAAAACGAGTAATTCTTCAACCAAGACCAGAGTGTTAGAGAGGTCATAGTGAACTTGTGAGGTGAGGAAGAGACTGTTGTTTCAAGACCAGATCATAGAATAGAACTAAACTCAAAAGAAAGTACAACTAAACTTGAGGAGGGAGCTGGGAGCTTGTTGTCCAAGATAGATTAGTTGGAATTAGTTGGAAGTTTGTTTATAAACTTTGTAAAGGTTTCTCCGCCTATTGAAGAAGTATTTATTACTGATAGTAATAATAGGATCTCAAGTTCTAAATAAAAACTTGAGACTGGATGTAGCAACATACCAGGGGTGTATATTGTGAACCAATATATGCATTGTATGATTGAATTTTTACTGTCTTGCATATTAATTTTTAACAATGCAAATTAATTATCCAAAAATTCAAAAAGACCTAAAATAATTTTTAACTTTGTAATAATCTATTCAACCCCCTCTAGATTATTATTGACTTTCAATTACAATAATAATGACAATAATAATATTACATAAAAGTAAAAATAAAAATAATGTTAATATTAATATTAACAACATTAATAGTATTTCATGACAATAATATTAATAATGACAGTAATATAAATAAAATGACAATAATAACTAATATTAATATTATTACAATTACTATTAAAATAACAATAACAATAATATTAATATTAACAACATTAATAATATTTCATGACAATAATGACTAAAAACAATAAAGACAATAATAACTAATATTAATATAATTACTATTATTATTAAAAATAAAAACAACAATAATATTAATATTAATATTAACAACATTAATAATATTCCATTACAATAATAATGACAATAATATTAATAATGATAGTAATAATAATAATAATGACAATAATAACTAAAATTAATATTATCACTATTATTATTAAAAATAACAATAACAATGATATTAATATTAACAACATTAATAATATTCCATGACAATAATAATAATAATAATATTATTAATAATGGCAGTAATGATAATAATGAAAACAATAATAATAATAATAATAATAATAATGACAAAAATAACCTTGTATAACCTTTCCTCTTCCAATTTATTATCTTGGTTTGGTTTGACTGAAGGAGGTGGTTTGATTTGGTTGAATGTGATATGTTTGAAGGTGAAAGTAAATAATATTTGAAGATGAAAGTAAATGGGAGAAATGGGCTAGGAAAAGGAAAGTTAAATAATGAGTTAAAGAAACAACCGCTACAACCTTGCCCACGGCCTGAGCCAGCCATGTCAGCCTTCAGCATTTGATTCCCGAGCCATGTCAGCTGACTTTTTCAGCATTTAATTCCCAAGATGTTCGTTCCCGAGGCGCAAAACAAGAAAACAAAAAATTAAAGAAAGCCGCTACAACATGTAACGGTTCCTATATTTTAAAAAAATCCCTTTTTTTGAATAAAATCTGAGAAAGTAGAACACATTTACACGTGTTTAAACATGAAAAAAAAATATTTAAAGTCAAGCCGCTACAGCATGTAGCGGTTGGTATAATTTTAAAAAAACCCCTTTTTTAATAAAATCTGATAAAGTGGGACTCATTTACACGTGTTTGAACATGAAAAAACTAAAATTTAAAGCCAAGCCGCTACAGCATATAGCGGTTGGTATATTTAAAATAAAAATCCTTTTTTATATAAAATTTGATAAAGTGGGACTCATTTACACATGTTTGAACATGAAAAAAAAAGAATTAAAGCCAAACCGCTACATCATGTAGCGGTTAGTATATTTTAAAAAATTGACTTTATCTTTAAATGGTGAAAACTTAATATTTCCGAACATGTAGCAAGATGTACCAAGTGTAGTGATTTAACCAAGCCACTATATGGTGTAGCAATTCTCTTTTTTTTAATACTCCCTCTGTCGCTAATTATTTGACGTTTTAGAGTTTTTCATTTGTCCCTAATTATTTGACGTTTGTTCAAATCTAAGAGAATTAATGACAATTTTTTCAAAATTACCCCTCATTACTCTGCCTACTTTTTTGATACTTTTAACTCTCCATGTCCCAACAAAACTCTTTTGTATATTATGAGAGAGAGAGTGTAGATAGTAATTTCTAAAGAATTGGATACGTTTTTTATGATGGATGGAGAGAGACCAATGAGTAAATGAGGCATGAGAATTTTTTTAGGAGATAATTATGGAAAAATGTGTGAAAGAGAGTATGAATAACTATGATAATGATGATTTAAGGGTATTATAGACAATTAAGTACTATATTTAATGTTTTCCTATCATTAACTTAATTCTTGTATCCACCTCTAAAACGTCAAATAATTAAAGACGGAGGGAGTATAAAAGATCACAAAATGGAACCCATTTACACATGTTTGACCAGCTGGGGCCCACTTATTAAATTAGAAGTCGGAACATGTAGTGGGTGGGTATAAAATTATTTCAATCTCAACCTTTTATTAAATTGATCTACGACTGACAAGTTGGTTGCCATGAATAGTGATCTGGCAATATATTACATTCCCAAATAGTTAGAAGTCTCCTAAATCAATAGGAGAAAATTGAAGACCAGTGATGGGTAGAAGAGCATTAGAGTGAGATTGTTCCTTGGACTCCACTGGAGCTGAACTTGTACTGGAAGTATAGTGATAAGGAATGATAAACACTTTTTGATTTTCCAATAAGAGATGAATCAGTTCCTATGAAGTATTGTTTGTTGCATTTCCTCAAACTTAAACATTAAATTTCATTTATTTTGTAACATGAGTTGATTCATGTTAGTTTCAACTTGAGCGAACATATTGATGTGAGACTCAATATGATCATGATTGGACCCTTTGAAAGTGACCAAAGGTTTTGAAGGAAGATTAAGATGAGAAACAAAGTTACTGTTTGGGATTGTTTGAGATTTAAGACGTGAGATCAATCCCAATATATTTAAATATGTGAAATAAAATGAGACCGTACCACATGCAGTTATGATTGTAGCAATGCTCAAAAGAAGTCAAAAGAAAATAAAATAGATTATAGGGCACAAGTTCTAAATCAAAACGACACACGTTCTTGTCTTCTCTAACCGGCATAAAGTTATGTCTAATGATTTTCCAAGAAATTCTGCGACACTAGATAGAACTATGTATTGTAATGAGAAGTTAAAAAGCCATACATCTAAAAGTTACACAAGAATGAGCACATGCAAAACCATAAAATGGGTCACGCATGAAAGGAGTGGTTTTATGTAAACCCGCTACCACCAAACTTAACAACGTATACAGCTTACATGCTATAGTGTAGTAGTTTTAGTTTAAGACAAAGATTTACCTTGTTCATCATATTCCATTGTCCCACTTGGGGGTAGACAATCTTCTCTCAACCTGTCTCATGGTATTTCAGCTGTGCACACAAAACACACTAGTCATTCATATTGACTAACTCAAAGCCTTCAAGAAAGCATTTACAAAGGATGACTACATCCAGAAAATAAAATATGATAAACGAGTACAAATAGAAATTTATCAATTACCCAGAGAGCAGGCAGAATTCTAGCTTCTACAGAGGTCAGCTCGTCACTAATTTTTATACCAAACTCCTTTGCATATGGATCTTCCACATATGCATTATGATGGACAGTCTGCAAAAAGATTCAAGTAAAGAGTATTAGTACACATTTAAGGTACATTATCAACAACATGATCACACAATGTGATCGTGTAATATAGTACTACAGTGGCCACTCAAGTGTTGAACTTGAATGGCCTATATACATGACAACTAAAGAAGTTTTCTTTTAATATAACTTATGTGGAAAGACTAGGGACAAGAGAGAGTTCACGGGAATATACACATACATGCACACACGCAGAGTGGACAGAAGATAATGTTGCATTAAGAAAGGGCCCTTAACCCAGACAAGGACTTTGACCATGAGAAAGACTTTACTCCAATAGAACAACGTGCACACAATTCAAAAACCAGCTGCGCATGCACTCAAGAATACAGATGTGGATGCTAATATAGAAAATGGTGAATGCTTTTTTCCTATCCAATCCAAGGTTTAAGCTACAAGCCAACCAAGAACATTCTCCAAAAGTGCTAATACTTTACCACTGACATAATCTACACTATTATGATGCCTCTGAAATTTTATCAAAAATGATCTCTAACATTAACCAGACCATTTATTTTAACTCTTGTATAGGGTAAATATATACAGGAAGAAAAGAATCACATGTGATGCACACAAAAAAGACGGGAACAAAAAACTGGCCTTTTGAAATTGACTGCTCATTCATTTCGAAACTAACAAATCAATATCAATATTCTAAAAGGCGCTAGGCGGGAGGCCTGGGGGGCCTAGGCGGAATTTTTATTTTAAGACAATTTTAATATTTTATCTAACATTATTCTAACAAAACAATAATATAAAGCAAAATAATCTATAATACAGATAATAATTAAATTATGAAATTAGTAGTAATTGTATTTAAGTAGTAAAATATATATCTATTGCTTGAAATAATTAAATTATAGAATTAGTGTTACTAGTAAGTAATAACTAGTAAGAAGTATCTTGATATACATATAATTATATACGTATTTCTTCTCTCTCAAAAATTTAAATAAATGTTATTTTTAAAAATTAGTGTGATGCTTATTGAATGAGACATTTGATATTATTAATTATGAAATTATTTTAATTTGTGTAATTTTCAAAATTGAGGACTTAAAGAAAATGACAAATACCATATACTAAGTATGACTAACATATCTTTGATTTACGATTAGTTTTATTCATAAACAAAATTGATATTAAATAATAAAATTTAAAATTTTAAGAATTCAATTCAATATTAAAACTTAAGAAACTAAACATAAATTTAAGAATTATATTGAATTAAACTAAATATTACAAATGTATTATCATTTATAGAATTTCAAGTTGGTACAAGTTCAAAAAATCACAACTACAATAAAATTATCCATTTTAACTTAATCTTGTTCACTTCTTGTTATGATTAGATATGCTACAACTTGCATTAAGAATATGGTAAATCATTAGAAAAATAAATATATCAAGATTTGGTTTTTGTAGTAATTTAAAAAATAAATAAAAAAATCCGCCTAGGCCCCGCCTTTCCCGCCTAGGCGCCGCCTAGCCCGCTTTTTTCACCGATTCAACCTTGGGCGCGGCGCCAAGACCCCGCCTAGCGCCTAGACACGGCCTAGGCCCACAAAGATCAATATTCAGAAGAGCAGCACTGAATGATAAAATTAGCAATAAAACAATGACAAGTAAAGATATAGTGCCAAATCAGGAGTATGAAACACTCGAGAACTAGAGGTATGCATCAGCACAAACCCGAAGAATATCAGACTCCCTCTCACTAGGACGCTGACAGGTAACCTTCAGCAAAACAGTAATTTGTCTCTCATTTAACCGCTTCGAGTACCTTTGTCCCACCACAATTTTGCAGACCTGAAACAATCCTAACATTAGCATATGCATAAATTGTGAGATTGCAAGATGGGATTGAAAGTTAAACACACCTCCATAGGCAGATAATTTGGTCTTTGTTGATTACCAACTTGTAAACAAGGCCATTGTGTATGTTTTATGACAAACTCATGTCTCTCTGAAATATTCCACCACCGATTTCATCTTCCCTCTTTCATCAACGGGGAAACTGATATCAAAATGTATAAAACATCAGACATGACGCACATAAAGCAGAAAATATGCCTTCTTGAGTGGCATGAATCATTAATTGTAATTGAAAATCTAGCCATATATTCATACGTCAGCTCTCGTGTTGCTTGTGATGTTAGGCCAGAAATGCTATACTTCCGGCCCATGTTTCCACGGTGTGCAACTTCAACCCTCACACCCCTCAATGCCTTTTTAATCTTTCATGCAAGTAAATCAAGTGATGCACATGAGAATAGCATTTATCAGAGGCAGCTGCAATTCAGCAACTAAAATCTGCATATATCCACAGTTCGAAACTACTAAAATGGATGTAATACTCTTCTAGGTGTTCAGCTCAGGCTTTTATACATGCCAAAAAAATAATTTCAAATAATATTTTTATTTTTTAATATTCTATATTTTCAATATATTTTATGCTATAACCAGATCAACGATAATTAAAGAATATATATATATATACACACACACGTGTGTGTGTGTGTTTAACAAGCCTTAATATCCCTGCCAAACACACAAGACTAGCTTATAGATAGCAGAAAGATGGAACATATGGTTGGATGCACAGGACCCCAAAGATGGAACCTACAGAGGGATGCGCCAGACATCTAAGTTCCCTTATCACTAGAACAATATAACTAGTTTTGTAGTGGTGAGAGATCCATAGTTACATATTGTTAAACCAATGCAACAAAAATGATCAGATTCTGGTCAAAACTGTAAAACAGCATTCTTTTTCAGAATTTAGAATCCAGATTTTTGAATCAGCTTTCGAGGCAAAAGACATCAACTAAGCGAATTGTTATAGTATTTCTACAAGATTGTCTTCTTTCAGAAATTTTGGATATGTAAATTTTACTGTTCTCCAGATCATTTGAACAATCATAATAATCATTTTTTAATAATCCGAACAAAATCAAACAAGAAAAAATCAGTAAATGAATACAGAAAGACTCAAAGCATAAAGCAAACAACTAGGATCAAAAGCAGAAACTATTTAAGTGTCAATAATCGCAACAGGAAACAACTTGGACAAAAAAGTAAGTAAATGAATGTATACCACAAAAAAAACAATGAAAAAAATGAACAATAACAGGCTAGAGGAAACCATAAAAAATAACCCTGATCAATAAAAGGAACATAGACAATGAACAAATATAACCACAACTTATCTAGATTTATGGAAAAGAATAAAACCTTTACACGATCAGAGCATCTGACAATGGTCTAGAAGAAACATCCCTATTCAAAAGTTGTGTGACAGTCTATAACAGGCAGTGGTTCAATAAAGGCAGTGGAAGACATGTCTGCATCATCAAAAGTTTAAAATCAATTACTGCTTCCATCAAGTGTTCAAAATCGTGAGAGAAAACTTGAGGGTAAAAACTAAAGAAACACAAAAAATCTGGAATATGCACAAGACAAACCAATGTTCAGTGACAATCCCATCTGCGTTGGGCGGATACTCTGATAGAAACCACACCAAAATTCCAATCCCTTGCCCAATGGCTGCCTTCGTCCGAGATCAGGGGAATGGAATAAAATGAACGACCCACAGGAGAGTACCTATATCCATTTCCAAAAACCAACCAAATCAACACCAGAGTATAAATATAGGAAGATAATAATAATTGAATAATGACATCAGAAGGTGGATCAGAAGGCATGGTTTTTAAAGTCTATACCTAGCAGTAGGCAATTCCTGCAAAACAATGTCCAAAACCTGAAGAGCTTCTTGAGGCGCATCAGCCTGCCTCCCCTTTAAAAACATTTCCAAGTGGTGCAAGTCAGCACGTGAAGCAAATTTGATGACAACTTTGAATTCCCTCTCTCTCCTGCACCCAGTAAACCAAATTAAATTGATTAATAGAACATATTGCAAAAAAAAGTTGATTAAAGAAAGTGAAAACAGCAAATGAAGAAAATCCTGATAAAAAATACCCTGCACTGCCCGATCCATGGTCTTCATCACTGAGAATGATTTTGAACTCTTTTGAAATAAAAGGGAGAAGCCCTGCAGTATATAAACTCTTTCTACCATCATATGCAGGAAGGCACTTTCCAAGATGAGATTTACTATACAGTTTCACCAGCTGTTCCATTACAGCACGGTTAACACCACGAGACGTGACCTCAGGAATGATAGAAACCTAAACGTCAAGACAGCGAGACATAATTGTATCAAAATGAATTTCACCAAATATAACAAGCAGAACATAGAGATGACCACAACCAAAGGAACTCACATCATACTGGTGCAAATCCTTGTCTGGCAATTCAGCAAAAATGTGATTGGCCTTCACAATACACCGGGAACCTGTGCTACCCTTGCCTGGTCGAAGAGGAAATCTAAGTGATTTGCTTGAGGCAGGATTAGGCTGAACAACCTCACTGGAAGAGAGCTCTTGCTGAACAGAAAGATGCTGAAACTGTTGCATTACTTCCAAAGTTGGCTCAGGAACGCTGGATGAACTAGCATCAGACTGAACCACCTCTTCTGGTTTCACATAAAGCATGGGATGAGTCGTCACCTCTGCTTGATCTGGAGCCTGGGTTGCTTGGTGCAGCTCGGGTACTGATGGCCTAGAAAGTCCACCAGAAGAAGGTACAACACCTCCACGGCCGCCACCACCCATGTCACCGCCACGGCGCTGGGGTGGTGATCCTCGTGGCTGCTGCTGCTGTTGAGTACCCCCCTGCCCTGCTGCTGATACTCGGGAGGCCCAGCATAGTACTGCTGGGGAGCAATCCCGCCACGCTGAGCACCACATCCACCACCATACCCTCCACGGCCTTGGTACCCACCAGCTTGTTGTTGAGGAGCCCAGCCTCGACCTCTTCCACCTTGTTGCTGCTGTTGTGGCGGCCGTTGACCTGCACCACCACCACCCTGTTGTTGTTGCTGCTGCTGTAGTGAACGTTGAGCTGCACCACCACCAACCTGCTGCTGCTGTGGCGGAGGTTGAGCTGCACCAGTACCACGTCCTCCACTTGTTTCCTGAGACTCAGAGCTCTCACTCCCACCTGGAATTTCAGTTCTCCTCTTCCTTGCCATGATGACAACTGCAGTACACATATACAAACAACAGTATTGAGTAAATAGCACTAAAATCAATCAATCTCAATTGGAAAAAGAATTGGACATTAGGCAAAACAATATAACTATTAGAAAAGGTAGCACTAACATGAGTAAGAGTAATAATTTGTGTCATGGCATAAAGCTATATAAAACAAAAGTTTCAAAAGGAAGCACCATATATGCCATTAAAATACAGTAAACCAACCAACCAGGTACAGTCTTCTCCTTAACACCCGCACAAACTAAAAAGCCTCTTCAAATAAAATAGAACCCTCCCTCTGGTGCATAATAAAATCACCCCCCAATAAAACAATTCTTCCTCTCTGAAACACGGGTACTTAAACACCAAACCAAAAATAAAAACCACAATAAAATGTACTTCACATTTACTTTAACATATAAAAACAATATCTGAGCAAAAATAAAATAAGGCAATGCAAAATTTTTATCACGTATCATAAAATAAGAAGAAACTTCAATTTATCTCAAGCTCATAAATACACAATAAACAAACAAAAACCCAAAACTCAAAATCAAAATCATTAAAACAAAACCATCGCCATAATCTCAAAACAATAATAACAAATGAAACTCATTCCAAAGCATAAATGAAACTAGACCGCATTGAAAAAACAAATAAATGAAAACACTCCAAAAGCGAAAATGTATGATAAAATAAAATTTTACAAAAGATATAACAAAGAGTTCGAAAACTGTACAGATCCAACC
This sequence comes from Panax quinquefolius, assembly GCA_020205615.1. Taxonomy (NCBI): domain Eukaryota; kingdom Viridiplantae; phylum Streptophyta; class Magnoliopsida; order Apiales; family Araliaceae; genus Panax; species Panax quinquefolius. Next base: position 129,489,352 of record CM035172.1, on the reverse strand, counting down.
AATAACCTAGATCCAACCGGGAAAAAACGAAAATCAGTACGAACAACCAAATACCAAGACAGAAATGAGTGAATCGCATTCACATTACCTCAACACCAGTAAAAAAAACCACAAGTCAAAAAACAAAATACCACTAATGCTTACCTCAAAATAAAACCGCTCTCCGGTTGTTAAAAGTAGAGATTTCAACGCGAAAAGGAGTACTTCCACCAACCTCACCTCACCACTTTCAACAGTACGTATATATATTTTGAGAGAGAGAAAAAGAGACTGAGGGCAAAACCCTTGTCTTCGTTAAAATCCACAGTGAGGCCCCTCCGTCACTCTCTATTCAAAGTACTGAAGTAGTTGTGGGTGTTCTAAAATGACAATTTTGTCCCTACACTATCTCTCCTCCCTTTCTTCCTCTCGAGACTCGAAGAGTCCTTCGGTTCGAAAATGTGTTGACTCGGATGCTGAGATGGAAGTACGAGGCTCCCCTCACATGATTGGCAAGGACCCAACAAAAAAGGAAAATATTTATTGCTATAAAAAGAAATATGGGTACATTTTTTGCCTCTAAACAAATCAATTAATTATTTATATATTTGTTCATATTTTTATTAAATTTAATTTAATATATTCAGAATATATACACAAAAAATATTATATTAAAACATAATATATTATGCGTGTCAGTATTCTATTGGCCGATTGACCAACTTAGTCAAAAATAAACTTCATGCTAACCGGATCCATCATTGATATATCAATTGAATTAAATAAACTTCAGACAAGATGTTCCAACAAAATAATAAAAATGGAATAACAGAAGAATTTCACCAAGTATAGGGTAGTCCGCGTATACAGATTATTCCAACAGAATAATAAAGAGTGGAATAACAGAAGTTCTCTCCATGAATACGAAAAAAATAATACCCCTTACCTTAGAAAAATTGGATACTGGAATAGTGAAGTAGCAGACTTTTCTTCTTCTTTCTCTCTATAATTTCTCTCTATAATAATTGCTCTAAAGCTTTTGTGAATTAGTGAGAAATAAAGGAAGAATGAGCTTCTATTTATAGGAAAATATAGTTTCAATAATTGCACGTTTTGGGGCTCGAAATATTACAGTATAATACCTCCAACTTTTCTTTCATTTTTAATTTAGTCCTGCAAGTATTATCAAACTTGCACCACCTCCCCTAATAGTAAATAATGTGAATCAATAGTAAATCATGTGAATTAATAGTTCTAGATATATGAAAATATGAATTACAAAGATATAGACTTCCATCTATACCTCCATTTTTAACTTAGTCATGCAAGTATTATCAATCTTGCACCAACTCCCCTAATAGTACAAGAATGTGATTCAATAGTACACACATGTGAACAAATAGTTATATAAACATGTGAATTAGTAGCAATTAATTGCTCATTTATCCGATAAATTATCCGATTTATCAATATAACCCCCAGACATCAATTATCATCGGAATAGATGTCGATTTCCACTAACACTAATAATCCCAACATAATGGAACTATCAAATTCATCTTTAATCAATACGAACTTATTCATCATTAATATTATAACTCACAATATTTAACAATCAGGTCGTTCCCACGAAAGAGGGGGCTTTTCGATAAGGATTTCTCCTTATTGGCACGCAATTAGGTGACCAAACCTCTCCTTGACAGAACTTTTAGACATTGTAAATATTGCAATTTAATAATATGAATAACTTTGTCGTCTCAATTATTGATTTAATAATATATCATATAATGCAGATGATACTGTGACAATAATCGAATCAATAATATGAGAGATAAGATGCATCAATTACTATAGCAATAATTGAGTATAACTGACTGACTTCTCACGTAAGCATCAATAACCAATACCGTATTGCTACTATGCAACCACGCCAGATATCGTACTTTACTACGGGTAGTTCAACAGCTTTAATTGTAACACTTCCGCTTATTATTTTTTTATAAAAGATAATTACGTCATTTTCTTACTATGAAAATACTTAATTGTGGGTCCACTTAATGATTGTGTTGCGTCGCATTTAATATTCCTGTTAAAACGAATATTCCCCAGACCAATCGAATATAATATAACCACTTTACTACTTTTGCAAAATTTATAAATATTACCCACAACTATAACATTATATCAAATCCACACCATAATATTCAAAAAAATATTTCGAGAAATTTAAATCTTTATTCATAAATTTTGGGGTCTCACAATCTCCCCTCCTTATGAAATTTTACCCTCGAAATTTACGTACGTACCTGGTATGCCGAAGATGTGAGGATACCTTGACTTCACTTCAAATTCTAACTCTTGAGGTATAACCTTTAAGTGTCGAATATAATCCTTCTTATCCAAGATTTTAACACGTATCTCCTCATATGTTAAATCTTCTGCTATCTCGTCTAATTCTAATTTAATAATGTAGTTCGGGTCGTCCACATATTTACGTAACATCGATACGTGAAAAAAAAACGTTATGAACACGCGACATACTTTGCGGTAAAACGAGTCTATAGGCCACAGTTCCTACTTGATCAAGTATTTCAAATGGGCCAATTAAATCGAGGGTTGAGATTTCCTCTTCATTGATTCTTGCTTCTAGAATAACGCCCTCTTGAACCTTCTTCTTCACATTCATCACCGAGTATGTAGCTTTGCATTTTAACTTTATAGATTAAAGTCGATTCTACTCGTATATTCGTTATCTTCACGTGGGTCCCTAGAGTCTTTAACTCTATCTTCATCATTTGTATGTTATACAAAAAAGGTTTTTGTGTTAACAACATCGCACTCGTAAACGCATACGATCTTCTACTCATCGCGTCAGCTACCACGTTCGCTCTTCCACAATGATATTGAATGGTATATTCGTAATCTTCAACAACTCGAGCCAACGTCTTTGGCGCATTATATGTTCGTTTTGGTTGAAGAAATATTTAAGAGTTTTAGAAATGGGTTTTGTACTGGGGTCAATACAAAATTTGATTTCACACTATAGGTAGGCTAGAAAGTATTCAAGAATACGTCAGGAAATTTATTAACGATAGAAAAAAAACTGTGATTCTCATCCAAGACTTGGATAGCACGTCACATTGATACCTATCAACTTGCCACCGTCATTCACGATGTCCCCTACGTATATTCTGGCTTCGGTGTATTCCAAGACTTGGAAGTCATCGGAATAGATGTCGATTTCCACTAACACTAATAATCCCAACACAATGGAACTATCAAATTCATCTTTAATCAACACGAACTTATTCATCATTCATATTATAACTCACAATATTTAACAATCAATTCGTTCCCGGAAAGAGGGGCTTTCCGATAAGGATTTCTCCTTATCACATGATTAGGTGACCGACCTCTCCTTGTGAAACTTCAGACATTGTAAATATTGTAATTTAATAATATGAATAACTTTGTCGTCTCAATTATTGATTTAATAATATATCATATAATGCGGATGATATTGTGACAATAATCGAATCAATAATATGAGAGATATGATGCAACAATTACTATAGCGATAATTGAGTAAAATCGATTGACTTCTCACGTAAGCATCAATAACCAATACCGGTGTGCTACTTATGCAACCACCCAGACATCGCATTTTTTTACTCATGGGTAGTTCAACAGTTTTAACGATAACACTTCCGCCGTTATTTTTATAAAAAGATAATTATGTCGTTTTCTTACTACGACAATACTTCCGTTATTAGGGTCCACCAATGATTGTTGTTGAGTCATTTAATATTCCCTGTTAAAACGAATATTCTCCGACCAATTGAATATAATATAACCACTTGCTTACTTTGCAAAATTTATAAATATTACCCACAACTATAACATTATATCAAATCCACACCATAATATTCAAAAAAATATTTCGAGAAATTTAAATCTTTATTCATAAATTTTGAATATATAACGACAATACATATACTGTGAGTTTGAATAAAAATATTGTCTAGTAGAGAGTATACAAACTCAGAAGGAGTCCTCATTACAATTATTGATACACTATTTTATAAAATATTGATGACTACTAAAACAACTATCCTGAACAATCACTCCATATCTCGGCTAGTTCCTACTATGTTCTCACCTCTTGAGAAGAAAAATGGAACAAAAAGGAAAAGGGTGAGTTCAACTAGCCTAATAAAGAATATTATGACTAAGATAATATACAACAATTTATCATTTGTCTTCAACAGGGAAAAATCTGATAAAGAGAGGAAATCTCAACCCTCAATTTAATTGGCCCATTTGAAATCCTCGATTAAGTAGGAACTGTGGCCTATAGACTCGTTTTACCGCCAAGTATGTCGCGTGTTCATAACTTTTTTCACGTATCGATGTTACATAAATATGTGGACGACCCGAACCACATTATTGAATTAGAACTAGATGAGATAGCAGAAGATTTAACGTATGAGGAGATACGTGTTAAAATCTTGGATAAGAAGGATTATATTCGACACTCAAAGATTATACCTCAAGAGTTAGAATTTGAAGTGAAGTCAAGGTATCCTCACCTATTCGGCATACCAGGTACGTACGTAAATTTCGAGGGCGAAATTTCATAAGGAGGGGAGATTGTAAGACCCCAAATTTTAATAAAGATTTAATTTTCTCGAAATATTTTTTTAATATTATGGTGTGGATTTGAGATAGTGTTATAGTTGTGAGTAGTATTTATAAATTTTACAAAGTATGTAAGTTGTTATATAATATTCGATTGGTCGGGTAATATTCATTTTAACAAGGAATATTAAATGCATTTACTCAAGACAATCATTAATGGACTCCACAACGGAAGTATTGTCGTAGTTAGAAAATGACGTAATTATCATTTTATAAAATAATAAATGGAAGTGTTACTGTTAAAACCGCTTGAACTACTCTTGAGTAAAAGTATAATAATACGCGCGGTTGCATAAAGAGCACACAAAGATTGATTATCGATGCTTTACGTGATAAGTCACTCGCTTATACTCAATTATTGCTACAAGAATTGTCGCATCATATCTCTCATATTATTGATTCAATTATTGTCACAAAGATCATCTACATAATATGTTATATTATTAAATCAATAATTGAGACGACAGTTATTCATATTATTATTCGCAATATCGACAATGTCTAAGTTCTGCATCGAGGAGAGGTTTGTCACCTAATCGCTTTTGCCAATAAGAGAAATCCTTATCTGAAAGCCCCTCTTCCTCGGAAACGAATTCGATTGTTAAATATTGTGAGTTATAATATGATGATGATGAATAAGTTCGTGTTGATTAAAAGATGAATTTGATAGTTCCATCAGGTCGGGATTATTAGTATTAGTGGAAATCGACGTCTATTCCGATGATAATTGATGTTTGGGGGTTATATTAATAAATCGGGTAATTTATCGGATAATTAGCAATTAATTGCTACTAATTCACATGCTTATATAACTATTTATTCACATGTGTGTACTATTGAATCACATTCTTGTACTATTAGGGGAGTTGGTGCAAGATTGATAATACTTGCATGACTAAGTTAAAAATAGAGGTATAGATGGAGGTACTATACTATAATTCGTATTTTTACATGATTATACCTATTGGTTCACATGATTGAACTATTGATTCACATTATTTACTATTAGGGGATGTGGTGCAAGTTTGATAATACTTGCAGGACTAAATTAAAAAGGAAAGAAAAGTTGGAGGTATTATACTGTAATATTTCGAGCCCCGAAACATGCAATTATCGAAACTATATTTTCCTATAAATAGAAGTTCATTCTTCCTTCATTTCTCACCAATTCACTAAAGCTATAGAGCATTTATTATAAAGAGAAATTATAGAGAAAAAGAAGAAGAGAAGTCTGCTACCTCTCTATTCCAGTATCCAGCTTTATTCTAAGGTAAGAGATATTATTTGTTGTACTGGTAAGGAGTATTATTCTTGCATATTCATGAAGAAAACTATTTTTCTTTCAATACTCGTAAGGGGTATTAATTCTTTCGTATTCATGAAGAGAGCTATTGGTATTCCATTCCTTATTATTCTGTTGGAATAACCTGTATATGCGAAGTACCACATACATGGTGAAATTCTTCTGTTATTCCATTCTTTATTATTATGTTGGAATAACCTGTACATGCAAAGTACCGCATACATGGTGAAATTCTTCTACTATTCCATTCATTATTATTCTGTCGGAATATCCTCACATCGGTTTACGTTCGACCGTTCCATTATTTATTATTATTTTGTGGAATATCCCATGCATGCGTTTACGTATGACTGATTCAATTATTTATTATTACATTGAATAACTCATCTGCATGCGATCTATCGCATGCATGGTGAATTCTTCTGTTATTCCATTCTTTATTATTCTGTTAGAATAACATGTCTATGTGGATTACCACATGCATGGTGAATGATCCTTTGTATGCATTCGTGAGGTACTATACTGTAATTCTTATTTTCACATGATTATACCTATTGGTTCATATGATTGAACTATTGATTCACATTATTTATTATTAGGGGAGGTGGTGCAAGTTTGATAATACTTGCAGGACTAAAATAAATACTTGCAAGTTTGATAATACTTACATGATTGCTCTACTTGACTTTTCTAATGGATTATTTATTCCAATCGCAGCTTAAACTTGATGTCATTTAAAAGTTCATCGTCAATACTTATTATTAATGAAATTTAATTTTCTCTATTTATTATTTTAAAATAGTAAGGGTTGATTTGATTAATGTGGATAGTTAGGGGTAAAATAATAAATACTTGAAAATAAGCAGTGGTGGTTATAAAATATTCATTGTTGTCGGGGGAATATTTGTTTGGTGGTGGAATATTTAAATGCTTTATCGGGGAATATTAAATGCGGCGGTAGCGACCATAATATGGGCCCATGCTGAGCGATTGGATGAAGAAAACGACAAATATAAGTGGTTTAAAAATAACGGCGTAGTTATTCACAGATTATCTTGTTAAAATATCCGGTGGTTAAAACACGATAGCTTACGGTATTGCACCAATTATTGATTCTTACGTGAAGGCCACTACTCGATAATGGTTACGATAATTCTTTTCAATATTTTATTGAGTTAATAATTCTTTGCGTTGATATTTTATATTCTTTGTTGTTTGATAATTGTCATTACACGGTATTTTTCATTATCGAAGCAATAATTCATATTATCTGAATAATATTATTAGATAACATTATTGGCAATGTCTAGAAAGTTACATCTAAGGAGAGGTTTGGTCACCTAATTGCTTGCGCCCGATGAAGAAATTCTTATTGAAAGCCCCTGCTCTGGGCTGCTGCACAGTTGTCGATATTGTGATTACGTAATATTATTTGTGAATAATTAATTATTGATTCATATGATGAGAAAAATATTGATTTTATGTGGATATAGATGGAGAAAATTTTAATGTGACAATTGTTGAAAATTGAAATTTTATCTTTTTACGATAAAATAATTCATTTAAATATATTATTATATTTTAATAATATAATAATGGTGATATTTTTACAACGAATGTGGGATATATGAGTATCTGAGGAGGAAGAGTATTTTTGTTGCAATAAATGTTTAAAACATGTTAAACATGTCGGTGGACCCCATTTATTGGTGAAATTTGATTATAGCACAGTAAAATCGCTTGGTTTGTGGATTTGGTCAATTTACATTTGGAATTTGGAAAAACTTTCTTACGCAAAGTTGTAGAAATTGAATTTCCTATAAAAACTTCATGAGATTCAATTTTTTAATAAAAGGGATATTTATTGTGAATTATTGAAGTTAGAAGCTCAAAATAATTGATTTTTGAAGTTTAAATTATTTTAAATTAGAAAAACGTTTTTCTTACTTTTTTCTAGAGAATGTGGCATGTGTTTGATGGCTGAAATCAGATTCTAGGCATGCGTAGGAAATTTATATAATTATATTATTAATTTATTAAATTTTACTAACTTTGGTGTTCTAGCGATTTCTATAAATAGGGTCTTGGGTTAGAATTGAAAATCACACGAAAAGCTGAAGTTTCTCTCTATATTATCGGCGTATTCTTGTGAGTATTTTGAGTATACTTTGAGTATTGCTATACGGTGCAAGTCAAGTCATGCTTTATATCAGGTGTTTTAATAGAAATCTTGATCTTTCGAGGTAAGGGATATTATTTTTTCGTAATGATATTATTTCTTCAATATCATTATGTTGAAATATTGATCTGAAGTTTTATCAAATTTGGAACTTTTGGTGTCGAGATTCTTATTCACGTATCTATCTGACTTTATTCACGTATCTGATCTTATTCACGAATCTGACCTTTATTCATCGAAAAATGAAAAATTTTCTTTTAAATCCAAAATATCTATTACGGATACTAGCTTTGATTGTATCCATGTTTTGATCATTCTTGAATTTTACACCACTTTGTGATTATTTTTGAGGTATTTTTTGAACGTGGATAAAACAAAGTCTGAATCCTTAATCCTTAATCCTTGTCATTTTGTTTCATTGGATTCGTTTCTTTAAAAATATTTTTCATCATCCTCGATCTTAAATGATGATATTATTGAATATCTTTGGCACATAGTGCAAAGATGAATGATTTCTGAAGAATATCTTTGGCGTAGTGCAAAGATGAGCAGTGTTTAGATGAACATGACCCAGTGATGAATATCTTTGGCTTTATGGTGCAAAGATGAATATTTGATTCGGATATATATTGATTGATGTTACGGGGATAAAAGATGAGCGATGAACTTTTAAATTCATACATAGAAGATAGTAGTTTGCATTCTCTACTTAACTCTTCTAATGAATTATTATTTCCATTGCGAATATTGATTTAAAATTTGTTGTCTATTGTATTACATTAGATTTTTCCTGTTGAAGACTAACGATAATTTGTTGTATATTATCTTAGTCATAATATTCTTCTTTGGGCTAGTTGAGCTCACCCTTTTCCTTTTTGTTCCATTTTTTCTTCTCGGGAGGCGAGAATATAAGCGAAAATGCAGTCGGGGTATGGAATGAAGGTTTTAGAAAGAGTTGTTTAGTAGTCCTCACCATTTTGTAAAATAATGTATCAATAAATGTGATGAGGATTTATTGGAGTTTAGATATTGTCTAGAAGATAATATTTGTATTCAAACTCATAGTTTCTTTGTTGTAATAATAAAGTTGTAGTTGTTTACATACCATGTATTGACAACTTCGAGAATGGGTTGGATGGAATGGACCTATTTTGGGGCGTCGCGGTTGGTATCGAGCTTAGGGATATGATCTCTTCTGTTGATGGCGGAGATCGGGGAATAGAACTAGGAGGAGGAGGCAGTAAATCCTTATTGCTAGTGTGTCTACTAATAGCTTATTTGTTAGTTCCTACTAAGCTTATTTTTTTTAGTTATATATATAAGGATATTATGTGATATATTGATTTCCTTAATTAACCCTTGTTTTATGTGCGATGTTTGAGAATGTCGTGAGAATATTAACAATGGAAATGAGGCCAGTGGAGCCTTTGTACTCACCAGCGAGGAGAGCGTGCAGCAGTGTGAATGTTCCTCCTGTGAACAACACCACTTGGCGAGATGATGAGCGAGGGATGTTTAGAAGCTTTTTGCGGTTCATGCAAAATCGAGACGAGGAAACTTCGTGTTCAAAATCTGAGGAGAAATATGATAGCAATTCACGGGTTATCACACAATGACGCAGTTCGAAGAGTTGGGACCACGAATTTAAGGAAAGCGGATCCGATCATGGCGGAAACATGGGTCAAACAAATTACGAAGATATTCGATGTCTTGGGATGCGGAGGAACGAAGGTTCCATTCGCCACCTTTATGTTAAAATGGCGAAGCGGAGACTCTTGGGTGGGAGTGCGTGAAGCGTACCCATCCAGTACTTTTCGGCATGTCTTGGGAGGCGTTTGAAACTATTTAATGACAAATACTTTCACGAAAGTGTTAAATCGTATGAAGGAAGTGGAGTTTATTAGTTAGAGCGAAAACAACATGGCGGTGTCTCGATGCGAGGCAAAGTTTGCGAGTTATCGAGTTTGCACCTCATTTGGTGGAGAATGAGGAGCGTATGGCGGCGGATGTTTCTTAGAGGTTTGAAACCGGCGTACGTCGATATCTCATTTCTCATAAATTTTCTCTCTATTCGGATGTTGTAAGCGAGGGCTCAATTATTAGGCGAGATAACGAGTACGGTCAATGAGGACCCACAACCGAGGATCGTACGAGATAGCGATCAGCAGAATAATGATAACCGGCGGAGAAAAGCAGAGGCGGACAAAAATGGTAACCACTACGGTGGTAATCATAGCCATGAAAATAGAAGAAGCGAGTCGGGGAGGAGATTTTAAAAGAGGAGATTTAACAATGACCATGTGAAGGCAGCGATCTGCGTGACAAGCGGTTCTAAGGGAGGAGAAACGACCACCGGTCATATATTTACAAATCACGGAAAGAGGACATATCGATCAAGCGCCCTAGCAGTTCAAGGTATGCTATAATTGTGGAAAAGAAGGACATATCGCTCGAGATTATGCGATGGCGAAACCTAGTTCAAGCGAGGGATGGTGACTCAAAATCATCCCGAAAAGTCAAAGTCAGCGATTAGGAAGGCGTTTGTTGTGGTTTCATCAATGTCGAGGAACCCAAGCGAGGTGATCACGGGTAAGCTATTTATAAATTCTTGCGAAGTTTATACCTTACTTGATCTGGTCTGCTACCCATTCATTTATCTCTCTGCATGTGCTCAGCGTTTAAACTTGACTCAGGAGAAATTAGACTTTGACCTATCTGTGGAAACTCAGTTAGGAGAAACTTTCATCACATCCACTTTGTTTATAAATCTTGTTTGATTCAAGTTGGCACCATCACCTTACACATTGACCTTATCTCTTTAAAAGATACTTGCTTTTGATGTGATTTTAGGGATTGATTGGTTAACTACTCATCATGCCAAAATTGATTGTTTTTAAATAAGGTTGTTAGTTTTCATATTCCTAACTTGACTTTGTTATGCAATTCAAACAACTAAACCATTAAAATCAATCAACATCATATCTAATCATAAAATTATTCGTTTATTGAAAAAGCGGATGTCAAGCTTTCTTAGCCCATGTTATGGATTTGAATAAAGACACGTCAAATTTGAATAATATTCTGTTGTTATTGACTTTCTGGCGTATTTCTGAAGAACTTCCGGTCTACCCCGAGCGTGAAGTTGAATTCTTTATTGATCTTGAACTTTGGTACAAGCCCATTTCTAAAACCCCATATCGAATGGCTCTATTGAACTTGAGGAGTTAAAGGTCAACTACGAGGAATTGTTGGACATCGGTTTCATTAGATCTAGTACATCTCCTTGGGGTGCTCTGTTTTTATTAAGTAAAGAAGAAAGAGCGGGGTATGCGACTTTATATTGACTATCGGGAATTGAACCATGTCACCATCAAGAATAGGTATCCTCTACCTCGTATTGATGACTTGTTTGACCCGATTCAAAGAGGCACAATTCTTTTCAAAAATCGATCTTAGATTACGGATATCATCGGTGAAGATTAGAATCGAGGATATTCAAAAGCGCCTTGAGAACTTCGGTATGGGCATTATGAATTCTTAGTCATGTCTTTGGATTGACTAATGCTCCTGCGGACTTTCATGGATATGATGAGCCAGAGTATTCAAGGAATATTTGGATCGGTTCGTTGTTGTTTTTATTGATGACATCCTCATATATTCCAAAAGTCGTGAAGATCATGAGCACCATTTGAAATTTGGTACTCCAAAGGCTTCGTGAAAACAAACTATATGCCAAATTGAAGAAATCGAGTTACGGCTTGAGGAAGTAGCATTCCTTGGGCGCGTGGTGTCGAAACATGGAGTATCAAGTGGACGTGAAGATTGAAGCAATCTGAAAGTTAGGAACAACAAAGTCGGTGGCCAAAATCGTAGCTTTTGGGCTTAGTTTGGTTATTATCGGAGATTAGTGGAAGGGTTTTCTCGAATCGCTACTCCATTAACTCGATTAACTTCGGAAGGATACAAAATTTAGTTTGGAAGCGAAGAATGCGAGAAAAGTTTCCAAGAGCTTAAGAGGAGACTTATTTGGCTTTGTTACAACAATACCATCTGGTTCGGATGGATTTGTTATCTCTGGCGATGCTTGAGCAAAGGGTTAGGATGTGTTCTCATGCAGCGTGGGAAAGTCATAGCCTATGCCTCGCGACAACAAAAAGAGTATGAGAGGAATTATCCTACTCATGATCTAGAGTTAGCGGCCCGATCGTTTTCGCTAAAAAGATATGGAGGCCTTATCTATATGGGGAGAAAGTGGAGATATATTCGGACCATAAAAAAGCCTTAAATATTTCTTCACTCAAAAAGAACTCAACATCTTGCGGCGACGTGACGTTGGCTCGAGCTATTGAAGACTACGACCACACTATTCATACCATCACGGAAAAGCGAGCGTGGTAGTGAGCGTTGTTGAGTAGAAGATCATATCTTGGGGAATGAGTGCGATGATGTCAAGTATCTGCATAGAGCCACTTTAATAGAAAAAGTTAAGGTTGCTCGAGCCATGCAGGGAGGCGATCGTATGTATGAAGAAGAAATACAAGAAGGAGCTATTAGGAGCGAGAATAGATGAAGAAGGAATACTTGAGTCCACTCTAGACTTTGTGTCCTAACGACTACGATTTGAAGTCAAGATTATGATGGAGCACACAATACACCATTTGCAATCCATCCTGGAAGTACTAAAATGTATCGTGATCTTGACATACATTTTGGTGGAACAATATGAAGAGAGAGATTGCAAAGTTTATCTCGATGTGTTTAACTTGTCGGCGTGTAAAGGCGGAGCATCTAGTACCTAAGGGTCCGTTGCAACCACTTGAGATTCGAAATGGAAGTGGGAACACATTACCATGGATTTAGATTATGGGTCTTCCTACGGTTTCTCGAGGCATCAATCTTTATTTGGGTTATTGTTGATAGATTAACCAAGTCTGCTCATTTCTTGCCGTCTGGAGACTTATTCACTTGAGCGTCTTCTTTAGTATATGCGTGAATGAGATTGTGAGGTTGCATGGCATGCACATATCCATAGTTTGGGATCGTGACCCAAGATTCACTTCAAGATTTTGGGTTAGCTTGCAAAAAGCTATGGAGCGCAGTTCTGATTGATTAGGCATACCATCCTCAAAGCAGACGGACAATCGAAAGGGACTATTCAAACTCTTGAAGATTTATTAAGACTACGTGTCCTGAGACTTCAAGGCGGTTGGGATAAGTATTTACCATTGGTGGAATTCTCCTACAACAACGAGTTATCGAGCAAGTATAGGTGTAGCTCCATTTGAAGCATTATATGGGCGAAAGTGTAAGCTCTCGATATGTTGGGGACGAGGTGGGTGAAGCAACATTTGTTGGGACCCGAGTTGAATGCGTATGATGACTACGAAAAGATCCAAATGATTCGACAACGTATACAAAAGCGGCACAAGATCGACAAAAGAGTTATCACGGATCTTCATCGAAAGGGCGTGGAATTTAGTGTAGGGGATCATGTATTATTGCGAGTTGCTCCATGGAAGGGAGTTACAAGATTTGGGAAGAGAGAAAAGCTCGATCCACGATTTATTGGTCCATTTCAAATTCTTGACCGAGTAGGAAATGTAGCTATAGACTCGCGTTACCTCAAAGTATGTCTCGTGTTCATAATGTGTTTCACATATCGTACTTAATAAATATGTGAAAGACCGAACCACGTTATAGAGTTAGAACCCAGGACGAGATAGCGAAGACTTAGCGTGTGAGGAGGTACTGTCGAGATTTTGGATAGGAAGGAGCATGTCCTACTGCATGAAAGGTCATACCACAAGTTAAAGTTTTGTGGAGGAATCATGCTATAGAGAAATGACACGGGAATTGGAAGCGGAAATGAAAGCGAGGTATCCTCACCTTTTGAAACACACCGTGCGTCGTCGATTTAGAGGGCGAAATTTCATAAGGAGGGAGGTTGTAAGACCCCAACTTATTATTAATGAAATTTAATTTTCTCTATTTATTATTTTAAAATAGTAAGGGTTGATTTGATTAATGTGGATAGTTAGGGGTAAAATCATGAAATACTTGAAAATAAGCAAGTGGTTATAAAATATTCATTGTTGTCGGGGAATATTAGTTTGGTGGTGGAATATTAAATGCTTTGTCGGGGAATATTAAATGCGACAATGGTAGCGACCATGTGGGCCCCATGCGAAGCGATTGGATGAAGAAAGCGAAAATATAAGTGGTTTAAAAATAACGGGCGTAGTTATTCTGAATTAATCTTTGTTAAAATATCCGGTTGGTTAAAAACACGATAGCACGCGGTATTGCACCAATTATTGATTCTTACGTGAAGAAGCCTTTACTCGATAATGGTTACGATAATTCTTTATTCAATATTTTATTGAGTTAATAATTCTTTGCGTTGATATTTTATATTCTTTGTTGTTTGATAATTGTCATTACTACGATATTTTTTTCATTATCGAAACAATAATTCATATTATCTGAATAATATTATTAGATAACATTATTGGCAATGTCTAGAAAGTTACATCTAAGGAGAGGTTTGGTCACTTAATTGCGCGCCCGATGAAGAAGAAATTCTTATTGGAAAGCCCCTCTTTCTGAGGAGCTGCACGGTTGTCGATATTGTGATTACGTAATATTATTTGTGAATAATTAATTATTGATTCATATGATGAGAAAATATTGATTTTATGTGGATATAGATGGAGAAAAATTTTAATGTGACAATTGTTGAAAATTGAAATTTTATCTTTTTACGATAAAATAATTCATTTAAATATATTATTATATTTTAATAATATAATAATGGTGATATTTTTACAACGAATGTGGGATATATGAGTATCGAGGAGGAAGAGTATTTTTGTTTGCAATAAATGTTTAAAACATGTTAAACATGTCGGTGGACCCCATTTATTGGTTGAAATTTGATTATAGCTTGTAAAATCGCCTGGTTTGTGGATTTGGTCAATTTACATTTGGAATTTGGAAAAACTTTCTTACGCAAAGTTGTAGAGAATTGAATTTCCTATAAAAACTCATGCGAGATTCAATTTTCTAATAAAAGGGATATTTATTGTGAATTATTGAAGTTAGAAGCTCAAAAATAATTGATTTTTGAAGTTTAAATTATTTTAAATTAGAAAAACGTTTTTCTTACTTTTCTAGAATGTGGCATGTGTTTGATGGCTGAAATCAGATTCTAGGTATGCGTAGGAAATTTATATAATTATATTATTAATTTATTAAATTTTACGCTTTGGTGTTCTAGCGATTTCTATAAATAGGGTCTTGGGTTAGAATTGAAAATCACACCGTAAGCTGAAGTTTTCTCTCTATATTATCGGCGTATTCTTGTGAGTATTTTGAGTATACTTTGAGTATTGCTATATCGGTCTTGAAGTCAAAGTCATAGCTTTATATCCAGGTGTTTAAATTTAAAAATCTTGATCTTTTTCGAGGTAAGGGATATTATTTTTTAAGTAATGATATTATTTCTTGAATATCATTATGTTGAAATATTGATCTGAAGTTTTTATCAAATTTGGAACTTTTGGTGTCGAGTTCTTATTCACGTATCTGACCTTTATTCACGTATCTGATCTTATTCACGAATCTGACACTTAATCGAAAAATGAAAAATTTTCTTTTAAGTCCAAAATATCTATTACGGATACTAGCTTTGATTGTATCCATGTTTTTGATCATTCTTGAATTTTACACCACTAGGATTATTTTTGAGGTATTTTTGACATGGATAAAACAAAGTACGAATCCTTAATCCTTAATCCTTGTCATTTTGTTTCACTTGGATTCGTTTCTTTAAAAATATTTTCATCATCCTCGATCTTAAATGATGATATTATTGAATATCTTTGGCACGTAGTGCAAGATGAATGATTTCTGAAGAATATCTTTTGGCGTAGTGCAAAGATGAGCAGTGTTTAGATGAACATGACCAATGATGAATATCTTTGGCTGTGTAGTGCAAAGATGAATATTTGATTCGGATATATATTGATTGATGTTACGAGGATAAAAGATGAGCGATGAACTTTTAAATTCATACATAGAAGAT
This sequence comes from Panax quinquefolius, assembly GCA_020205615.1. Classification (NCBI taxonomy): domain Eukaryota; kingdom Viridiplantae; phylum Streptophyta; class Magnoliopsida; order Apiales; family Araliaceae; genus Panax; species Panax quinquefolius. Next base: position 129,473,110 of record CM035172.1, on the reverse strand, counting down.
AGTAGTTTGCATTCTCTACTTAACTCTTCTAATGAATTATTATTTCATTGCGAATATTGATTTAAAATTTGTTGTCTATTGTATTACTATTAGATTTTTCCTGTTGAAGACTAACGATAATTTGTTGTATATTATCTTAGTCATAATATTCTTTTTGAGCTAGTTGAGCTCACCCTTTTCCTTTTTGTTTCATTTTTCTCTCGGGGGCGCGAGAATATAGCGAGTGCAGTCGGGGTATGGAATGAAGGTTTTAGAAAGAGTTGTTTAGTAGTCCTCACCATTTTGTAAAATAATGTATCAATAAATGTGATGAGGATTTATTGGAGTTTAGATATTGACTAGAAGATAATATTTGTATTCAAACTCATAGTTTCTTGTTGTAATAATAAAGTTGTAGTTGTTTACATACCATTGATTGTGACTTCGAATGGGTTGGATGGAATGGACCTATTTTGGGGCGCGTCACATTTTATCCTGTAACATCAATCAATATATATCCGAATCAAATATTCATCTTTGCACCACAAGCCAAAGATATTCATCGATTATCATGTTCATCTAAACACTGCTTTATCTTTGCACTACGGGCCAAAGATATTCATCGAAATCATTCATCTTTGCACTACAAAGCTAAAGATATTCATGTAATATCATCATTTAGGGTAGAGGATGATGAAAATATTTTTAAAGGAAACGAATCTGGTGAAACAAAATAACAAATATTAAGGATTAAGTATTTCGGTTTATCCATGTCCAAAAATACCTCATAAATAATCATAGTGGAGTAAAATTCAAGAATGATCAAAATATGGATACAATCAAAGCTAGTATCCATAATAGATATTTTGGAGGAAAAACAAAAATTTAATTTTTATGTGAATAAGAAGTCGATACGTGATAATGTCGATATCGTGAATAAATAACTCCCAAACACTAAAAGACAAGAATTTCACAAGAAAATTTAGGCATAATGATATTGAAAGAAATAATATCATTTAAAAAAAAAATAATAATATCCCTTACCTCGAAAGAATAGTACTTACAATTTGGAATCTTCGAATATAGTCTTTGAAGGGAACTTGCACCGTATAACAACACTCAAAATATCAAAATACTCACAAGAATATACTCAATATATCGAGAGAGAAAGATAGAAGATTTCAGTTTCTGGTGTGATTTTTAATTCTAACCTAAGCACCCTATTTATAGAAAAATGCTTAGAACACTAAAGTAAAAAAATTAATATAATATTAATATATTATATATAAATTCCTACGCACACATTCTAAGATCTAAATTCAGCCATGCTTGACAACAAATAAGCCCACCAAACATATCAAAACGTTTTTTTTTTTTAAAAATTTAAAACTTTTAAAAAATAATTATTTGAACTTGAACTTCAATAATTCATAATAAATAGTCCTTTTATTAGAAAAATTTGAACCTCACGTTCTTTTTATATAGAAATTTCATTATCTACAACTTTGCTTTTGAGGAAGAAAGTTTTTCCAAATTTCAAATAGAAATTGACCAAAAATCCACAAACGGACGATTTTTACAAAGCTATAATCAAATTTCGACCCAAGAAATGGGGTCCACCGACACACAAAAACATGTGTTAATCATTTAATGCAACAAAAATACTCTTTCTCCTCATATACTCATATATCCCATATTCATTGTAAAAAATATCACCATTATTATATTATTAAAATATAATAATATATTTAAATAAATTATTTTATCGTAAAAAGATAAAATATTAATTTTCAACAATTGTCACATTAAAATTTTCTCCATCTATATCCACATAAAATCAATATTTTCTTCATCATATAAATCAATAATTAATTATTCACAAATAATATTACGAAATCACAATCTTCGACAACCGAGCCGCTCCTCAGGAAGAGGGGGCTTTCCAATAAGGATTTCTCCTTCTTGGTGCTATGATTAGGTGACCAAACCTCTCCTTAGATGAACTTTCTAGACATTGCCAATAATGTTATCTAATAATATTATTCAGATAATATGAATTATTGCTCGATAATGGAAAATATTGTGTAGTGATAATTATTGAAACAACGATAATATAAAATATCAACGTAGCAATTATTGAATCAATAAAATATTGAATAAAGAATTAATTTAATAATTATTGAGTAGTGCCTTCTTACTTAAAAATCAATAATTGGTGCAATCTGGTATGTACTTCTTGTGCAACAACACGACATCGTGTGTTTTAACCACGGGTATTCCAACAAAGATATTACTTGTAAAAACTACACTACATGTTATTTATAAACAACTTATACTTGTCATTTTCTTCATCCAATCGCTTTTTCCGTTATGGGGCCCATAATATACTACTTGTAGTAAATGCGAATATTCCCTACGGTGAAGAAGAATATTCCACGACCAAACGAATATTCCCGTCAACAATGAATATTTTATAACCACTTGCTTATTTGAAATATTTAGCATTTTACCCATAACTAACCACATTAATCAATTCAACCCTTACTATTTCAAAATAATAAATAGAAATTCAATTTCATTTATAATAAGTTGGGGTCTTACTGACCTCCCTCCTTATGAAATTTCGTCCTCGAAATTGACGTACGTACCTGGTGTTTCGAAAAGGTGAGGATACCTCGCTTTCATTTCCGTTTCCAACTCCCAGGTCATTACCTCTATAGCATGGTTCTTCCATAAAACTTTGACTTGTGGTATGACCTTTGTGCGTAGGACATGTTCTTTCCTATCCAAGATCTTGACAGGTACCTCTTCGTCCATTAAGCCTTCGGCTATCTCGTCCGGTTCTAACTCAATAACGTGATTTGGGTCTTTCACATATTTACGTAGCACAGGTATATGAAAAACATTATGAACACGAGACATACTTGGAGGTAACGCGAGTCTATAGGCCACATTTCCTATTCGGTGAAGAATCTGAAATGGACCAATAAATCATGGATTGAGCTTTCCTCTCTTCCCGAGTCTTGTAACTCCTTCCATGGAGCAACTCTCAACAATACATGATCCCTAATACTAAATTCCACGTCTTTTCGATGAAGATCCGCATAACTCTTTTGTCGATCCTGTGCCGTTTGTATACGTTGTCGAATTATTTGGATCTTTTTCGTAGTCATACGCACCAACTCTGGTCCCAACAACGTTGCTTCTCCCACCTCATCTCAACATATTGGAGAGCGACACTTTCGTCCATACAATGCTTCAAATGGTGCCACACCTATACTTGCCTGATAACTGTTGTTGTAGGAGAATTCCACCAATGGTAGGTACTTATCCCAACTCCCTTTGAAATCTAGGACACAAAGTCTTAATAGATCTTCAAGAGTTTGAATAGTCCTCTCTGATTGTCCGTCCGTTTGAGGATGGTATGCCTAACTGAATCGTAAATCCGTGCCCATAGCTTTTTGCAAGTTAACCCAAAATCTTGAAGTGAATCTTGGGTCACGATCCAAAACTATGGATACTGGCATGCTATGCAATCTCACAATCTCATTTATATACATATGATCAAGACGTTCAAGGGAATAAGTCTCCCGTATTGGCAAGAAATGAGCAGACTTGGTTAATCTATCAACAATAACCCAAATAACATTTATGCCTTGAGAAACCGTGGGAAGACCCGTAACAAAATTCATGGTAATATGTTCCCACTTCCATTTCGGAATCTTAAGTGGTTGCAATGGACCCTTAGGCACTTGATGCTCCGCCTTTACACGTTGACAAGTTAAACACATCGAGATAAACTTTGCAATCTCTTCTTCATATTATTCCACCAAAATGTATGTCGAAGATCACGATACATTTTGGTACTTCCAGGATGGATTGCAAATGGTGTATTGTGTGCCTCCATCATGATCTTGTATTTCAAATCAGAATCGTTAGGAACACAAAGTCTGGAGTGGACTCGAAGTATTCCTTCTTCATCGATTCTTGCCTCTGGAATAACACATTCGTGTACTTTCTTCTTCATACGCATCAGCTCCGGGTTTGTGACTTGAACAACTTTAACTTTTTCGATTAAAGTTGGTTCTATACGTATACTTGACATCATTGCATGGGTCCCCGGAGTCTTGAATTCTATCTTCATCTTTTGTAAATCACACAAAATGGGCATTTTGTGTTGACAACATCGCACTCGTTCCCCGCGTATGATCTTCTTTCTCAATGCGTTCGGCTACCACGTTCATTTTTCCCGGATGGTATTGAATGGTATGGTCATAGTCTTTCAACAAATTTCGAGCCAATGTCGTTTGTCGCGTATGTTGAGTTCTTTTTGGGTGAAGAAATAGTTGAGGCTTTTATGGTCCGAATATATATCCACTTTCTCCCCATATAGATAGTGCCTCCGGATCTTTAATGCGAAAAACTTATTCACCGCTAACTCTAGATCATGAGTAGGATAATTCCTCTCATACTCTTTAAGTTGTCATGAGGCATAGGCTATGACTTTCCCACGTTGCATGAGAACACATCCTAACCCTTTGCTAAGCATCGCTATAGATAACAAATCCATCCAAACCAGATGGTATTGTCAAAGCAGTCGAAAAATGAGTCTCCTCTTGAGATCTTGAAACTCTTCTCGCGTTCCTCGCTCCATACAATTTTGTATCTTTACAAGTCACCGAGTTAACGGAGTAGCGATTCGAAAAATCCTTCCACAAATCTCCGATAATAACCAAATAAGCCCAAAAAGCTACGTCTTGGTCACCGATTTTGGTTGCTCTAACTTTGTATTGCTTCAATCTTATTTGGGTCAACAGATACTCTATGTTTTGACACCACGCGCCCAAGGAATGCTACTTTCTCGGCCGAACTCGTATTTCTTCAACTTGGCATATAGCTTGTTATCACGAAACCTTTGCGATTACCGAATTTTCAAATGGTGCTCATGATCTTCACGACTTTTGGAATATATGAGGATGTCATCAATAAAAACAATAACGAATCGATCCAAATAATCCTTGAATACTCAGTTCATCATATCCATGAAAGCCGTGGGAGCATTAGTCAATCCAAAAGACACGACTAGAAATTCATAATGCCCGTACCGAGTTCTGAAGGAATTCTTCGAAATATCCTCAGTTTTAACCTTCAAATGATGATATCCGAATCGAAGATCAATTTTGAAAAGAATTGTGCTCCTTGAACCCGGTCAAACAGTCATCAATGCGAGGTAGCGGATACCTATTCTTGATAGTGACATGGTTTAATTCTCGATAATCGATATGAAATCGCATACTCTCGTCTTTCTTCTTTACAAATAAAAGCAGGAGCACCCCAAGGAGATGTACTTAGGATGAATAAAACCGATGTCCAACAACTCACGTAGTTGGACCTTTAACTCCCGAAGTTCAATAAGAGCCATTCGATATGGGGTTTTAGAAATGGGCTTTGTACCAGTTCAAGATCAATAAAGAATTCAACTTCACGTTAAGAGTGTAGGCCAGAGAAGTTCTTTAGAAATACGTCCGGAAAGTTACTAACAACAGGAATATTATTCAAATCTGACGTGTCTTTATTCAAATTCATAACATGGGCTAAGAAAGCTTGACATCCGTTTTTTAATAAACGAGTGGCTTTATGGCTTGATATAACAGTGATTGATTTTAATGGTTTAGTTGCTTGAATTCGAACAACAGGTTGTTTAGGAATATGAAAACTAACAACCTTACGAAAATAATCAATTTTGGCATGATGAGTAGTTAACCAATCAATCCCTAAAATCACATCAAAAGCAAGTATCTTTAAAGAGATAAGGTCAACAGGTAATGTGATGGTGCCAACTTGGATCAAACAAGATTTATAAACAGTGGATGTGATGAAAGTTTCTCCTAACGGAGTTTCCACAGATAGGTCAAAGTCTAATTTCTCCGGAGTCAAATTTAAACGTTGAGCACAAGTAGGAGAGATAAATGAATGGGTAACACCGGTATCTATTAAGGTATAAACTTCACAAAAATTTATGATTAGCTTACCAGTGAGCACCTCGTTTTGGTTCTCGCATTTTTTGACCGATCCACGACAAACGCTCTTCTAGAACCAGTTGACTTTGACTTTTCTCGGGACGACCTTTTGAGTCACCATCCCATTGGACTTGGTTTCGCTTTCTGATCTGATCTTGAGCGATATGTCCTTCCTTTCCACAATTATAGCATACCTTGAATCTGTTGTGGACGGTTTGGGTGATATGTCCTCTTTTCCACATTTATAGTATACGACCGGTGGTCGTTCTCCTCCCTTAGAACCGATTCTTCATTGGTGCGACGTCTTCACATTGTCATTATTAAATCTCCTCTTTTTAAAATCTCCCCTCGACTCGCTTCTTCTATTCTCATGGCCATGATTACCACCAGAGTGGTTGCCGTTCTTGTTCGTATTCTTCTTTTTCTCCGTTTGGTTATCGTTGTTCGATGATTTGTTGTCACCCCAGATGATCTTGGTTGTGGTCCCTCGGTTGGCCAGTACTTGTTATCTCGCTCTAATAATAATTGAGCCACATTGACAACATCTGAATAGAGAGAAAATTTATGAGAAATAAGATATTGACGTATGCCGGGTTTCAAACCTCTCAGAAACATCCGCGTCATACGTTCCTTATTCTCCACCAAATGAGGTGCAAACCTGGATAACTCCGCGAACTTCGTCTCGTACTGGGACACCGTCATGTTGTTTTGTTCCAATCTAATAAACTCTACCTCCTTCATATGACGAACACTTTCAGGAAAATATTTTTCATTGAACATTTTCTGAAATTTCTCCCAAGACATGCTGAGCGCGGCTAGATGGGTACGCTTCACAGATTCCCACCACTAATCTGCCTCATTACGGAATATAAAAGTGGTGAATGGAACTTTCTGTTCCTCCGTGCATCCCAAGAGATCGAATATCTTGGTAATTTGTTTGACCCATATCTCCGCCTTAATCGGATCCGGCTTTCCCTAGAATTCTGGTGGTCCCAACTCTTTGAACTGCTTGGCTGTGACCAGCTGTGCGTTGCCATTGTTTCTTCCTATATTTTGAACAAGAATCTCCTTTGTCTGGTTTTGCATGAATCACAAAAAGCTTCTAAACATCTCATCGTTCATCGTCTTCTCAATGGTGTTGTTTACAGGAGGAACATTGCTAGCCTGTTGCACGTTCTCCTCATTGGTGAGCAAAGGTGTCTCCACGGTCTCATTTACTCCACTGTTAACATTCTCAGTCGACATTTTCAAATACTGCCATAAAACAAGGGTTAATTTAACAAATTAACATATCACATAATATCCCTATATTATGACCGACCAACAAATAAGCTTAGGTAGGACACACTAGCAAAGGATTTACTCGTCTCTCCCCTCCTAGTTCTATTCCCCGATCTCCGCCAGAGATCATATCCCTAAGCTCTGATACCAACTGTGACGCCCCCAAAATAGGTATACAACACCCATTCTGAGTCGCCAAATACATGGTACAGAAACAACTACAACTTTATTATCAACTGTAGTGCAAAATACGATAACATTTAAATTGTGAGTTTAAATACAAATATTGTCGTCTAGACAATATCCACACTCAAATAAGTCCTCATTACAATTATTGATACAATATTTTACAAAAAAGTGAGGACTACTAAAATAACTTCTAGAACCATCATTCCACACCCCGACTAGTACTCGCTACATTCTTATCTCCTGAGAAGAAAAATGGAACAAAAATGGAAAAGGGCGAGCTCAACTAGCCCAGTAAAGAACATTATGACTAAGATAACATAGAACAAATTATCGTTAGTCCTCAACAGGGAAAAATCTAATAGAATACAATAGACAACCAGTTTTAAATTAATATTCGCGGCGGAAATAATAATTCATTAGAAGAGTTAAGTATAGAATGAAATCTACTATCTTCTATATATGAATTTAAAAGTTCATCGTCGATATTTTATCCCTGTAACATCAATCAATATATATCTGGAATCAAATATTCATCTTTGCACTACAAGCCAAAGATATTCATCGATTAATCATGTTCATCTAAACACACTGCTTCATCTTTGCACTACGGGCCAAAGATATTCATCAGAAATCATTCATCTTTACACTACATGCCAAAGATATTCAGTAATATCATCATTTAGGATGAGGATGATGAAAAATATTTTAAAGGAAACGAATCTAGTGAAACAAAATAACAAATATTAAGGATTAGTATTTGGTTTATCTATAACGCCCCAAAATAGGTCCATTCCATCAAACCCATTCTAAGTCGCCAAATATATGGTACGAAAACAACTACAAATTTATTACAACAATTGTCATGCAAAATACAACAACACATATGTTGTGAGTTTGATACAAATATATACCAAGCAGAAACGACGTCACAATGACACCTTACATAAAGGTATAGTCAAAACTGCTTTTAGAAATTAGAATATTTGGGAAGTGCTCAAGAAACCTTCGTATACGGGAGGCCATGCTTTTAGGTTATGGTAGATATCATATGGCCACGTAATTATCCTTGGTTGACCTAATAAACCCCAAAGAAAAAACGAGAAGATTACTATCATATTCTTCCCAATGGTGAGTCTTCTCTTGACATATCATTATCTCCACTATCTCTAATTGGGTATTATACTCCAAACAAACACCAAGATTATATAGGTAGTGCTTGTAAATATACTCGGCTGAAGTGGATGAGCACAACCATGTCTTATGATAACAAGAGTTTGTATGTCATTAGACATCTTGTATGATAGTGACAAAACACCTTCCAAAGTTGGGTTCGCTTTCACCTTATTTAATTCACCAAAATAACTATTAAATGATGTATAAAATACAACACACTAAAGTCCTCAATAAAATTATTTCCATACTCTTTAGGGAGAACCTCAACAACTATATGACCACCGTTCTATTCCTTGTTATCCCCAGCTCAACCCAAATACACTTTTATTACCCGAAAGAATTGTGAAACAAAAGGGTGAGCACAACTAGCTCAAGAAAGAATATTATAACTAAAGATACATAAATTATCAATAGTCTTCATCAATAATAAATCGTAGATTTAGAACATACGGTAGATGATAAAACTTTTCAATCATAGTTTCAAAGAAATCGAGCAATCCATTAAAAGAGTCAAATAGACTATAAAGTCTATTGTCTTCTCCATGTTAAAAGTCCATCAACAATATTTTATCCTCGTAACATCAATCAACAGTTCCTTTTCACAATCATATGAATAACTCATAATCATAATTGTGATTCTAAATTCTCTTCTCATCTAGGACGAAGATAATTTTCATCACTTGCCTTTACCGAAACATCAAATATCATGGTTATACCAAATCACGCCCTGCTCATAATCATACTAATAAATTCATCTTTTGCACTACGGCGCAAAGATATTCATCAACAATTCATCTTTACACTACAAAGCAAAAGATATTCAACAACAAAAAGTCATCTTCAGCATTACGAGCCAAAGATATTCATCAATAATTCAT